>CM053032.1:134784796-135127398 GCA_028564925.1 Lithobates sylvaticus
GGAGGTAAAAGCTGACATTCAACCAGGTAACACCAATGGTCAGTGTTGCAATATGCCTGTATGGCAAGAGAAGTGTTTGTGAATTTAAATGACACACTGGGGTTGATTGACTAAAACTGGAGGGTGCAAAATCTGATGCAGCTCTGCATAGTAACCAATCAGCTTCAAACTTCAGCTTGTTCCATTATGCTTTGACAAAAATCCTGGTAGCTTATTGGTTCCCAACCCTACTGTGGCTATTTACTTAACAAAGGTTATTTTCATTTACCTTAGTGAATGTGGTGAAAATTCACTTTGCAAGGTATACCAAACCATGTGCAAAGAAAATAAGAAAAAAAGGATTTTGCTTCCTCATGACTGGATGGCTGAAGGCAGCACTGCATCACCCTATTCACCAATCTAAGTAAAAATTGTCCTGCAAAGTAAAAATGTAATTTGCAAAGTAAGCATGCTCTACTCCTTTAATAAATCAGTCATGCCATATTTTAATGTCACAGCTAATTAAACACTCTGTAACATTGCTAAAATAGTCTCCTACTCAAAGTAGGGCAGCAATTAAAAAGGGTATACTTTTCATGATAAAAGGTTTAAAACAATAAAGGAAATATATATGACCAGATATTAATTAATGGCACAAGTGAGAAAGAGAGGAGCTCCTGGAGGATAATAATAAAAAAAACATGATAAAACTGTGGACGTACCAATATTTGTCACCACACACTTCAGTAAGTATAATAATGTCCTGAGTATAATATGGTAAGGAGGTCCTGAAAAAAGAATGTGTGTTTGTAAGATGGAGGGCGCACAGAACTTTACTTGCTGTACACCTGCAGGTATTGTGGGGTGCACACCAAAATGATAGAAGTTATGGTTGGCGGTATCTGGTAACAGTAATGTGGCGTACACATGCTCGGACTTTCCGGCGGGATTGTTCGCCGGACCTAGTCCAGCGGACAAACCGCCGGACTTTCCAGCGGAGGTCTGCCGGATTTTCCGAGTGTGTGGACTTGCCCACACACGCCCCGCCTTTTCCGGCGGACAATCCGCGGGAAAAAGTCTGCGGGACTTTTGGAAATGAACGGACTTGCAAAAACAAGATCGGAAAGTCCGTTCATTTAGAACGTGACTTCAGGTAGACGGGACTAGCGAAGGCAGTGAATGCCGCCGCCATGCTAGCCCCGTCATCTGGTATGGATTTAAAGGGAATCCCTACGCCGAAAAAATGGTCCCCCCCAAATCCATCTCAGACCCTTATCCAAGCACGCAGCCCGGCCGGCCAGGAAAGGGGTGGGGACGAGCACCCCCCCTCCTGAGCCGTACCAGGCCGCGTGCCCTCAACATGGGGGGTGCCCTGGGGAAAGGGGGGCCGTGCGGCCCCCGACCTCAAAGCACCTTGTCCCCATGTTGACGAGGACAAGGGCCTCTTCCCGACAACCCTGGCCGTTGGTTGTCGGGGTCTGCGGGCGGGGGGCTTATCGGAATCCGGGAGCCCCCTTTAATAAGGGGGCCCCCAGATCCCGGCCCCCCACCCTATGTGAATGAGTATGGGGTACGACGTACCCCTACCCATTCACCTAAGGTGTAAAGTGTAAATAAAAAAAACAACCAACCACAACCAACCCCAATTTTTTTTAAATATTTTATTGCACTGCTCCGGGGGTCTTCTTCCGTCTTGGGGGGGTCTTCTCGCCGGACTCATCCGCTCTCTTCTGCTCTTTTACCTAGCTCTTTCACGAGCGGAGTAGCCCGGCTTTCTTCTTCGTCGTCGCCATCGTCTGGGGGTCTCGTTCTGCCTTGGGGGGTCTTCGGGGGTCTTCCGGGGTCTCTTTTATTCTTGCCGCTGTCGCCGCCTTCTGCGCCGTCTTCTTCTTCTTCTTCTTCATCTTCTTGCGATGTTGACTCGTCGCTCTCTCTGGCCGGAATGGCAGAGACACGCTGTGATGTGACTTATATAGGGACAAGGGGCGGGGTCACATGCTCATGTTACATGGTGACCCCGCCCCCCTATGATGTCACAGTCCCGGAGGATGACGATGAAGAAGAAAGCCGGGCTCCTCCGCTCGTGAAAGAGCTAGGTAAAAGATCAGAAGAGAGCAGAGGAGTCCGGCGAGAAGACCCCCCAAGACGGAAGAAGACCCCCAGAGCAGTGCAATAAAATATTTTAAAAAAATTGTGTGTTTTTTTCATTTACACTTTTACACCTTCGTACCCCATACTCATTCACATAGGGTGGGGGCCGGGATCTGGGGGCCCCCTTATTAAAGGGGGCTCCCGGATTCCGATAAGCCCCCCGCCCGCAGACCCCGACAATCAACGGCCAGGGTTGTCGGGAAGAGGCCCTTGTCCTCATCAACATGGGGACAAGGTGCTTTGCTGCGTGCTCGCATAAGGGTCTGAGATGGATTTTTTCGTTTTTTCGGCATAGGGATTCCCTTTAAATCCATACCAGGTGACGGGGCTAGCGCGGTGGCATTCACTGCCTTCGCTAGTCCCGTCTTCCTGAAGTCACGTTCAAAATGAACGGACTTTCCGATCTTGTGTTGGCAAGTCCATTCTTTTCCAAAAGTCCTGCGGACTAGCACACAGACACACACAAAAGAGTCCGCTCGTGTGTACACCGCATTACTCCATGACGCAGTTTATTAATTGCAGCATAAGAAAGGTTTTATGTAAAAATGTGCTCCACATGTAATTTTTAATATGTTGGGTGCACCATCAGGCACCTCCATACAGGATTGTATCCCACCAAAATGTTTATGCAGGGACATGACTTAATTTCTCTTTTATGGTATGAAAATTGTCTTTTCTCATCTTAGGGTGGATATGTTCATAAAAGATTGCTTGAATGGGAGGCTCAGTGTATCTTGAGAATTCAGTCTAGGATTCTATTGGATCTCAAACATAGATGGGATATTAGTGTTTTTTTGAAGAATTAATATTGGTGATTGGGCACAATATGTCATGTTTATTGGTTTTAAATATTTCTTTAACTTGTTGCTTCCCTTTCTTTTAATTTTGGTCTTCTCTGTCTCTATATGTTTCGTTCATTGTTTTAAAATTTTTAACATGTGAAGTATAAACTTTTTAATTGCTCCCTTGCCTTGTGTAGAAGGCTATTTTAACAATGTTGCAGTGTTTGAATTAGCTATGACTAAGGTCTTATACGCAAAAATGCATCAGCTGTTACACTGTATGGAACGATCTTCAATAAAGTAATATCAGAGGAAAATTGGAGTGCCAGTAATTGTATTTGTAGGCTTCTCGACAAGGTTCCTGGAAGAGAGATTTTCCTTGCACGCCATTGGGTGTTTTTTGCAAAGTTTACTTCATCATATTCACTAAGCTCTAGGGAAAATTTGCATGCAAAGTGTACTTTTCACTTTTAGCTGCTGTCCTATC
Source organism: Lithobates sylvaticus (assembly GCA_028564925.1). NCBI lineage: Eukaryota > Metazoa > Chordata > Amphibia > Anura > Ranidae > Lithobates > Lithobates sylvaticus. The sequence continues at coordinate 134,788,196 of CM053032.1, forward strand.
AATAGAAAGGTGCTTTTTTTTTTTTTTTGGCAAGGCTTTCTATAAAAAAGTGGTCTGTTTGTTTGTTTTAGAATGTGGTATTTAGAGGTTTTCATTTTTTCTTTTGGGTAAGTGGAGTTATTATTTTTTATTTTGACGGAACACATATTTGCGGCCTCGTGGAAGTGTTTTTTTTTCGTGGGGCTGCACATACAGTATCTCACAAAAGTGAGTACACCTCTCACATTTTTGTAAATATTTTATTATATTATTATTATTATTTTATTATTATATAGGATTTACAGGTATACCCCACTTTAAGTACACAATGGGGTTTATTTACTAAATCTGGAAAGTGCAAAATCAGGCTCACTTCTGCATAGAAACCAATGAGCTTCCAGGTTTTATTACCAAAGCTATGAAAAAGCTGGGGTTAGAAGCTTATTGGTTTCTATGCAGAAGTGAGCCTGATTTTGCACTTTCTAGCTTTAGTAAATAAACCCCATTGTGTACTTAAAAGTGGGGTATGTCTGTATAAACCACCAACAGTTTGGCCAGCAATTTACAACATGGGGACAGACAGTACAGTTACAATACAATTCAATACAGGAGGGATCAGAGGACCCTGCTCGTTAGAGCTTACAATCTAGAAGGGAGTGTCAAGTGGAACAAAAGGTAATAGCTGTGGGGGATGATTCAGATGGAGAAAATGAAATTGGCATGCAGGGTTTGGGCTTATAGTTGTGCCATCGATTTTGACAGAGAGTTCAGGGGAAGGGGCATGTGGGGGAGGAAAAATGATAAGTTCGGTTTTGGATAGATTAAGTTTGAGGAAGTTGTGTGACATCCAGACTGATATATCTGATAGTAAATTAGCGATACGTAAGGATACTGAACTAGTGAGCTGAGGGGTAGAGAAATTGATTTGGGTGTCGTAGAGGTGGTATTGAAAGCCATGAGAGGCTATCAGCGGACCCAGGAAGGAGGTGTAGATTGAAAATAGGAGAGGTCCAAGAACAAAACCTTGGGGGACCCCAACAGAGAAAGGAAGAGGAGAGGAGGAAGTAGAATTGTAAGTAACGCTAAAGGTGCGATTGGATAGGTAGGAAGAGAACCAACAAAGAGAATAGGCATGGAGACCAAAGTCGTGTTTTTTTTTGAGGAGGAGGGGGTGGTCAACCGTATCAAAGGCAGCAGAGAGGTCCAGGAGTAGGAGTACAGAATAGTGTCCATTGTTTTTTGCCATTAATAGATTGTTTGTTAGTTTTAGGAGAGTAGTTTCTGTGGAGTGTTGAGGACGAAATCAAGACTGAAGGGGATCAAGAAGGCTATTATCAGCAAGGTGGTCGCTCACTCGGTTGTAGACCAGATGTTCAAGGAGTTTGGATAAAAAGGGAAGCAAGGAGATGGGGGTAGGTTGTTAAGATTGTAGTGAGGCCCAGTGAGGGCTTTTTAAGTATGGGGCTGACAAGTGCATGTTTTAGAGAGCTGGGGAAGATACCAGAAGAGAGGGAGAGATTGAAGATGTGGGTTAGAGAGTGTAGAATAGAGCTAGAGGGCGAACTTAGCTACATGTGACGTACCTTTTCATGTGACAACCCCCGAAGAAATGACACTTTGCTGCAATGTAAAGTAGTGAGTGTACAGCTTGTATAACAGTGTAAATTTGTGTTTGATTTCATGTTGGAATACTGCCCTGCGGGCTAGTCTCCGAAGGGAGGGGATCATGCTCTGCTTCAGTATGTCACAGTACATGTTGGCATTCATGGTTCCCTCAATGAACTGTAGCTCCCCAGTGCCGGCAGCACTCATGCAGCCCCAGACCATGACACTCCCACCACCATACTTGACTGTAGGCAAGACACACTTGTAATACTCATCTGGTTGCCGCCACACACGCTTGACACCATCTGAACCAAATAAGTTTATCTTGGTCTCATCAGACCCCAGGACATTGTTACAACAATCCATGTCCTTAGTCTGCTTGTCTCCAGCAAACTGTTTGCGGGCTTTCTTGTGCATCATCTTTAGAAGAGGCTTCCTTCTGGGACAACAGCCATGCAGACCAATTTGATGCAGTGTGCAGCGTATGGTCTGAGCACTGACAGGCTGACCCCCCACCCCTTAAACCTCTGCAGCAATGCTGGCAGCATTCATACATCTTTTTCTCAAAGAAAAACCTCTGGATATGACGCTTAGCACTTGCACTCAACTTCTTTGGCCGACCATGGCAAGGCCTGTTCTGAGTGGAACTTGTCCTGTTAAACCGCTGTATGGTCTTAGCCACCATGCTGCACCACAGTTTCAGGGTCTTGGCAATCTTCTTGTAGGCTAGGCATCTTTATGTAGAGTAACAATTCTTTTTTTTCAGATCCTCAGAGAGTTTTTTGCAATGAGGTGCCATGTTGAACTTCCAGTGACCAGTATGAGAGAGTGAGAGCGATAACACCAAATTTAACACACCCCATTCACACCTGAGACCTTGTAACACTAATGAGTCGCATGGCACCGGGGAAAAAAAATGGCTAATTGGGCCCAATTTGGACATTTTCAATTAGGGGTGTACTCACTTTTGTTGCCAGTTGTTTAGACATTAATGGCTGTGTGTTGAGTTATTTTGAGGGGAAAGCAAATTTACACTGTTATACAAGCTGTACACTCACTACTTTACATCGTGGCAAAGTGTAATTTCTTCAGTGTTGTCACATGAAAAGATATAATAAAATATTTCCAAAAATGTGAGAGGAGTACTCACTTTTGTGAGATACTGTATATGTATCTCCCTTTGTTCTGGGAGCACGCTGAACAGTACAGCACAGAGACCGTGTCTCAGCGAGAGCCCTGATCGCTTTGGTAGCCTTTGTATCTCTCTCTATCCTTGCAGAGAGAACAAAAAGTGTGTAAAAAAAATAAATCATAAAAATAAAAAATAAATAAAAAATACCTAGATCAAGGTTTGATTTAGTACAGTGCCAGGGTTAGTGGTTGGGTCAAAGGTCAGGGTCAGTATATTTTGGGCAGGATTTTTGTTCAGTTAGTGTCAGTGTCAGTTTAGCCCCATACACACGGTCGGATTTTCCGATGGATTCTGTCCTATCGGACAATGTTGTCGGAAATTCCAACCGTGTGTAGGCACCATCGGACAGTTTCCATCGGATTGTCCGACGGACAAAGTTCTATCTCCTGCTGGAAAAATTTTCCGACAACAAAGTCCGATCACACCAATTCCGATCGTGTGTAGCGGATTCTGACGGACAAAGTGCCACGCATGCTCAGATCACATTACAAGACCAAAGCTATTGGCTACTAGCCTCTACGTAGTCCCGTCGTAGGCAACAAATGTCACCACGTTCAGAATGATCGGATTTTCCGACAACTTTGTCCGACCGTGTGTATGCAACACCAGTGTCGGACTAAATCCGTCGGACCAAATCCGATGGATTTGGTGGTCGGATTTTCCGACCGTGTGTATGGGGCTTTAGTGTCAGTGTCAGTGTGTTTTAGGTAGGACAAAAAAAAAAGCGCAAAATTAGCACTATTGTTTCTGTGCTCTACTATGGGTACAAACAACAAATATTAACATATGTGGTATAGCTGCGATCCTCAGGAGCAGGAAAATGTATTTTGTGTTGTTCTTTGGTGGTAGGTTATGGTAATAACAAGAAATATACAGCTAATTAAAAAAAATATATATATTTTTATTTTGGGCAATTTGTATTTGAAAATAAAAAAAAATAGTCAGGAGATATCCATAACCATTTAACACCAAATGAAAGCCCAAAATGTCCTGAAAAAAACAAGATATAATCCACCTTGATGCACAAAGTAGTAGTGATGATATGTATGGTTTTACTAACACATGTCAAAGTTGCAAAATTGTGCTTAGGCATTAAGATTTGTTATACCCTTAGGTGTGAAGGGGTTAATTTTGTAACGTTCAAAGTCCAGCATTTACTTGTTGTTGATTATCTGTTCTTGGAGCTACCACCACTGTGTTGTTTAAAGAAAAAAAAAAACAAGTGTAAAAACAGTGTGCACCTAAACCACCTCAAACTGCAGCACTTACATTTACTGCACCCAACCCCCAACTTAAGAGTACAATTAAATTAGGTGTACACTGGTTAGTTCCATTCTCCCTCATTAAAACTATTCTGCTGCTGGCCAGTCTTAAAGCCCCATACACACGGTCGGATTTTTGCATGGATTCTGTCCGATCGGACAATGTTGTTGAAAAATCAGACCGTGTGTATGCACCATCGGACAGTGTACGTCGGATTGTCCGACGGACAAAGTCCTATCTCCTGCTGGATAGATTTTCCGACAACACGGTCCGATCACACCTAATCCGATCGTATGTATGGTAGTCCGACCGGACAAAGTGCTACGCATGCTCAGATCACATTACAAGACCAAAGCTATTGGCTACTAGCCTCTACGTAGTCCCGTCGTAGGCAACAAACGTCACCACGTTCAGAATGATCGGATTTTCCGACAACTTTGTCCGACCGTGTGTACGCAAAACCAACATCAGACAAAGTATGACGGACATGGTCTGACGGACCTGGTCCTCGGATAATCCGCGCGTGTGTATGGGGCTTTACACAGCTGTAACGTCTGTGGGCATAATTCTTGGGTCTACATGTTTTGGCATGGTCTTGCTGTTTAAAACTGTCCTACCACTGGACTATCTGTACACCACTTTCTCGTGGGTAGTCTCTTAATTCTTGAAGGAAAACATCTGCCTGTGCCTTATGTCTTTACATTTCAGCATATTCTCCATCATTCAAAATGTTTTGACTCTGGCCATCTGTTGCTTTATTATCTGTGGTCTCTTACTTCCTAATGGTAGTTTGATTGAAATTGACCAGCAGCCAGACAGTTTTCCATCAACTAGAATAGGAATAGCATTAGCACACCGGTGGGCAATTTCTATCCACAGGTCAAAGCAGGCCCTTCAGCTTCATGAAAAAATATGTGTCGCTGCTAAAAATACCAACCTGAGGCCATCTGTGAAAATCGTATTGTTTTGTAACACCACAGTTTCAAGTTTCCAAGCTTCGCTGCTAAGTTTGTATTCTCTAAATTTAAAACAAGATTTACTGAACCATGTGAGAATCAAACCCACGCAGATTCTCTCATCACTACTGCTGAGGACATCTAGCTGCTGAAATGTCAAAACACCTTGCCGATGTGAAACACCTTGTAAATATATCCAAACAATGTGTTACGCTGTTCAATGTGTCACGCTGTTACGCTGAACACATTCAAAATTGAATATTACATTCCGACAAAATAAACTGTAAATATAGTAATAAAAAATCCAGAAAATCAAGGAAAAGCCCACTGTTAGGCCCCTTTCACACTGGGGCATTTTTCAGGCGGTACAGCGCTAAAAATAGCGGCTGTATACCGCCTGAAAAAATCCGGCCCATTCACTCCAGTGTGAAAGCCGGCGGGCTTTCACACTGGAGCGGCTAGTCCTGCTAGCAGCATCTTTGGAGTGGTATAGGAGCGGTGTATTCACCGCTCCTATACCGCTCCTTCCCATTGATTTGAATGGGACAGCGCGGTAATACCGCGGCAATACCGCCGCAAAGCGCCGCTACAGCGGTGCTCTGCGGGGGGTCTTTAACCATTTTTCGCGAGCGACCGAATACCGTGGCTAAAACGACGGTAAAGCAGCGCTAAATATAGCGCTGCTTTACCGTCACCGTGGCTCCCGCCCCAGTGTGAAAGGGGCCTTAAGCTCAACCTTCTATCCACCTTAATTTAAATCCTCTGTATTGCACTAATCAATAAAATATATAACCAAATGTGACAAATAAATAAAAAATGGATAGAAAAAAAGGAATGTCCCCAAAATAATAATGCAGTCCACACACTGTGTGATTAAATAGAGATATTCCATCAAAAGATCTTGAGAGGTGTCACACCAGACCAGGAATGTCCACCAGAATGGTCAAAGATGAAGGCTTACCAAATATAAACAGTATCTCACAAAAGTGAGTACACCCCTCACATTTTTGTAAATATTTTATTATATCTTTTCATGTGACAACACTGAAGAAATTACACTTTGCTACAATGTAAAGTAGTGAGTGTACAGCTTGTATAACAGTGTAAATTTGCTGTTCCCTCAAAATAACTCAACACACAGCCATTAACACTTGTCGACCGCTCACTGTATATATACGTCATGACTTTGAAGAGGGATATCTCGGTAACGGTAACGGCAGCAGCTGCTGCCACAACCGAGATATCCATCTTTACAGTGAGCGGTTCTGTTTACGATAATGGTGGTCTCTGCAGCGGGTTTGCAGCGAGATCACCGTTGTCGGCGGCAGGAGAGGTGCCACCGTGTGATGGGTATGGAGACGAGTGAGGCTAAGATGGCCCCCACTTGTCGCTATACCATAGGAGGGCGGAAGCGACGTCAAAACGTCACTTCCGCCCATACGTCTTAAAGGAACATTTTTTTCAATGTCATTTTTTTAAATGATCCAAATATGAGATCTGAGGACTTTTTGACCCCAGATCTCATATTTAAGAGGACCTGTCATGCTTTTTTCCTATTACAAGGGATGTTTACATTCCTTGTAAAAGGAATAAAAGTGATCAATTTTTTTTTTAAACAGTGTAAAAATGAATAAATTCAAGTAAAATAAATAAGAAAAATTTTTTTTTTTTTAGAAAAACCCGTCCAGACGAGCTTGCGCGCAGAAGCGTACACATATGTGAGTAGCGCCCGCATATGAAAACGGTATTCAAACCACACATGTGAGGTATCGCCGCGATCGGTAGAGCGAGAACAATAATTCTAGCTATAGACCTCCTCTGTAACTCAAAAGATGCAACCTGTAGAATTTTTTTAAATGTCCCTTATGGAGATTTTTGAGGGTAAATTTTGAAGCATGACATGTTGGGTATCAATTTACTCGGCGTAACATTATCTTTCACAATATAAAAAAAAATTGGGCTAATTTTACTGTTGTCTTATTTTTTTATTAAAAAAAGTGCGCTTGTAAGACCGCTGCGCAAAAAAGTATTGCAATGGCCGCCATTTTATTCTCTAGGGTGTTATAAAAAAAAACAATATAGAATGTTTGGGGGTTCTAAGTAATTTTCTAGCAAAAAAAAATGTTTTAAACATAAAAAACACGGAGTCTGAAAAACAGGCTTGGTCCTTAAGTGGTTAATGTCTAAACCGCTGGCAACAAAAGTGAGTACACCCCTAAGTGAAAATGTCCAAATTGAGCCCAAAGTGTCAATATTTTGGACCCAATTAGCCATTTTCCCTTCCTGGTGTCATGTACCTCGTTAATGTTACAAGGTCTCAGGTGTGAATGGGGAGCAGGCCTAGGCTATAAGAAGATTGGCAAGACCCTGAAACTGAACTGCAGAACTGTGGCCAAGATCATACAGTGGTTTAACAGGACAGATTCCACTCAAAACAGGCCTCGCCATAGTCGATCCAAAGAAGTTGAGTGCATGTGCTCAGCGTCATATCCAGAGGTTGTCTTTGGGAAATAGATATTTGAGTGCTGCCAGCATTGCTGTAGAGGTTGAAGGGGTGGGGGGGGGGGGGGGGGGGTTAGCCTGTCAGTGCTCAGACCATGCGCCGCACACTGCATCAAATTGTTCAGCAGGGCTGTCATCCCAGAAGGAAGCCTCTTCTAAAGATGATGCACAAAACAGCCTGCAAAAAGTTTGCTGAAGACAAGCCAACTAAGGGCATGGATTACTGGAACCATGTCCTGTGGTCTGATGAGATAAACTTATTTGGTTCAGATGGTGTCAAGCGTGTGTGGCAGCAACCAGGTGAGGAGTACAAAGACAAGTGTGTCTTGCCTACAGTCAAGCATGGTAGTGGGAGTGTCATGGTCTGGGGCTGCATAAGTGCTGCCAGTTCTGGGGAGCTACAGTTCATTGGGGGAACCATGAATACCAACATGTACTGTAACATACTGAAGCAGAGCATGATCCCCTCCTTTCGGAGACTGGGCCGCAGAGCAGTATTCCAACATGATAACGACCCCAAACACACCTACAAGATGACCACTGCCTTGCAAAAGAAGCTGATGTGAAAGGTGATGGAAGCATGTCTCCAGACCTAAACCCTATTAAGCATCTGTGGGGCATCCTCAAATGGAAGGTGGAGGAGCGCAAGGTCTCTAACATCCACCAGCTCTGTGATGTCCTTATAGAGGGTGGAAGAGGACTCCAGTGGCAACCTGTGAAGCTCTGGTGAACTCCATGCCCAAGAGGGTTAAGGCAGTGCTGGAAAATAATGGTGGCCACACAAAATATTGACACTTTGGGCTCAATTTGGACATTTTCACTTAGGGGTGTACTCACTTTTGTTGTCAGCGGTTTAGACATTAATGGCTGTGTTGAGTTATTTTGAGGGGACAGCAAATTTACACCGTTATACAAGCTGTACACTCACTATTTGCATTGTAGAAAAGTGTAATTTCTTCAGTGATGTCACATGAAAAGATATAATAAAATATTTACAAAAATGTGAGGGGTGTACTCACTTTTGTCAGATACTGTATGAACCTATTATATAGAGAAGTCATAAACAGCATATGTTACAGGAATCAACATCAACAGCACCCCTTACCGGTCCTTCTCAGTGTCCTCAAATCGCCTGGTTGCATTCCCCCTTTCAGCCACACATACGTAGAAGCAAACACAAGAGCAGACACTCCACATAGTGTAAAATATGTGGTTACCATCACCCTGCACAGATGGGAAAGCCATCCATCCTTCTGTGAGCAGTATAAAGCAATTTGGGACCTCCTGTGTGCTGAAGTATGATTTTCTTCTAAGCGTTTTTTTTTTGGTGGTGGCTGGAGCACTGGAGCTGGTGAAGGTGGCTAGAAGGTTGAGCTTCACAGTGGACTTTAAACATTTTTTTTTTTATTATGGACTTTTTATCACTATTCACAGTTTATGTTGGAATGTAATATGTAATTTCGAATGTATTTTCAACAACGCAACACATTGTATATATTTCGTTCAGATATCTGTGAGTGCTGAATGATTCGTTTATTTAGTTCATCATTTGTCATTGTATTTGCACTGAGCACAGCTTGCTCACATATTAGTTTTACCTTGTAAATATGCGCATAACTCATAAGTCCACAGTGGAAATAAGGGATGAGTGAAATTGAGAATTTTCATCCCCCTCAAATTTTGGTGACAATCATGAAATTTTGGCTGAATGCATTGATGTCATGGGGGATGTTACAGATGCTCATTTCAATTATCCTTAACTTGTTTTTGGTTCAATAAACCCCTCATCAGCCTCAATATTTAACTTTTTTTCACAGAAAAGTAAAAAAAAAAAAAAAAATAAAGGCACACAAATAATGGACATTTGCTTACGTTTGGATTCTATCAATTCCAAACAGAACTTTTGGAACCCTGTGAGAATCAAACCCATGCATATTTGCTTATCCCTAGTGCTAAGGATGACTGTAACAATGTTTTCAGCTGCTCTGCACTGAAATGTTTAAATGCCTTGTCAATGTCACTAATGAGATCTTCTGGTACTTCATGTAGCTCAGTTGTACACTTCTCATGAGGATATAAAAATATTATTATCATTATTTTTATTTATTTATTTATTATTTTGTGCATCAGCACATAGGCAGTGGCAGGACATTTCTGGGCTTGCCGTGAATTTGTGTAATCAAACTAAACTGGCAACTCGTATGCACTAATTTAACTGTGCACTAATAGGCCATAGGATTATTGTCCACAAAAAGCTGTTCCTTACTTCCTGCCAAGTATTCCTTGAATTGCTTTGTAATTGGCAGCACTACTGCAAGAAGTTCCAACTTAAACAAACAACAGTTGGTAGAGTTTCACCAAGAAGGTCTCAGCCCCCTACTGGCTAAAATAATCACATTTTCCACATTACCCTGTTTCGGGTTAATATGGATCATAATTCCCGCAGGCTTATATCAGTTTATATTACAAAAAGAGACTTGTAGTATGCATAGCTAGTTCAGATTCTGTGGCGTTAACAAAGATTTCTGCTGAGCCCATTGTTCACCAGTTCCAACCTTCTTCCTTTAAGACTCTGTCCCTTTCACTACCCTTTAAGAGCAGATTAAACATTTCAGCTATTTTCTAGAAGTCTTTGTTGTTCTACTTTCGATGCTCTGCAGGTCCACAAAGGACATGATCATGACAAACTGTATATACAGTAGCATATGGCCTCACTACTTATTTTGTCTTGGCTAACTTAAATGCCTGGCTGCTTGGATGCAACCTGAATGCATACATATTAATTGAGATGTATAAAACAAACAACAACGTAATCTAGGCATTTCAATAAAGTTTCAAAATGAGATTTTCCAACTCTTGTTACATCAGTCCTTTGAACATGCCCAGAGCATTAGTCACATTGAATAGCATTCAGTTTAAAATAAATCCACAAAAATGACATCAGTGAATTTTGGCTTATCTTCTTCTCTTATGGGAAATAGCCAATATCCACTCTTATAAAATGAGCAACTGTTAAACAATATTTGTCAAATGTAACTGCTTCAGCCGCCAATCTATTTCTGCTACATCTACAGTAGGGATGGGCCCGGTGCTCGATTCGAACCCACGTTCGAATCGAGCACCGGGCGTTCGCTCGCTCGGCGAGCCCAGAACTATTTGGGCCATTCGCATCACATTCGTGTGATGGGAGCAGCCCACAATGCGAGCGGCCCGCAATGCATTGCGGCCGGCGCAGTGCATTGCTGGCTGATGATTGGCCAAGCATGCACTGTGACCCCGCATGCTTGGCCAATCACAGCGCCGGAAACTAGGAGAGCAATAATTGTCTATAGGCAGGACGCCTGTAGCCAATTAAAGCTCAGGGGCTTTAGTACACGCCCCACCATATAAAAGGCCGCCACTCCGTCGGCCCAGGGCACATGTGTTCCGGCTTCTGGAAGAGCAGTCTGCTGATTGATATTCTTCTTTGCTTGATTGATATTCTTCTTCTTTGCTAAACCATTGCTAACTCTTGACCTGAGTCATTCAATTCATTACTGATCATTCATTGCTGCTGATTGCACAGAGTGTGATATTAGCTGCTGCTGGGGATTAGTCTGGTGTGTGCGTGCTGTTAGTACAGCATTGCAGTAGCACCAATCGCAGTGCTGTTAGAACAGCATTGCACCCCAACTTCTGTCCCAACCTTCTGTCCCATCCCAGGCAGGGATTTATAGGAGCCATATTGTGTTTGTGGCAGCACACATAGGACCTATATTTTCTTGTCAGCAGCACACATAGTACCTATAGTGTGTTTGTGTTAGCACCCATAGGACTTATAGTGTGTTTGTGGCAGCACACATAGGACCTATATTTTCTTGTCAGCAGCACACATAGTACCTATAGTGTGTTTGTGTCAGCACCTATAGGACTTATAGTGTGTTTGTGGCAGCACACATAGGACCTATATTTTCTTGTCAGCAGCACACATAGTACTTATAGTGTGTTTGTGTCAGCACCCATAGGACTTATAGTGTGTTTGTGGCAGCATACATAGGACCTATATTTTCTTGTCAGCAGCACACATAGTACCTATAGTGTGTTTGTGTCAGCACCCATAGGACTTATAGTGTGTTTGTGGCAGCACACATAGGACCTATATTTTCTTGTCAGCAGCACACATAGTACCTATAGTGTGTTTGTGTCAGCACCCATAGGACTTATAGTGTGTTTGTGGCAGCACACATAGGACCTATATTTTCTTGTCAGCAGCACACATAGTACTTATAGTGTGTTTGTGTCAGCACCCATAGGACTTATAGTGTGTTTGTGGCAGCACACATAGGACCTATATTTTCTTGTCAGCAGCACACATAGTACCTATAGTGTGTTTGTGTCAGCACCCATAGGACTTATAGTGTGTTTGTGGCAGCACACATAGGACCTATATTTTCTTGTCAGCAGCACACATAGTACCTATAGTGTGTTTGTGTCAGCACCCATAGGACTTATAGTGTGTTTGTGGCAGCACACATAGGACCTATATTTTCTTGTCAGCAGCACACATAGTACCTATAGTGTGTTTGTGTCAGCACCCATAGGACTTATAGTGTGTTTGTGGCAGCACACATAGGACCTATATTTTCTTGTCAGCAGCACACATAGTACCTATAGTGTGTTTGTGTCAGCACCCATAGGACTTATAGTGTGTTTGTGGCAGCACACATAGGACCTATATTTTCTTGTCAGCAGCACACATAGTACTTATAGTGTGTTTGTGTCAGCACCCATAGGACTTATAGTGTGTTTGTGGCAGCACACATAGGACCTATATTTTCTTGTCAACAGCACACATAGTACCTATAGTGTGTTTGTGGCAGCACCCATAGGACTTATAGTGTGTTTGTGGCAGCACACATAGGACCTATATTTTCTTGTCAGCAGCACACATAGTACCTATAGTGTGTTTGTGTCAGCACCCATAGGACTTATAGTGTGTTTGTGGCAGCACACATAGGACCTATATTTTCTTGTCAGCAGCACACATAGTACCTATAGTGTGTTTGTGTCAGCACCCATAGGACTTATAGTGTGTTTGTGTCAGCACCCATAGGACTTATAGTGTGTTTGTGGCAGCACACATAGGACCTATATTTTCTTGTCAGCACACATAGTACCTATAGTGTGTTTGTGTCAGCACCCATAGGACTTATAGTGTGTTTGTGGCAGCACACATATGACCTATATTTTCTTGTCAGCAGCACACATAGTACCTATAGTGTGTTTGTGTCAGCACCCATAGGACTTATAGTGTGTTTATGTCAGCACCCATAGGACTTATAGTGTGTTTGTGGCAGCACACATAGGACCTATATTTTCTTGTCAGCAGCACACATAGTACCTATAGTGTGTTTGTGTCAGCACCCATAGGACTTATAGTGTGTTTGTGGCAGCACACATAGGACCTATATTTTCTTGTCAGCAGCACACATAGTACTTATAGTGTGTTTGTGGCAGCACCCATAGAACTTATAGTGTGTTTGTGGCAGCACACATAGGACCTATATTTTCTTGTCAGCAGCACACATAGTACCTATAGTGTGTTTGTGTCAGCACCCATAGGACTTATAGTGTGTTTGTTGCAGCACACATAGGACCTACCGTATTTGCCGGCGTATAAGACGACTGGGTGTATAAGACGACCCCCTATTTTTCCAGTGAAAACTTAGGTTTGGGGCTATACTCGCCATATAAGACTACCCCCCTTCCGAGGCAACACCATTTACAAAAAAAACATCAGAAACAAAAAAAAAACAACATCAGACTTAACATCAGAAAAAGGAAACTGGTGAACTACAAGTCTCAGAGATCCCACAATTGGTAGGCAGCAACAATGAATCCTCTCCTCCAAAGCACCATCAGTATATTTTCTTGTCAGCAGCACACATAGTACCTATAGTGTGTTTGTGTCAGCACCCATAGGACTTATAGTGTGTTTGTGGCAGCACACATAGGACCTATATTTTCTTGTCAGCAGCACACATAGTACCTATAGTGTGTTTGTGTCAGCACCCATAGGACTTATAGTGTGTTTGTGTCAGCACCCATAGGACTTATAGTGTGTTTGTGGCAGCACACATAGGACCTATATTTTCTTGTCAGCACACACATAGTACCTATAGTGTGTTTGTGTCAGCACCCATAGGACTTATAGTGTGTTTGTGGCAGCACACATAGGACCTATATTTTCTTGTCAGCACACATAGTACCTATAGTGTGTTTGTGTCAGCACCCATAGGACTTATAGTGTGTTTGTGGCAGCACACATAGGACCTATATTTTCTTGTCAGCAGCACACATAGTACCTATAGTGTGTTTGTGTCAGCACCCATAGACTTATAGTGTGTTTGTGGCAGCACACATAGGACCTATATTTTCTTGTCAGCAGCACACATAGTACTTATAGTGTGTTTGTGTCAGCACCCATAGGACTTATAGTGTGTTTGTGGCAGCACACATAGGACCTATATTTTCTTGTCAGCAGCACACATAGTACCTATAGTGTGTTTGTGTCAGCACCCATAGGACTTGTAGTGTGTTTGTGGCAGCACACATAGGACCTATATTTTCTTGTCAGCAGCACACATAGTACCTATAGTGTGTTTGTGTCAGCACACATAGGACCTATATTTTCTTGTCAGCAGCACACATAGTACTTATAGTGTGTTTGTGTCAGCACCCATAGGACTTATAGTGTGTTTGTGGCAGCACACATAGGACCTATATTTTCTTGTCAGCAGCACACATAGTACCTATAGTGTGTTTGTGTCAGCACCCATAGGACTTATAGTGTGTTTGTGGCAGCACACATAGGACCTATATTTTCTTGTCAGCAGCACACATAGTACCTATAGTGTGTTTGTGTCAGCACCCATAGGACTTATAGTGTGTTTGTGGCAGCACACATAGGACCTATATTTTCTTGTCAGCACACATAGTACCTATAGTGTGTTTGTGTCAGCACCCATAGGACTTATAGTGTGTTTGTGGCAGCACACATAGGACCTATATTTTCTTGTCAGCAGCACACATAGTACCTATAGTGTGTTTGTGTCAGCACCCATAGGACTTATAGTGTGTTTGTGGCAGCACACATAGGACCTATATTTTCTTGTCAGCACACATAGGACCTCTAGTGTGTTTGTGTCAGCACCCATAGGACCTACAGTCTGTTGTGAGCACACATAGGAGCTCTATTTTTTATACAATATACACTACCGACTACAATGGCTGGAAGACCGCCAAGAAGAGGCAAACCGTCCCGAGGCAAGAACACAGGGCAAGCAGGCTCTGTTTCTAGAGACAACAGTGCTGGTCATGGACGTGGTCGTGCATTGTCATCAGCACGTGGCCATGGGACACGCTTGTCTTTGTTTTCGGCAGCTGGACATGTTGAGCCGCATCATGCCGAAGGCTTGGTAGGATGGATGACCAAGCCCTCCTCATCCTCCTCATCTCTCTCACCCAGGCTCAGGGTACTGGCAGAGCAGCTGCCAACGCGTACTCAATGGCATCATCAGCCACCCCTTCCATAGACCCACCATGTCCTCCTGAGGAGTCCCCCGAACTGTTTGAGCACAGTGTTGGGTACATGCTCCAGGAGGATGCCCAACGATTCGAAGGCTCGGATGATGATACCCAGCTTGAGGAAGGCAGTAGTGTGCGTGCAGAGAGAGGGGATGCTGAAGGACAGCAATCTGGCAGTAATGTTCCACCAGCTGCAGCTTACTGCCAGGTTTGCTCTAGTGGTGAAGAGGGAGGGGATGATGAGGTCACTGACTCCACGTGGGTGCCTGAAGGGAGAGAGGAGGAGGAGGAGGAGGATGCGGCGGCACATGTCCAACGAGGCAGTATGCCCCCTGGAGGCCAGCTAGAGGCCAGCACACCAACTGAATCACACCGCAGAGCTCCGCCTGTGCAGGCCGCTGCCTCTGCACGTTATCAAAAAAGTTCTTTGGTGTGGGCCTTTTTTGAGACGAGTGCATCAGATCGCACCACTGCTATTTGCAATATTTGTCTCAAGCGTATCTCGCGTGGCCAAAACATCAGCCGCTTGGGCACCACAAGCATGAGCAGACATATGTCGACCTGCCATGCAGCTCGTTGGCAAGCGCACATTAAAGACCCACACCAAAGAACAAAGCGGACCTCTCCTTGCTCCTCATCAGCTGGGATCTCCATCCCCACTATATCTTCAGTCCTCTCTGAAAGCTGCTCTGAGAGGACTGAAGGTGTAGAATTAGGTGTGTCACAACCAAGTACTTGCAGTACACCGACGTCCGATTGTAGCAGGCAAATTTCCCTGCCCCAGCTTCTGGACCGTCGAAAGAAGTATACTCCCAGCCATCCACATGCCCAGCGGTTGAATGATAGCTTGGCTAAATTGCTAGCACTTCAACTGCTGCCTTTTCAGTTGGTAGACTCGGCCCCCTTCCGTGAGTTTGTTCAATGTGCAGTTCCTCAGTGGCAGGTTCCCAAACGCCACTTTTTCTCACGGAAGGCGATTCCGCCTCTCTACCGGCATGTGGAAGGCAATGTCCATGCCTCGCTGCACAGGGCGGTCAGCGGTAAGGTGCATATTACCGCTGACTCATGGTCCAGCAGGCATGGACAGGGACGTTATCTGTCTTTCACGGCCCATTGGGGTCACTCTATTGGCAGCTGGGAGGGATGCAGGACAAGGTGCAGTAGTGTTGGAGGTTGTTCCGCCACCACGCCTCCAAAATGCTACTACTGGTTGTGACACACCTCTCTCCTCCACCCCCTCCTCTTCTTCTTCCTCCATGGCCTCTTCGAGTGCTCTGTCCTCGGAACCAGCGGTGCTCCGTAGGCGTACAAGGGGCTACGCGAGTACGCAGGCAAAAAGATGCCATGCCGTGCTTGCGCTGGTGTGTTTGTGGGACAGGAGCCACACTGGGGCAGAGGTTCTGGCAGCTCTGCAGGGGCAGGCCGAGAGGTGGTTGACGCCACGCCAGCTTAAGCCAGGAATGGTGGTTTTTGACAATGGCACCAACCTCCTCTCCGCCCTGCGACAGGGGCAGCTCACCCATGTGCCCTGTATGGCTCACGTCCTCAACCTGGTGGTGCAGCGGTTCATGGGCAGGTACCCAGGCTTACAGGATGTCCTGAGGCAGGCCAGGAAAGTCTGTGTGCATTTCCGCCGATCTTATAATGCCAGTGCTCGGCTGGCTGAGCTGCAAAAGGAGCTGAACCTGCCCAAGAACCGCCTAATATGTGACATGCCCACCAGGTGGAACTCAACGTTGGCCATGCTGCAGCGACTGCACACGCAGCAGAGGGCCATCAATGAGTACCTTTGCGACTACGGCACCAGGACAGGGTCAGGGGAGCTTGGCTTTTTTTCCCCACGCCAGTGGAGCATGATCAGGGATGCATGCACTGTCCTGTCACCATTTGAGGAGGCCACGAGGATGGTGAGCAGTGACAGTGCATGCATCAGTGACACTGTACCTCTTGTCCACCTGCTGGAGCATACGCTGCGTGGGATAATGGACAGGGCACTTGAGGCAGAACAGAGGCAGGAAGAGGAGGACTTCCTTGCCTCTCAAGGCCCCCTTTATCCAGACAGTGTTCCTTCTGTCCCACCCATCACACAGGAAGAGGATGAGGAGGAGGAGGAGGAGGATTGTGTGAGCATGGAGGTGGAGCCTGGCACTCAGCATCAGCAGCAGCAGTCTTTTAGGGATGATGTACAGTCCCAACAAACCAGTGGACTTGTACGTGGCTGGGAGGAGGTGGCTGGCGATCATGTCGTCCTCAGTGACCCAGAAGACTCCGGACCGAATGCCTCAGCTAACCTACGTTGCATGGCCTCCCTGATCCTGCAAAGCCTGCGGAAGGATCCTCGTATTCTTCAGATCAAGGAGAGGGACCATTACTGGCTGGCCACTCTGGGGAAGGTGGACGTCTGACCGATGCGTTCAGACAATTTTTTAGTCCGCAGCCCCAAGGTATGATCGGTTCCAGCAACCATCGCCAGCGTCTGATATACATGGTGCAGGAATACCTAGGGGCAAGGTCAGACTTGGACACCTTTCCCACCGAAAATCCTCTGGCTTACTGGGTCTTGAGGATGGATCACTGGCCAGAGCTTGCACAGTATGCAATTGAGCTACTGGCCTGTCCTGCATCCAGCGTTCTTTCCGAACGCACATTCAGTGCTGCTGGAGGATTTGTCACTGATCACAGTGTGCGCCTGTCCACCGACTCGGTTGATCGACTGACCTTCATAAAAATGAATCAGTCTTGGATCACCACCAGCTACCAGGCACCTGAAGCGGATATAACTGAATAATTTATAATGTCACATCCCTTCAAGACTGCCTATGCTGATGCTGAGTGACTGTCCTGTTATGTTCACTGACTATCCTCTTCCTCCTCCTCAATGATCCATTCCTTGATAGCTTGGAAGAACATTTTTGTTTCTGGGTGCCACCACACCAGTGCCTAAGGCACAATTTTTCAGCCCCTGTATAACAGGGGCGTGTAATTACAATTTAAAAAAAAAAATGCTTCGCAACAGGTGTGACTGCTGTGCTCCAAGTACAGTATCTGTGAGGGGTTGCAGTGTTGTGGCACCAGCACCGTTGCCTAAGGCACAATTTGTCAGCCCCTGTTTAACAGGGGCGTGTAATTACAATTTTTTAAGCAATGCTTCGCAGCATGTCTGACTGCTGTGCTCCAAGTACAGTATCTGTGAGGGGTTGCAGTGTTGTGGCACCAGCACCAGTGCCTAAGGCACAATTTTTCAGCCCCTATTGGGGCGTGTAATTACAATTTTTAGGCAATGCTTTGCAACAGGTTTCATTGCTGTGCTCAGAGTACAGTATCTGTGAGGGGTTGCAGTGTTGTGGCACCAGCACCAATGCCTAAGGCACAATTTTTCAGCCCCTGTTTAACAGGGGCGTGTAATTATAATTTTTTAAGCAATGCTTCGCAACACGTCTGACTGCTGTGCTCCAAGTACAGTATCTGTGAGGGGTTGCAGTGTTGTGGCACCAGCACCAGTGCCTAAGGCACAATTTTTCAGCCCCTATTGGGGCGTGTAATTACAATTTTTAGGCAATGCTTTGCAACAGGTTTCATTGCTGTGCTCAGAGTACAGTATCTGTGAGGGGTTGCAGTGTTGTGGCACCAGCACCGTTGCCTAAGGCACAATTTTTTTTCAGCCCCTGTTTAACAGGGGCGTGTAATTACAATTTTTTAAGCAATGCTTCGCAACACGTCTGACTGCTGTGCTCCAAGTACAGTATCTGTGAGGGGTTGCAGTGTTGTGGCACCAGCACCAGTGCCTAAGGCACAATTTTTCAGCCCCTATTGGGGCGTGTAATTACAATTTTTAGGCAATGCTTTGCAACAGGTTTCATTGCTGTGCTCAGAGTACAGTATCTGTGAGGGGTTGCAGTGTTGTGGCACCAGCACCAATGCCTAAGGCACAATTTTTCAGCCCCTGTTTAACAGGGGCGTGTAATTACAATTTTTTAAGCAATGCTTCGCAACACGTCTGACTGCTGTGCTCCAAGTACAGTATCTGTGAGGGGTTGCAGTGTTGTGGCACCAGCACCAGTGCCTAAGGCACAATTTTTCAGCCCCTGTTGGGGCGTGTAATTACAATTTTTAGGCAATGCTTTGCAACAGGTTTCATTGCTGTGCTCAGAGTACAGTATCTGTGAGGGGTTGCAGTGTTGTGGCACCAGCACCAATGCCTAAGGCACAATTTTTCAGCCCCTGTTTAACAGGGGCGTGTAATTACAATTTTTTAAGCAATGCTTCGCAACACGTCTGACTGCTGTGCTCCAAGTACAGTATCTGTGAGGGGTTGCAGTGTTGTGGCACCAGCACCAGTGCCTAAGGCACAATTTTTCAGCCCCTGTTGGGGCGTGTAATTACAATTTTTTAGGCAATGCTTTGAAACAGGTCTCATTGCTGTGCTCAGAGTTCCGTATCTGTGAGGGGTTGCAGTGTTGTGGCACCAGCACCAATGCCTAAGGCACAATTTTTCAGCCCCTGTTTAACAGGGGCGTGTAATTACAATTTTTTAAGCAATGCTTCGCAACACGTCTGACTGCTGTGCTCCAAGTACAGTATCTGTGAGGGGTTGCAGTGTTGTGGCACCAGCACCAGTGCCTAAGGCACAATTTTTCAGCCCTGTTCAACAGGTGCATGCAATTACAAATCTTGATCTAATAACTCACAGCAGGGTCCATTCCTGTGCCCACCAAGAGTAACTGTGAGGGCTTACAGTCTTGTGGCAACACCGTCCACCACCACCACCACCAAAGGCCCAATTTTTCTTCCCTGTTCAACAGGTGCATGCAATTACAAATCTTGATCTAATAACTCACAGCAGGGTCCATTCCTGTGCCCACCAAGAGTAACTGTGAGGGCTTACAGTCTTGTGGCAACACCGTCCACCACCACCACCACCACCACCAAAGGCCCAATTTTTCTGCCCTGTTCAACAGGTGCATGCAATTACAAATCTTGATCTAATAACTCACAGCAGGGCCCATTCCTGCGCCCACCAAAAGTAACTGTGAGGGCTTACAGTCTTGTGGCAACACCATCCACCACCACCACCAAAGGCCCAATTTTTCTGCCCTGTTCAACAGGTGCATGCAATTACAAATCTTGATCTAATAACTCACAGCAGGGCCCATTCCTGCGCCCACCAAAAGTAACTGTGAGGGCTTACAGTCTTGTGGCAACACCGTCCACCACCACCACCAAAGGCCCAATTTTTCTGCCCTGTTCAACAGGTGCATGCAATTACAAATCTTGATCTAATAACTCACAGCAGGGCCCATTCCTGTGCCCACCAAGAGTAACTGTGAGGGCTTACAGTCTTGTGGCAACACCGTCCACCACCACCACCAAAGGCCCAATTTTTCTGCCCTGTTCAACAGGTGCATGCAATTACAAATCTTGATCTAATAACTCACAGCAGGGCCCATTCCTGCGCCCACCAAGAGTAACTGTGAGGGCTTACAGTCCTGTGGCAACACCGTCCACCACCACCACCACCACCAAAGGCCCAATTTTTCTGCCCTGTTCAACAGGTTCATGCAATTACAAATCTTGATCTAATATCTCACAGCAGGGCCCATTCCTGTGCCCACCAAGAGTAACTGTGAGGGCTTACAGTCTTGTGGCTACACCAACATCTAATTGGGCAAATTACTGCATAGTATATACGGCAGGCCCCTACTTTCAAACATCCAACTTACAAACGACTCCTACTTGCAAACGGAAAGAGAAAACAGGAAGTGAGAGGAATTCGATTCTGTTAGATTTAATTTGGGAAAAAGGTATCTCCTCTCTACTGATGCTTTATCACCAATCCTTGTTTCAATTAAAACCCCACTTTTCCAAAAACATTTGTCATTGGGACGGAAAGTGAGGTGAAATGTTCTGAACAGATGTGCAAAGACAGCAAATGTTACAGGGGTGATAACCCCTCCCTATGTTCTCCAAAAAGCTTAAAAATAGATTTTTTGGGGATGGAGCTACACTTCATAATGTACCTGTTCAGATTCTACTTAAGAACAAACCTACAGTCCGTGTCTTGTTTGCACCGCCTGTATACTGCTGTTCAGAGTATATAGGGTTGTAGGTATAGGGTTTTATTTTGGGTGCGGGGTCCCCCTTAATATCCATGCAAGACCCAAAGGGGCTGGGGTGGGGGGGGGGGGGTGATGGGGTAGCCATGCCATTTTTCGCAAGGATTTTCAGCCATATGGCCAGGAAAAGACATGACATTAAAGCCGCAAGTGGTTTTAAATGGCTTCTTTTTTTCATTTACAAATGTCATTTTGTGCAGGGACAGTTCTAAACACGGGAAACACATGCCACTTTACAGGCATACTTTAGACACCCCCCAGGTACCATATTTAAAGGAAAATTTCACTTTTTTTTTCACATTATGCATCATTAAAATGACTGCTCCCGAAAAAACGTTCGTTTTTAAAAGTTCTTTTTGCATTGATATATGTTCCCTGGGGCAGGACCCGGGTCCCCAAACCTGTTTTATGACATTAACATGCATATTGGCCGTTGTAATTAGCAATTTTGATTTCGAACGTTCGCGTCCATTGTAACGAATAGGGTTCGAAAATTTGCGCGAAATTTCGGTCCGTTCGAAGGTTCTGGTGCGAACCGAACCTGGGGGTGTTCGGCTCATTCCTAATCTACAGACAATGTCCCATTTTGTACACTGTTGCTTTGGTAATATTCTCTTTCTACTTAGCCCTGTTAACTTTGTTCACTGCACTTTGTTTTTCTCAAAATTAACAACAGCGACAGTAACCATTCACATTTGTTGTTTAAAAGAAAAATGAAATCATTCTACCTCAGCAGACAGGTCAGGCAAGGTTTCTGTTATAAATTTAGTGCACTTCAAATGTTACCGAAACTCCAATTGCAATGTCAGGAGTAGCTCTGGATGGCAAATGTGTTATTCTTATAGCAGGTTTTCTCACTATCTTGGCACTGTTTTGCAAAAGATTGTATCACACTATAAATCAGAGGTGCTCAACCTTTTGAATAGCGAGAGCCACTTAAGTGATTTGGAAACCGGTCGTGGGCTACAATGAAATAAAATGGTCCAGAATTAAAATTTTCTATTTTTTTGCATAGCATTCCCACAGCCGCTGAACGCTGGTGGAAGGGAGAGGAGGAGAAGCCAGCTTTCAGCAGTTGCAGGAAGAAAAAGGAGAAGAACAGTTCCTGTATATGCCGCCCTTCCTGTCCATGTGTGTGACATGGGCCCCCTGGAGCATGGGGCGTGGTTGACATTGCGACCTCTGATGCCAGTGGTTGGGGGGGTTTGATAAAAATATAGCTCAACTATAGGGTTTTACTGCCTCTCAAAATGCACTTGTAAATAAGCCCTTATAGCAGAAAATGTGTTTGTGAGCCACACATCATGAATTAGACCCGTATGAAGGGATAAATGTCAGCCTCAGCCTGGGCTCCAGCTTTTACTTTTGGGTCACAGTAAATAAGCCCTTACGGTCCTGAGCCCCCTATAAAGCTGCTTTCACACCTATGTGCTGTTGTTTACCAGCACTGTGGGTGCTGCACAGTGCACCTGCAACTTTCCTGTGGGTTAGCTGCACGTTGCCATAGATTTATATTATATCTTGCAGGTGTGGTGCACTTTATGAAAGCGCACCCAAACTCCTGCATTCAGGAGTAAGGATGAGCCCGGTGTTCGATTCGAACCCATGTTCGAATCGAGCACCGGGTGTTCGCTCGCTCGGCGAGCCCAGAACTATTGGGGCCGCTCGCATCAAATTCGTGTGATGCGAGCGGCCCCGCAATGCATTGCGGCCCGCGCAGTGCAATGCTGGCTGATGATTGGCCAAGCATGCACTGTGACCCCGCATGCTTGGCCAATCACAGCGCCGGCAGCGAGGAGAGCCATAATTGGCTACAGGCAGGATGCCTGTAGCCAATTATAGCTCAGGGGCTTTAGTACATGCCCCACGGTATAAGAGGCCGCCGCGCCGGCGGCCTCGCATATTATGTTTCAGTCAGTGTCAGCGTGTCAGTGTGCTGCTGACTGCTGACAACAATATGTGCTCTATTTCTGGGGATATGTGTGTGCATGCTGTTAGAACAGCATTGCAGTATCACATCTGGGGGGTGTCTATAGGTGGCCTGTGAAGGGGGCAGGTTTCCTGTGCTTAGAACTTTCCCTGCAAAAAAGTGTCATTTTTGCAGGAAAAAAGCTATTTAAAATCACTCGCGGCTAATGAATTGATGGCTCCTGTAACACAGAGAACTGTCATTCATTAATAAAAAACAAAAAAAAAGCGTAGGGGTCCCCCCAAATTCAATAACCAGGCCCTTCAGGTCTGGGATGGATATTAAGGGGGATCCCAGCCAAAAAAAAAAAAAAAAATGGCGTAGGGTCCCCCTCAAAATCCATACCAGACCCTTGAGGTCTGGTATGGATTTTAAGGGGAACCCTAGCCCAAAAAAATGGCGTGGGGTCCCCCTCAAAATCCATACCAGACCCTTATCCGAGCACGCAACCTGGCAGGCCGCAGGAAAAGAGGGGGGGACGAGAGCGCCCCCCCCTCTCGCCTGAACCGTACCAGGCCACATGCCCTCAACATTGGGAGGATGCTTTGGGGGTCTAAGACCCCTAAAGCACCTTGTCCCCATGTTGATGAGGACAAGGGCCTCTTCCCCACAACCGTGCCCGGTGGTTGTGGGGGTCTGCGGGCGGGGGGCTTATCGGAATCTGGAAGCCCCCTTTAACAAGGGGACCCCCAGATCCCGGCCCCCCCCCTGTGTGAAATGGTAAGGGGGTACAAAAGTACCCCTACCATTTCACCAAAAAAGTGGCAAAAATTGTAAAAATGACAGGAGACAGTCTTTGACAATTCCTTTATTAAAATCTTCTTTCTTCTTTCTTCATCCTTCGGTTTCTTCATCTTCTCCTTCCTTCATCTTCTTCCATCTTCTTCTTCCATTTTCTTCTTCCTCCGATCCGCTTCTTCTTGCGCTGGTCTTCTCGTCCTTCTCGTCCGGCATCTTCTTCCGTCGGCATCGGTGTCGGTGTCTTCTTGGGCCGCTCCGCACAATGGGAGGCTCCCGCTGTGTGAGGCTCCGTTCCATCTGACAGGTCTTTTATAATGGAGGGCACCTGGTGACCCCGCCCCCTCTGACGCACAGAGACGTCATGGGGAATTCCATGATGGCTTTCCCCATGATGTCAGAGGGGGGCGGGGTCACCAGGTGCCCTCCGTTTTAAAAGACCTGTCAGATGGAGCGGAGCCTCACACAGCGGGAGCCTCCCATTGCGCGGAGCGGCCCAAGAAGACACCGACACCGATACCGACGCCGACGCCGACGGAAGAAGATGCCGGACGAGAAGGACGAGAAGACCAGTGCAAGAAGAAGCGAATCGGAGGAAGAAGAAAATGGAAGAAGAAGATGGAAGAAGATGAAGGAAGGAGAAGATGAAGAAACCGAAGGATGAAGAAAGAAGAAAGAAGATTTTAATAAAGGAATTTTCAAAGACTGTCTCCTGTCATTTTTACCATTTTTGCCACTTTTTTGGTGAAATGGTAGGTTCACACAGGGGGGGGGCCGGGATCTGGGGGTCCCCTTGTTAAAGGGGGCTTACAGATTCCGATAAGCCCCCCGCCCGCAGACCCCCACAACCACCGGCACGGTTGTGGGGAAGAGGCCCTTGTCCTCATCAACATGGGGACAAGGTGCTTTAGGGGTCTTAGACCCCCAAAGCATCCTCCCAATGTTGAGGGCATGTGGCCTGGTACGGTTCAGGCGAGAGGGGGGGGGCGCTCTCGTCCCCCCCTCTTTTCCTGCGGCCTGCCAGGTTGCGTGCTCGGATAAGGGTCTGGTATGGATTTTGAGGGGGACCCCACGCCATTTTTTTTGGCTAGGGTTCCCCTTAAAATCCATACCAGACCTCAAGGGTCTGGTATGGATTTTGAGGGGGACCCTACGCCATTTTTTTTTTTTTTTTTGGCTGGGATCCCCCTTAATATCCATCCCAGACCTGAAGGGCCTGGTTATTGAATTTTGGGGGACCCCTACGCTTTTTTTTTTTTAAAATTTTTTTTATTTTTTATCAATGACTTTTTTTTATGAATGAGTTTCAATGAATCACTGTTCTCTGTGTTACGGGAGCCGTGAATTAACATTAGCCGCGAGTGATTTTAAATAGCTTTTTTACTTTCAAAAATGACACTTTGCGCAGAGACAGTTCTAAACACGGGAAACATGCGCCCCTTCACAGGCATACTATAGACACCCCCCAGGTACGAAATTTAAAGGAATATTACACTTTTATTGTTTCAATTCAAGCATTATTAAAATCACTGCTCCTGAAAAAAACGGCCGTTTTTAAAAAAAAATTTTGCATTGATACATGTCCCCTGGGGCAGGACCCAGGTCCCCAAACACTTTTTATGACATTAACATGCATATTAGCCTTTAAAATGAGCACTTTTAATTTCGAACGTTCGCATCCATTATAACTAATAGGGTTCCAAAGCTCGCACGGACTTTAGGTCCGTTCGCGGGTTCTGGTGCGAGCCGAACGGGGGGGTGTTCGGCCCATCCCTATTCAGGAGTTTGGTGTGCTTTTAGAAAGTGCACCTAACCCGCAGGATATAGTAGAAGTCTATGGCTCAGTGCAGCTAACCTGCAGAAAAGCCACAGGTGCACTATGCTTACACTTGCGGATCAGTGTGAAAGCAGCCTAATAACCCCTTGCTCATATGCCCACTGCAAAACTATGTGATGTTTAAAAAAACTGACCTTTTTGTCTTTCAGTTTCTGCTGGAATCGCTAGGCTGTTAGAAACTTTCCTGCCCCAGGCAGAGTGATACTAAATGTACTTCGCCTGAGACAGGACCTGGCTTATGCAGCACCTGCTTCCTCTGCAGCTGCTTGCTGGCTCCATCCACTCTGATACTCTCGGATACCGGGTCAGCAGCCTGCAATCTGGGCTTGATGACCCGCTTTCCAGAGCATGAAGTCACAGGCTACATTAGAGGGATCTGCGGGCCACATGTGACCCAAAGGCCACTGGTTGAGCACCCCTGCTAAAAATTATTTTCAGTTGGTGTAAGCAATTTCAGGATTATACCATTTATTCTATCATCAGAAATCCAACAACATTTTGGCCAAGATTAGCCCTTCCTCAGGGGTTCAATATAGTAAAAACTCATCACGATGGTGACCTACTCCCAGGTTATTGGACTAATATTATAGAGAGTTTAACATGCATCCATAACAATTTTTTATTTTTTTCAGTACCCTTACGTAAATCTTTTAGTAGACTTGACTATATTCTGCTTTCAAAAATTGCTTGCTTTTGCTCTTGAAGTGTATAGGCCATATTTTATGGTCCAATTATGTCATTGCTTTTTTTTCAATTCAGCTCCCTTAGTTGTCTAGAATCTACTCCTTAGTGATCTACAGTGCAGTGAAAAAGTATTTGCCCCTTCCGGATTTTTTATTTATGTTTTGCATGTTTGTCACATTAAATGATTCAGATCATCAAACAAATTTTATTATTACACAAAGATAACCAAAGTAAATACAAAATGCAGTTTTTAAATGATTATTTCATTTATTAAGGGGAAAAAAAGCTGTCCAAACCTGCCTAGCCCTATGTGAAAAAGTCATTGCCCCCTAAACCTAATAACTGGTTGTGCCCCCCTTCTGGTAGCGCGCAGAATTCATGGTTCCATCAATTATGGCAAGTTGTCCAGGTCCTGAAGTTGTAAAGCAGCCTCAGACCATCACACTACCACCACCATGTTTGACTGTTGGTATGATGTTCTTTTTATGAAATGCTGTGTTAGTTTTACACCAGATTTAACGGTACACACATTCAACTTTTTGTCTCATCAGTCCACAGAATATTTGCCCAAAAGTCTTGGAGATAATCAAGATGTTTTTTGGTAAATGTGAGACGAACCTTTGTGTTGTTTTTGGTCAGCAGTGGCTTTCGCCTTGGAGCTCTCCCATAGATGTCTTTTTTGCTCAGTCTCTTTCTTATGGTTGAATCATGGACACTGACTTTAACTGAGTAAAGTGAGGCCTGCAGTTCTTTAGATGTTGTTGTGGGTTCTTTTATGACCTCCTGGATGAGTTGTTGTTGTGCTCTTGGAGTAGGTCAGCCACTCCTTGGAAGGTTCACCACTTTTCCAAGTTTACACCATTTGTGAATAATGTCTCGCACTGTGGTTTGCTAGAGTCCAAAAGCCTTATAAATGGCTTTGTAACCCTTTCCAGACTGTTCTCATCTGTTCTTGAATTTCTTTAGATCGCGGCATGATATGTTGCTTTTTGAGGTCTTTTAACGTTCATCACTTTGTCAGACAGCTTCTATTTAATTAAATATTACATTTTATTTATAGGTGCCTTTTAGACCACCCAAGGTCACCTTACAAAGATAGCAACAAAAAAGTAAAGAAATAAAATAAATATACATAACCATTAAATTACAAAAACAGATCAATTAAGTCAGACAGAGTAATTTCTTTAGATCACAGCATGATGTGTTGCTTTTTGAGATCTTTTAGCGTGCTTCACTTTGTCAGACAGCTCTATTTAATTAAATAATACATTTTATTTATAGGTGCCTTTAAGACCACCCAAGATCACCTTACAAAAGATAGCAACAAAAAAGTAAAGAAATAAAATAAATGTACATTACATAACCATTAAATTACAAAAACAAATCAATTAAGTCAGACAGAGTAATTTCTTTAGATCGCGGCATGATGTGTTGTTTTTTGAGATCTTTTAGCGTGCTTCACTTTGTAAGACAGATTACATAATCATTAAATTACAAAAAGACACGTCACCAGTACTATAGGGACGGACTGAACCTAAATAAGGAGGGTGCAGATCTGCTGGTAGTAAAGATGGCCAAAACGTTAGAGGGGCTTTTAAACTAGGCAACAGGGGGGAGGGTCCAGAGGTAGAGATAGTCAGTGCAGAACATAGTCCAGAGGGTAATATTGGGGGCATTAGTGGTAGGTTGACTAAGGCACATAAACCCAAGGTAAGTAGAGTAACAGGTCCTAGTTGCAATCTCAGAACACCCAATAAGAGGATAGTATGCGACCGGTCTAAATTACGTGGCATGTTCACCATTGCCAGGAGCCTGGCGGACAAGATGGGTGAACTAGAGATACTGTTGTACGAGGAGGATTTAGATTTTGTGGGAATTTCAGAGACCTGGTTCAACAGCTCTCATAATTGGCTGGCAACCATTCAAGGGTATACCCTTTATTGCAGGGATAGAGAGGGTAAAAAAGGGGGAGGGGTATGTCTATATATCAAGAATAATGTACAAGTGAATGTGAGAGATGACATCACTAAGGGAGCTAGGGAGGAGGTGGAATCCTTATGGGTAGAGCTCCAAAGGGATAAAGCTAAGGGGAAAATAATACTGGGAGTATGCTATAGGCCCCCTAACCTGAGGGAGGAGGGGGAGACAGAGATAGCACCAACTAGAAATAAAGCATTACTAGATCTACTGATTACCAACAATACAGACCTGATCACGGATGTGGAAATACAGGGCAATTTAGGAAACAGCGATCACAGGTCAATTGGCTTCAGTATAAATCACACAAACAGGAGACATAAGGGAAATAGAAAGACACTGAATTTCACTGAATTTCAAAGGAGCCAACTTCCCTAAACTACAAACCTTGCTAAAAGGCATAAATTGGGATAAAATCTTGGGAACAAAGAACACAGAGGAGAGATGGGTTCGCTTTTAGAGCATATTAAATAAGGGCATTAGCCAATGCATCCCATTGGGTAAAAAATTTAAAAGAGCAAACAAAAGTCCTGGATGGCTAAATTCCAATGTAAAAATGCATATAAAAGCAAAAAAAAAGGCCTTCAAAAAATACAAGGTTGAGAAATCATCAGCATTCAGACTTTATAAAGAATGCAATTAAGGCCACTAAGATAGAACACAAAAGACACATAGCGGAGAAGAGAAAAAAAACCCCAAGGTATATAAACAGTAAAAAAGGGAGGACAGACCATATTAGCCCCATAAAGAATGAAGAGGGACATCTGGTTACGAAAGAAGGGAAGATGGCGAATGTATTGAATTTATTCTTCTCGGGGGGCTTCAGTAACCAAAACTGCAGTGTTTATCTTTGTGGCTCATCACAGGAAGCACCATCATGGCTAACAGAGGACAGAATTAGAATTAGACTTGGGAAACTTAACATTAATAAATCACCGGGACCAGATGGCTTGCACCCGAGGGTACTACGGGAACTCAGTCAAGTAATTGCCAGACCATTGTTCCTATTTTTTACTGACAGTCTACTGACTGGAATGGTACCAGTGGATTGGAGAAAAGCCTGTGTAGTGCAAGCTCCTGCCCCGGGCAAAGTGCATTTCGTAACACTCCGCCTGGGACAGGAATCTTTCTAACAGCCTAGCAATGCCAGCATAAGCTGAAAGACAAAAAGGTAAGTTTATTAAACATCACATAGTTTTGCAATGGCAGTAGCACTTTAAAATAAGGGTTATTAGTCTGCTTTCCTGTGGGTTAGCTGCACTGAGCCATAGACTTCTACTTTATCCTGTGGGTTTGGTGCGCTTTCTAAAAGAGCACCCAAACTCTTGAAGGCAGGAGTTTTGGTGTGCTTTCATAAAGTGCACCACACCTACAAGATATAATAGGAGACAAATGGTATAACTTTCTGTACTCTTTTTTTTACATCTACATGTTCCGTAAATAAGTATTAAAGGTATTAAATAATAAAAATGTAAAATAAAATAAAATGTGCCAAAAAGTGCCAGTGCCTGAATTAAAGTACAATCCATTCCTCCATAAAAAATAATATTCATTAAACATTCAAACAAGAAAGTCTGTTGTGATAAGTAAGTGCAACATTTTCATTGAAAAGAATTGATGTATAAGTCAATTACATCCTCTAACAATCAATGCCAGTGCTCTTAAAGTGACAGTGCAGTGCTATTCCACTTCAATTCACTCCATGTGCACTGTGCCCCAACCCCAATGGGTCCAGACTCACCAAATGTAGTTGACCTCTAAGAGGACCCATGTGGCCTCCCTGTCACATTCTTTTTTACACTTGGACAGGAGGGATGGCATATACAGGAACCGATCCTCTCCATTTTCTTCCTGCAACTTCTGAAAGCTAGCTTCTCCACCTTTCCACCATACCAGCATTCAGCGGCTGCAGGAGGAAAATGATCATTATACTGATCAAAATAAAACATTTTGGTGGCCCTCGTTCTTCAAAGGGTTGAGCACCCCTGCTGTAAACCTTCTTAAAGAAGTTCTTGGTAGTCACCTTGCTTTTTGCATTGTTTTTCAGTAAAACATCTAGGTACTCAGAGGTGGTTAGGTGCACGTGGCTAATGAAGGTCAATCTCCAGGTGTTTTCTTGACATAATCAATACACTAGTTTCAGAGAGATTTAAAGGAAAGGTAGAGCCAAAACTCATTTGGCCCTACTTCGTCTGTGAGTCACAGGAGTACACTTTTTTCTGTACTTCTGTGACCCATATTCTGCTGTCAGATGACGTAACGCAGGAGAACCAGTTGCTCCTGCCCCACTCTAGAGCTCAGCACTCCAGTGAGTGCTGGAGGGGCAGAGCAGTCACCGGCTCTCTGCTCACTGAAGGCCTGAAAACTGAGCAATCAGTGGTCTTTGATTGCTTGGTTCTTGGTCTTTGAGTAGGCGGGGGACAGATGCAGTAACGGACCGATGCTGCATCCACCTAGGTGGATGTTTTGTTAAATATGCGTCACGGACACACCGCTCGCCACGAGGGGGTGAACAGCCATTGGGCATGGCTGTTTACCATGTGATCAGCCTTGACGAAGTCACAGGCGATCACAGATGGTACCGCCCCACTTTGCACGGCACATGCGCGTGATCGCACTGTGCGTGCACGTCAGTGGCGGTGTGTTCCCAGGAACACTGCTTGTCACCAACGCTGGTAAACAGCCATTGGCCTTGCGACTGTTTACCACGTGATCGTCTGTGATCTTTTCACAGCTGATCACTAAATGTAAACATAGAGCGGTAACTAGATATTACCGGGTTCTCCTCCTCACACACCGATCGTGTGTGAGAAGGAGATTGCGGTATCATCTAGTTACTGCTTACAGTGTAAACACACTGATTCCCCCCAATAAAGAGGACCTGTCACCACCCATCAAAGTACCTGTCACCACCCATCAAAGTACCTGTCACAGTTCATCTGAGTACCTGTCACAGTTCATCCGAGTACCTGTCACAGTCCATCTGAGTACCCGATAACCAGTCACAGTCCATCTGAGTACCCGAGTACCTGCCACAGTTCATCTGAGTAAACGAGTACCTGTCACAGTTCATCTGAGTACCCGAGTACCTGTCACATTTCATCTGAGTACCCGAGTACCTGAGTACCTGTCACAGTCCATATAAGTACCAGAGTACCTGTCACAGTCCATATGAGTACCTAAGTACCTGTCACAGTCCATCTGAGTACCTGAGTACCTGTCACAGTCCATCTGAGTACCCAAGTACCTGAGTACCAGAGTACCTGTCACAGTTCATCTGAGTACCCGAGTACCTGAGTACCAGAGTACCTGTCACAGTTTATCTGAGTACCTGAGTACCTTTCATAGTTCATATGAGTACCTGAGTACCTGTCACAGTCCATCTGAGTACCCGAGTACCTGTCACAGTTCATATGAGTATCGGTCACCGGTCACCAGCCCATCAGAGTCCCCGAGTACCCAACTATAGCACATCAGAGTACCCGAGTACCTGTCACCAGGCCATTAGAGTACACGAGTACCTGTCACCAGCCCATCAGAGTACCCGAGTACCTGTCACCATGCCATCAGAGTACCTGTCACCAGCCCATCAGAGTACCCGAGTGCTTGTCTGCAACTCATTAAGTTACCCGAGTACCTATCTGCAGCCCATCAGAATACCCGAGTACCTATCTGCAGCCCATAAGAGTACCCGAGTACCTATCTGCAGCCCAAGCATGATAGAATATACATTGGGGTGTTTGCTTTCCAAAATGGGGTCATTTTGTGGGTAATTCCACTGTCCTGGTGCTCAAGGACCTTCAAAAGTGTGATAGGTAGGAATGAAATGAGATGTGTAATTATGCTATCCTATAACGCCTGAAGGTACTACTTCAATGTTGGACCACTGTATGTGGCCAGGCTGTGTAAAAGTCTCACACATGTGGTATCACCATACTCGGGAAGAGTAGCAGAATGTATTTTGGGGTGTAATTTTTGCTATATACATGCTATGTGTTCGAAATATCTTATAAATTGACAACTTTGTGTAAATAAAAATGCGATTTTCATTTTTTTTACACATTTTCCAAAAACTTCTGGAAAAAAATGAACCGTTCAAAAGACTCATTATGCCTCATAGATTATAAGTTGGGGTGTTTTCTTTCAAAAATGGGGCATTTTGTGGACAATCCCATTGTTGTGGTGCTCCAGGGCCTTCAAAAGTGTAATAGGTGGTTGAGAAATGAGATGTGTCATTTATGTTTGTAGAACGCCTGAAGGTACTACTTTGTATGTGGCCAGGCTGTGTAAAAGTCTCACACATGTGGTATCGCCATACTCGGAAAGACAGCAGAATGTATTTTGGGGTGTAATCTGTTGTATGCATATGCTGTGTGTGAGAAATAACCTGATAATATGACAATTTTCAATTTTGTAAGAAAAAAAATCTCAATTTTGCAAAGAATTGTGGGAAAAAATACAACTTAAAAAAACTCACCATGCTACTTACTTAATACCTTGTAATGTCTACTTTCTAAAAAGGGGTAATTTGGGGGGTATTTGTACTTTCCTGACTTGTTATTGTCTCAAGAAATGAGATACACCAGATGTACTGAAGGCCTGATCAGATGTGATCAATTTTCTGTGATTGGCACCATAGTTTGTAGACTCTATAACTTTCACAAAGACCAAATAATATACACTAATTTGGGTTATTTTTTACCAAAGCTATGTAGCAGTAAAAATTTTGGCCAAAATTTATGAAGAAAAATTACAAATTTACAAAATTTTATGACAAAAATAAAGAAAAAGGCATTTTTTCACAAAATTTACAGTGTTTTTTTATTTATAGCACAAAAAAAAAAAAACCCACTAGTGATTAAATACCACCAAAAGAAATCTCTATTTGTGTGAAAAAAAGGACGCAAATTTCATATGGGTACAGTGTTGCATGACTGAGTAATTGTCATTCAAAATGTGAGAGTGCTGAAAGCTTAAAATTGGTCTGGGCAGGAAGGGGGTGTAAGTGTCCTGTATTGAGGTGGTTAAGGTATGAGAATTTAACATCTTGACATTAACTCCCATTACATGCAGTAATCCCTGGAATATTTCATAGTGCTTCATTATATGGTTGTTTTTCATGTAGTTATCAATAAAAGAGATTTAATTTGTAAAGCTGGCCATAGCTGGATAGAATTTCAAAGAAAAAATCTTAGGAAATTCAGAACATGCGAATGTTGTTCGAAAGATTTTGTTAGCTTTTAACATTTAAATTTGGAATGAATGGACTTTACCAAATGAAAACTACATACATTTTTTGTTTTACATGAAATTGTTTTCATCCTTCTTCTAATTTTCTTGTCACTGCAGTTGAAAATGAACATCAGTTTGACCCGCTAATAATTAGAAAAATGAACATTCTTTTCCTAAGAATTTTCATTTGAAATTCTACCCATCTATGGCCAACTTAAAACTTACAAGACTCAAGAGGACTGTCATAGAATATCAGTAAGACCCTCAAGTACATCTCAACATTTCAGTGTTTGTTTTTATTTATGGTAAGCAAATTGTGCTTATCAAACTACTTTCTAAAGCTGGTCAAGCGCTTATTAGATTTCAGGATTTTCTTACTACTGCACTGTTGACTGTTTTCCTTGCTGGAGGCAACCCTGCTGCTTCCAAAATTGCAACCTCCACAAAGAGATGCAGTGCAGAACAAGTCATAGAAAGCCAGTATTGGCAAAGGATCACCTAGAGGGAGACCAGGCAATAATGGTGACTATCCCTTTTCCTTCGGCCATCATTTTTTTGGGCACAACTTCTAGCGTTAATTTCCTCTTTACAAAGTACTGTGCTTATGGCACGCGAAGGAGCTGTACTATAGTAGCTCTATTTTGTTGTGTTATCCTAACCTTACCAAAATCATTATTGTGTTCAGCTTTAGACATCATGCAGTCATGAAGCTTCCCTCCCTCTTAAGCTGGCCATACATGGATCAAAATTCAGCTGTTTCAACAGGGAATAGTCGGATTTTCATCCATGTATGACCTCTGTGGTTGAACGGAAGTCTATCTATGATTCGTTTTCTATTCAACCGCCCTTTTGGAAATTTTCAGCTAAATCAATAGTTGCAGGGTATAGACTGCAGCGCTGATATGTGGATTCTGATGGAGGGGAAATCTCCCCTCAGTCAGAATACAAGATTCAGAGGGGATGATTCCCCAACCCCCTCCAATGTGTGAATGGGGGAATCAGGTCAGTTTTTTTATTTAACCTGCAGTTTGAATGAAAAAATTGACATATCTATGGCCGGCTTTAGACATAAAATGAAGAATTTACTAAGACAGAGTTTAACTGACACATTTTACTTTACAAGTAAAAAAAAATGTTTTGGATATGGGAGGACTCCTGAGAGCCACTGCTGAGACACATTGATGCACTACACATTTATCTGCATAATGTACCGTTAAATGGTGAAGAGCATGTGAAGGTATAGACTTACATGTGCATCAGTGTAGGCTGCAGCTGCATCTCTTTGAAGAATTTTTCCAATGCTGTCAAGCTCTTCATCTCTAGGTTTTGTACTATTATATTCATTTTTCTTGCTTGCCTCAGTCCGAATTTTGTCCTCAGTGTCTTTCATTTTTTCTTGCTTTTTTGTGATATTTTTAGAAATAACCTGCAGAAATATAGTTAGTTAATATAGTTAGTTATTCAAAGACTAATATTGTACTACAGTTCTGATCAGGTAATCCAAGTAGAATCAAATCCTGATAAGGATCAGTGAATACACATTTGTTTGACCATATCTCTCCACATATATAGGAAACGTATCTTATAGAATTGTAGTAATTTACTACCAATTAAGATTTGCATTTGTCCCTTCAGCCTCTGGTATGATGAAATAACTTCACTGAAAATAGGTCCAGTCAGAAGCTGTGTGGCCTGCAATCTCCTGGCTCTGATCCTGGGTCCCTTGTACGCTTGTCTTTGTCTATATCCTTTTTATTGTCCAGCCTATCAGTACCTTCCTCTGACTCTGCCTTACCTTTTACTTTCTGTGGCTGTATCTCTGCCTGTGTGTAAAGGAGGTTACTATAAACTGAAAAGCCTGTTTAGTGACCTCTCTGACTATCCACCCCTAGCATACATCTCTAGCCTCTGCGTCTGGTTTCCTCACTGTATACCTGAGCTTGGTTTTTCTATCTGAACAGCTGGGAGTCTCCAACCTCTCAGTCCCTGTCCAGCTGGTTACTACAGATAATTTGTACACTTGAAAGCTGCCTTTACAATTTGTCTTAATACATTATTGCTTAACCTTAACAACGTGGTAGCTCTTATTATGTAACATGTAATATAACTAAAATTGAATACACTTTCAAAAACCGTAATTTCCACAATAGCAACATATAAGTCTAATCCATCTAGTTCTCCTGTAATGAACTGCTGTCTGTTAGATAATATAAACATTACATTGGAGATCCACTCACATCCTTTTGTATATAAGAAAACATATTGGAATCTTTTCATATATAATTTAATGTACACAAATCAAATTATATAATAGATCATTTATTCTATACTTTAGAAAGCAAAAAATGGACTCATAAATTGTAGATCTAAAAGCTTACCTCTTCAATTTTCTCAATACGGCCAATCATTTTTGTAGTCACGCTATGCAGTTTCAGTAGATCTAATCCATAGAAAGCCCCTTCCAGCATTTCTATAATGGTTGATAGCTAAGGGACAGAAAAACAAACAAATGCTGTCACTCTTTAAAATGCGTCCCTAAAATGTGTAATGTTTACATTTTTGATGGAAAAGCTAATTACCAAGAAGAATGTCCAAACAATACAACACTCAACACTTGTCTCAACACTTTTAGCTGAAACATTTACAGAAAAGCTTGTTCTGTTGAAAAACAATAGATTTACTGGCTGGATCACCAAATAAAAACAGGAAAGAAAATCTAAAAAAAGAAAACTAGTGCAGCCATCACATCTAAGTAATGGTTAGCTACAATACAGTTTTGCTTTTGGGTTTAATACCGCTTTAGCATTGTTCAATTTTTTTATTTTACTTATGGTATATCTCTCTTAGCATATGACCTACATAAAAAAATTGAGGAACTATGGGGCAAATGCTCTGACATTGTATCTCCAAAAGGGATGAATGAATCTTTAAGGCCCCTTTCACACTGGGGCGGTGGGGGCGTCGGCGGTTAAACGCCGCTATTTTTAGCGGCGCATTACCTTCGTTTTAGCGGCGGTATTCGGCCACTAGCGGGCCGGTTTTAACCCCCGCTAGCGCCCGAAAGAGGGTTAAAACCACCCGCAAAGCACAGCTGCAGCGCTGCTTTTCCGGCGGTATAGCCGCGCTGCCCCATTGTTTTTAATGGGTAGGAGTGGATCACCGCTCCAAAGATGCTGCTAGTAGGACTTTTTTTACCGTCCTTGGGCTTTCACATTGGAGAGACAGCAGCGACTGTTTCAGGGCACTTTGCAGGCACTATTTTTAGCGCTGTAGAGCCTGCAAAGCGCCTGCAAAGCGCCCCCAGTGTGAAAGGGGTCTAAGTGATTCAGGACAAGGTCGATTGGAGCCAAACCCGGAGTGGCAAGCCATGGGGACCATAATTTGTTGAATTTTCCAAAGCACCCCCTGTGTTGAAAAATATACCTTTCAAGCCTTAAAGTATCACCCTTCTCCTTTACTGTAGGGGGTTCAGCGGCTGTCTGGTGTAATAAAATTAATAAAATAAACAAGGATTCCGCGCAGAGGAGTGAAATTAACTGCTGCCTCCATAAAACAAACTTCACAAGGTGAAATCTACAATATTAGGTACAAAGAGAGGGAATTGGCGCTGTTCTATTCAACAAAAAATGAGGTGAATGGAAAACTCACATGTGTGATATATAAGGGGGTAATAAGATTACAATGCGATACAGGGGAGAATAATCCCAAACATAGGTGAGAAGGTGGGTGAACCATATGTGGCAGGCCATATGTAGGCTAAAGCGGTAATTCAGCAAAAAAACACTGTAAATAAAATATGTAGTATAATAAGAAAATTATGGTGATGATGTGTATAACTGATAATGAAAATATGAGAACCCAATTAATGTGCAAACAACATATTAATATGCAAAGAACAAAGTAATATATCAAAAAGTCCAGTAGATGTGCAAAAAGCACAAATTAATGTCCATATATCAGAATAAAAATAAAAATAAAAATCCCAAAGTGACTGGTGCAAACTCAAAAATTATAATAAAAATATAAACGGTAACAGTCTGTTCAGAGTTCCAGTGCCAAAAATATAAGTGACTTTCCGTGCTCCCCTCTCGTATTTGCATTCACTAGAGCGCCTTACCCCTGCAGGGGTGAAAGGCGTATGAATGGGATATACTCCTATCCTTGCTGGACCAATCCCAGGGTGTATCTTTCTCCACTACCTGGTACAGCTGATCAGGTCTCCACATAGAGTCCTGGTCCCTCCTAGTCCCTCCTAGTCCCTCCTGAGTAGCGTAACGTGGAGTATACGTAAGCTATTAGTGAATCACTAATACTATTTCTCCTTTCTCCAATGAGACCCAGGGATGTTTGGGTATCCACATGTAAATTAGCAGAAGAAACGGACCCTCATAGCGTACCAACGTAAAAAATAAGTATTTTATTTATAAAAAATATACAAAGGCAATAGCCTGGTAAAACAAGGTGGGGAGCTTCAATTCTCCAAAAGCCATGCAAGGTATAGCAAGACACTCTCAGGTCTGAACGGCATGCGTTTCACAGACCGTGCCGAGAGAAACCAGAAATGCTGGATGTATACACCTTAGGGTGTATATATACTTCTGCAGCTATGGACATCTTTGGATATATGACTAATAGGAATATTGA
This sequence comes from Lithobates sylvaticus, assembly GCA_028564925.1. NCBI lineage: Eukaryota > Metazoa > Chordata > Amphibia > Anura > Ranidae > Lithobates > Lithobates sylvaticus. The sequence continues at coordinate 134,826,453 of CM053032.1, forward strand.
CATTGGAGGGATATTTGGTCAAGAACAGGTTAATAATAGGCAGGATATGAACAGTTAAGACACACCATGGAAAAACATCTTAGGGTTTGGTGGGATATAGCCACCCTTAAGATGTATATCGGCGAGAAGATGACACCTAGAAGATTAAGGTGGGATCTCAACCCCAATGACAGCATGGATGGTGCCACTCTTATGGATGATTGATATTCGTTTTTCTCCAAGTGCGAAAAACGAACTCCTACAAAACATTGTTAAGAGGAGGTAAACTAAGGGGTGTAGAAAATAACATCTCAGAGATTAAAAATCTCCTGTCACCTTTTGCTGATCAAAAGGAATATAAGGATAAGGAGTTACAAGAAATAATTAAAAAGTATGATATCGAAATCCAAGCTAAAAAACAGAAGAAGTTTAAAAGAGATGTTCTAGACTACGCTAAAAAAAGGGTTTATAAATGGCAACTCGAATACAGTGAAGATCTCAAAGAGATATCCATGGATGAGAGTCCAATTGGAGAGCCAGGTGGTGTGGTAACCCAAAATCCTATTAATATGTGCCAAACAAGATTTGAACATATCCCTACCTAATTATCAATCTGGGTTTTCGGAATGGCGGGAGAGAGAATCAATATGAACCCACTTATGAAAGATCTTCCGCCACCTCAAGATATAATGTCCCTACATACAATCATTTTTTCTCCAATTAGGGATAAATGGCAAGATACCTGACACTGTAACTTCCAAAATGGAAGAGGTTTCAGGGAAGAGAGGGGTTTTTACAGAGGGGGGCCACAAGAAAGACCCCCAGGGAAATGAAATGCACTTATTCCATTAAAAGACCTGGATGAGGGACCAACTATTGAATACAGGGGGCTCGCAAAGGGGAAAAGGTCCACCCATGAACCCCGAGAGAGGACTATTGGAAATCCCCACAGAGATCAGAGGACCACTGGGAACCAAGGATCTTCACATGGATCGAATCAAAGAACACATATGCGGAATGGATGGACCAGGAACCAAGACAGGGAACCAGAATATTTACAGAGAGGCGTGGAAAGAGGAAACAGACAAGAGGAAAATGAGGAGGGAAGAAGAAAAAGAAGAAGGGAATATTAGGGGAAGGAATTTTGAATCTGAGTAATGTCACCTTTTCTGATGAAGAAATGATTCTAGATTTAGCCTGGGTTCACACTATTGCGAATTCGCAGCGGGGGAAAATACTGCGAATTCGCAGGACATTTCAAAACCCATTGTTTTCAATAGGGCATGTTCACATATGTCCGGTGCATGCGCACTGTGCATTACAGAAAAACCGCAACCGACTTTGGTGCGAATTGAGGCCCATTATCTTCTAGATAATGGGCACGCATCTGATTCGCACCTGACTTGCGTGGTGAACAAAAATTCGCAAGTCATTTTACTACTTCTGAGGGGGAAGTCCACGCCCACTTTTAAAAAAAAAAAACGGCATGGATTCCCCCTCCAGGAGCATACCAGGCCCTAAGGTCTGGTATGGATTTTAAGGGTACCCCCTACGTTGAAAAAACGGCGTAGGGGTCCCCCCAAAATCCATACCAGACCCTTATCCGAGCACGCAGCCTGGCAGGTCAGGAAAGGTGGTGGGGACGAGCGAGCGCCCCCCCCCCTCCTGAACCGTACCAGGCCACATGCCCTCAACATGGGGGGGTGGGTGCTTTGGGGAAGGGGGGCGCCCTGCGGCCCCCCCACCCCAAAGCACCTTGTCCCCATGTTGATGAGGACAAGGGCCTCTTCCCGACAACCCTGGCCGTTGGTTGTCCGTTGGTTGTCGGGGTCTGTGGGCGGGGGGTTTATCGGAATCCGGGAGCCCCCTTTAGTAAGGGGGCCCCCAGATCCCGGCCCTCCACCCTATGTGAATGAGTATGGGGTACGATGTACCCCTACCCATTCACCTAAGGTGTAAAGTGTAAAAAAAAAACACACAATTTTTCAAAAATATTTTATTGCACTGCTCCGGGGATCTTCCTCCGTCTTGGGGGGTCTTCTCGCCGGACTCCTCCGCTATTTTACCTAGCTCTTTTACCGAGCGAAGGAGCCCGACTTTCTTCTTTGTCATCGTCGCCGTCGTCTGGGGGTCTCGATCCGCCTTCGGGGGTCTTCCGGGGTCTCTTCTGTTCTTGCCGCTGTCGTCGCCTTCTGCGCCGCCGCCTTCTTCTTCTTCTTCTTCAGATGTTGACTCGTTGCTCTCTCTGGCCGGAATGGCATAGACGCGCTGTGTTGTGACTTATATAGGGACAAGGGGGCAGGGTCACATGCTCATGTCACATGGTGACCCCGCCCACATATGATGTCACAGTCCCAGCATCCTCCGGGACTGTGACATCATAGGGGGGCGGGGTCACCATGTGACATGAGCATGTGACCCTGCCCCCTTGTCCCTATATAAGTCACAACACAGCGCATCTATGCCATTCCAGCCAGAGAGAGCGACGAATCAACATCTTAAGAAGAAGAAGAAGAAGAAGGCGGCGCAGAAGGCGAAGACAGCGGCAAGAACAGAAAAGACCCCGGAAGACCCCCGAAGGCGGATCGAGACCCCCAGACAACAGCGACGACGACGAAGAAGAAAGCCGGGCTAAAAGAGCTAGGTAAAATAGCGGAGGAGTCCGGCGAGAAGACCCCCCAAGACGGAGGAAGACCCCCGGAGCAGTGCAATAAAATATTTTTTAAATATTGTGTGTTTTTTTTATTTACACTTTACACCTTAGGTGAATGGGTAGGGGTACATCGTACCCCATACTCCGTCACATAGGGTGGGGGCCGGGATCTGGGGGCCCCCTTATTAAAGGGGGCTCCCGGATTTCGATAAGCCCCCCGCTCGCAGACCCCAACAATCAACGGCCAGGGTTGTCGGGAAGAGGCCCTTGTCCTCATCAACATTGGGACAAGGTGCTTTGGGGTGGGGGGCCGCAGGGCGCCCCTTTCCCCAAAGCACCCCCCCCCCATGTTGAGGGCATGCGGCCTGGTACAGTTCAGGAGGGGGGGCGCTCGCTCATCCCCACCCCCTTTCCTGACCTGCCAGGCTGCTTGCTCGGATAAGGGTCTGGTATGGATTTTGGGGGGACCCCCACGCCGTTTTTCGGCGTAGGGGGTACCCTTAAAATCCATACCAGACCTAAGGGCCTGGTATGCCTCTGGAGGGGGAACCCCAGCTGTTTTTTTTATAAAAATTTGGCGTGGATTTCCCCCTCAGAAGTAATACAATGAGTTGCGAATTCATGCTAGCAGCTGATTCGCACCTAAAATGCGGACAATCCGCAGAACAGCCGACGTTTCACTGCGCAGTCACGCAGGGCCTTCAATTCGCACTGCACTAGTCTGAACCCAGGTTTAGGGTTAAAATTTGCTCCGGATAAAAAGATTGATAAATTCGAGGTTTTCATTGACCTGAAAAAGTTCATCAGGAAATTAAAGATCAAGAAACATTACGCCTTGAATGGAGACAAGAATACACCTGTCAACCCGTCAGATTTCACTCATAACACCATGAGAAATAATTCTATCTTCAACCCGAGGGTCCCAGGAGATCAATGTTTGAGTGCTTTCAAGTGGATGGTGGAGAGTGATCTTATGAAGTTGAAAGAAATAAAGAGTTTTAAGAACAGAAATATTTGAAAACTCATCAAGGATATAGGGAAAATAAATGATGTGGTTATATGCCTTGCTGATAAGGGGGGTGGGTTAGTAATACTGAAGAAAGAGGATTACAAAGAGGAGATGGCTAACCTACTTAGTGTGGAGAACACTTATAAGAAGCTGAAAGGCAACCCCAAACAAATATATGGGAAGAAATGGAAAGGATTGGTTAGTAAGGGGGAGAGATATGGGGATACTGAACAAAAAAGAAGCAAAATATTTGGTTTCAGAGTCCACATACAGTCCAGTGTCCAAAGATACATAAGAGAACTGAGAAACCATCTGGGAGACCTATCATAAGTGGGATGAACTCACTTTTTTCAAGATTAGGGGAATACATTGACCAGTTTATAAAACCCCTTGTGCTTAAAGGGAAGTCATACTTAAGGGACAGTATGCAGCTAATCAATGAACTACAACATGTTACAGGAGTAAATGAATGCCTCCTTGTCACCATAGATGTGAATTCACTGTACACCAGTATTGTCTAGAAGGATGGACTGAACGGAGTTGAAAAAGCCCTACGTGATGACACCATCCTTAGACAAGAGCAAATAGGGTTTATTCTCGAAGGCCTTAAGTTGGCGATGGAGAGCAACTACTTTTGGTACAAAAAGGACTATTATGTCCAGATTAAAGACGTGGCCATGGGGGCTAGATACGCCCCCCCAGCGTAGCTAATCTATTTATGAACATGTGGGAGGAAAAGTATATATACAAAAGAAGATGGCATGAAATAAGATTTTACCGTAGATACAAATACAAATACAGAATTTCTTTTACTGGCAAATGTGGCCAATACCAAATAGACTACCTGGATCTGCAAATTTTTTAAGAAAATTATGAATTGCACACCAAAACTTTTTTCAAACCAACGGACCGTAACGGTTATATACCGGTCTCTAGTTGCAACCATCTGAAGTTGGAAGAAACCATACCGAAAAGCCAACTGATGAGACTACGGAGAAATTGTCACAATCTGGAAGACTATAGTGCACAAGTACTATAGTGCACAAGTAGAAATCCTAATTAAAGAGGAGTTTCCATTAAAAAAATTAATTTTAAAGTCAGCAGCTACAAATACTGCAGCTGCTGACTTTTAATAGTCGGACACTTACCTGTTCCATGGTCTAGCGATGCAGGGGGTTGAAGCCCTGCTCGTCCCCCCCTCCACTTGTAACTGTGGGCAACCGGCTGTGGCTTCACAGCTGGGCAACCACTGTGCATGCGCGAGCGGCGACGTGATTGGCCAGGCAGTCATCTGGGACCTGTCACGTGTCCCAGATGACTGACAGGAGGGAGGGGGCAGAGCTGAGCCCTTCCTGCGCCGAGGATAAGTGATGTCACCAGCCCAGGCACTGAAGGAGTCAGACTACGAGGGACCCCCTAGCAACAGGCGTGCAACCCCACTTTAAGAAGTTTTCAGATAAGGGTTACCATAAGGAAGCCTTGATAAAACTAAAGGCGGAGATAACAAACATGGATCCCTATTGGTCAAGAAGAAAAAGATTACAGGCCCCCCATATGAATGTGGCATTCATTACTGGCTTCAATAACCAATACCAGTCCATTGACACATCATAAGGAAATACTCTCCGATTTTGAAATCTGATAGGACAGTAACCAAACCATAACCATTGACCCCCCCTAAAAGCATTAAATTGTTCACAGGGATGAAGGGTTTCTATAGGTGCCAGAGATGCTTACCATGCCATGTTAGTATGAAACAACCAAAGAAAAAAAAAGCCTTTAAATCTAGGACTGGCAGAGAATATCAAATCAGGGAACTGATTACCTGTAACAGCGCCCATGTAACATATGTGATTGAATGTCCCTGTCGCTTACAATATGTGGGTAGAACCACCAATTTACTTTCAGGCCTTATACACCCATTGCCTATATTACACCAACTGTTTTTTTTTTACAATTTGCCCCTTGCTTTTTTCCAATGGGGGCATACATGATTATGAATAGGTATATCTGCTCCATCATAGACCTATAACGCCTTTGATGCTAAGTTTGGGAATATATAACACTGTGTTCCTTTATCAAGGATTATTACCATCTCTATACCAGTTCACTTTATTTGTAGAATTATCCATCTGTGTGCTTCACCACTGTGCATTTATCAGATTTATATGGATTTACTTACCTCAGTTATATTATTAATTTTCATATATATATATATATTTATATATATATATATATATTTTTTTAACATTTACTTTTAATATATTTTTAATGTGCTATATATTTTCACCCCTTTATTTATTCATTCTAAGGATACACTTGCACATTATGCACATTCATTAACCTTCTTTTATTGTATATGCCTCTATGTGCCGGTTCCATTCATTTATGATTTTAGTTTTACTTGTTAATATCTATTTTGCACATTGCAGGATGGAGGTTGTGTTGCCGCACGCAATATCAATATTGACCACTGGGGATCATTTCCTGGGTCATGCCTTATTTACCCATTTCTCTCTATCTCAGCGATTCAGCTGTTTGGGGATTGCGCGGTGTCTACTGCTCTCTGCTTATGGTTTCAATTGATTGCAATTTGGCTAATTTGCGTGTGGCCATACCTACACCTCTACAATATATAAGGCGTAGGGGGTTCCAAGATGGGCACGCCTCAGACGACGTCATATGATGAAATGCAGGACTTTGGTACGCATTGACGATAACCTAAAGAAGGGTTTTTTTTCGTCCCTCTATCTCTCCGGCCAGTGCTGGCATCTTTTTTGTTGAAAAGAAAGACCATTCATTATGTCTCTGCATTGATTATCGGGAATTGAACAAGATTACCATCAAAAAACGTTATCCATTGCCTTTTGTGCCTGAACTATTCCAAAGGTTGGGGTCTGCAGTTATTTTTACCAAGCTAGATCTCTGAGGAGCCTACAACTTATTGAAAAATTGTAATGCGCAGCGCTGAAGTAATGGATGATAATAATGATAATAATAATAATGTAATGATAATAATGTGCTTACTTAATAAGACAAATATTACAATGAAGTAAATCTGGATAGATAAATTATACCAATACAATAATAACCAATATTCATATGAATCAAATCAATATAAAATCCGTGGCAAAGTCCATAAGTGCTCAAATAAATTAAGTGACTGTGTGAGTTGTCTGCAGATATCCACCCCCATATGGAAAAAGGCTTACCGGATATATTGGACCCAACTAGGCATATACCTAATGAGTCTATAAGGCGTGTTGGTGTAATCACACCCATGGGAGTATGCAATGACTCTGGCTTCTAATATGTACCGACTGGCGAGGAACCATCATTAGATTTATATAAGCGTATCCACCTTAAAGTGTACTGGCCGGTATGTTGTTCATCCCAATAACATGTAGCAAAGGAGAACTAGGCCCGTAGTGTGATACCGTTTAAGTAAGAAACAGTTCATTATAAATCATAAAAATGGTCACTCACATGATGGAAGACAATTAAAAACATGTAGATAAAATCTGGCAACGCAGTGGCATCAGCAAAGCCCTTTCCGACGCGTTTCATCCTAATAAGGCATCTTCTGGGGGCTGTCGACAAGAAGCGAGGAGAACTCATTCTGGAACCTGGCAACCAGGTATGGTTTTCACGGCTAACTTACAAAATGGCTTGCCCCTCAAGGAAACTGGGCCCTAAGTTCATCTGGCCTTTTCCTGTAAAGAGGAAGATTAATGATGTAACCTATGAACTTGAGTTGCCTGATACGCCTGATACGCTTAAGGTCCACCCAGTCTTTCATGTGATGCTATTAAAACCTGTTGTTCCTAATCCCTTTGCAGGCCAAAGTACCGGTCCACCGGTACCTGTAATAGTTAACAATGAGGAAGAATTTGAGGTGGAAATGATTCTGGACTGTAGGAAAATATACAACCATATCCAATACCTAATTAAATGGAAGGGGTATGGACCGGAAGACAATTCTTGGGGGCCTGAGAGCAATATACATGCTGAGGAGCTTATGCAGTCTTTCAAGCGGTCGCATGCTGCAAGACTGGCCCAACTGGGCATCCGGAGGCTGCCCTTGAGGAGAGGGCACTGTCAGGAAAGTTCCCATGGCAGACGCAATACTGGCCGCCCTGGCACGCGTCTGTGTGCGCCAGTGCGCATTGGTGCACGTGCTCCTGTGCGTGCTGGTGCGTGGGCGTGTGTGCCTATGCCCGCTGGTGCGTGTACGCCTGTGTGCGCCGGTGCGTGTACGCGTGCGGCGCTTGGCACCAATCAGCCTATTTGAACTGGAGGTTCACTCTGGATAGGTGCTGTCTGATCTGCAGCTCCCTGTGACCCTTGCTCCTGTTTACCTGTCTACGTTTAATCTCCTGACGACCCATGTTGCCCTTTGGATTCTCCTTATCTTCTGCCTGCACCTGACCTCAGCCCGTCTTTGACTCTGAACCCGTCTGCTCCTCTAGTGCCTCATTGCCCGCCTGTTGCCAACCCTGCCTGTGACCCAACCTGTTTTCTCTGCTCCTGCTCAGCATCATCTGCCTGTTTACCTGCCTGCCTGCCTGTCTGTTGTCCGGTTGGTTATCATCTCCACCGCATCTGGGATCCAGAGCTGCTGTTCCTGCAACTACCCGCCAGGCTCTCATACCACTCTGTATTTATAAAATATATATACCGCGCTGTCCCTTTAAGTATAAACGTAAGCCGCCAGCACAGCAAGTGATCAAAATGCAAAAAACTGTTAGAAGATAAAAAAGTGCAATCGTTCTGGTAAGCCCCCTATTATTTATGGTGGCGGATCTTCTATCATCAGACTGCATATTTTTCTTCACTGTTTGAATCACCATCACGTTATTTACTTTTGGATCCATGGACTTTACTTATAGGATTATGGACAATCCTTCTGATTGAATTATATACCGCATACTGTCACTGCTTTTTTGTATACATGAGCACTGGTGTATGATTTATCAGTACTATTTTTGTCACAAATTTTATACATAAGTGATTTTTATTTGAGCGCTGCACTTTTTTATCTTCTCTCATACCACTCTGCACTCCCATGCCTCCTGTTTACACTACCAGGGGCTGCGAGTCAGACACATAAGGGAGACCTTCCTCTGCTCCATTGGGCTTGTCAGTCAGGTACGTGAAAGTCTGAGAGAGTATAATGGAATTTCTTGGATATAGGACTGCAATGAATCCTGCAGGGCCCCAATTGAGAGGGATATCTGCTGAGCATGTGCCAATTTAGCCAATAGGTGACCAGTCTGGTGCCCTTTCTCATAGAATGCCAATCTGTGGAAACATTTTTTCCTCTCAGGCGCAGAGGTGATAATGCAGGGGAGGGCTTCCTGTGCAGATAACCAACCATCTCTATTCTCATCAGATGGGTCTGCTATAAACTTTCCCTCTAATTGACACACCAGCTGAGTCACCTGGTCCCCTAAAGCGGCTGTGGCCCTCTTGATGGCCTTAATTTCAGAGATAAATAGCCCCAGAAGGAAGGCTTTGAAGGCCTCCCAAGCAGTCTGCCAGTTGTCAGAAATTTTTGCTTTTACATAGTCTCCTCCCTGCCCCAGACAAAGCCAAAAAGCATTGAGCATCCAGGAAGCACGCTGCAAGGTGGACATAGGGCATAGGGCGGACCCCCAAGCTCACCAATATGAGAGAGTAATCCAAAATCCCTTTGATATCCTTGATAGGGAAGTGTGCATTTTAGAAAAGCAGGGGAAAAGCCTCTCTCCTGGATGCACATTCTGCCAAAGATCTATCCAGCCCACCCCCTCCATAAATTTCCTTAAGGCAGTATGATGAGCACCTCACGCTGTAGTAAGAGGGGGTAGCTTGTCAAGATTAGGATCTATGTAACAGTTAAAATCCCCAAAATTAATATGGTAAATTGGGATAACCCAGCTGGTACATCAACAGAGCACATAACATTTCACCTTTGAAAGGAGGAGGGATACAAATGCTAAAATAAATTTCAAAATATATATGCGGAAAAAAAAACATATCTCCCTTCTGTATCTATGGAGTGGTCCATTTCATGGAAATCGAATGAGTTATTAACCAACACGCTTATACCCCTGGAGTAATTATTGTGGGTAGAGTGGTACACTTCCTCGCCCAGGCAAAGTTTAGGCATGATACAGGGTTTTATTTACTAAAGACAAATCCACTTTGCACTACAAGTGCACTGCAAGTGCACTTGGAAGTGTAGTCGCTGTAGATCTGAGGGGGGCATGCAAGTAAAATAAAAAACAGTATTTTTGTTTGTACATGATTAGATGATAGAAATCAGAAGAGCTTCCCCTCGTTTCAGATCTTCCCCTCAGATCTACAGTGACTGCACTTCCAAGTGCACTCGCAGTGCACTTGTAGTGAAAAGTGGATTTGCCTTTAGTAAATCAACCTCACAGTGTAACTTGTAAGGTGGGTCTCCTGTAGGGCACAAATAGCAGGTAAATGTTTCTGAAGTGCAGTGGGCACCATAGTGCATTTAAGGGTCATGTATTCCTTGAATGTTCCATGATATAACTGAGACTGTCGTCATGAGGGCAAAGAGACATTATATGAGACAGTATAAGAACAAAAATTAAATGCCATTTTCGGGATGCCTGTAAATGTCCGTTACAGGCAACGGTGCCCGTAAAAAAGATGGTCGCAAGCCGACCATTCAGCTGCGCATATGCCATTCCGAAGCCAGCCGGGCTCGGGAAAACTCGCACAAGCTCGGCCGGGCGGCGCATGCGCAGTAACGCAGTGACGCCGCCTGCCGCCATTTTTAAATGGAAAGTAACGGCTGCGGGCGGCTTTCGTTCTTGGCGCGGGGGACGGGGGTGCCTCCGAGTGTATACTGGGCTTCAGGACGGCGGGCAGGTGGCTTACACACAGGGCAGACATGCTGCTGGACTTCCATGCAAACCATGGATGATTGTGAGCTCCTGGGAAGTGGCAATGACAGTGACACTTCATTTATTTTTTACAGGGCATGCCTGCTGCAGAGGGTGGGGGTGATGAGTGCAGGATTGACAGCACTTGTACCTTCTATGGGGAGCCATAACATTATGCCCAGTTACAGTGCCAGTCGTCACACACACAGCCACAGCCAAGGAGGAGGAGAGAGGACAGGCCACTCAGTCCTCCTGTAGTATGTCCACAGCCTCTGTCCACCTCCTGTAGTATGCCTGCAGCCTCTGTCCACCTCCTGTAGTATGCCTGCAGCCTCTGTCCACCTCCTGTAGTATTCCCGCAGCCTCTGCCCACCTCCTGTAGTATGCCCTCAGCCTCTGTCCACCTCCTGTGTCATGCCCGCAGCCTCTGTTCAACTCCTGTGTCATGCCCGCAGCCTCTGTCCACATCCTGTATTATGCCCGCAGCCTCTGTCCACCTCCTGTGTCATGCCCGCAGCCTCTGTTCAACTCCTGTGTCATGCCCGCAGCCTCTGTCCACATCCTGTAGTATGCCCGCAGCCTCTGTCCACCTCCTGTAGTATGTCCGCAGCCTTTGACCACCTCTTGCCTTTTATCATGTCTACAGTCTCTGATGGCATCCTAGAAAGGAGTCAAAAGTGGGAGCGCCACCGGGATGAGGGCAGTTACGGGAAGAGACGGAATTGATACCCGGAGCAGTGCTCCCCGACCAAAAACATATCCACTTAGTGCGCACCTAAGGGGGCACTGATATAAAGGTTCCCCCCTATATTAGTAATCCCCCCTTACATTAGTGTATTCACTCTGCGGAAGGTGGTCTCTGGTCACCCTTCTGCAGACTCTGATGTAAGGGAGAACTCTGTGCTGGCTTTTGTTATAGTATCCTGACCTTCATGTAAATTGAGAAATATGTTTTTTGACTTTTGTTTAGGAAAGGCCGCGGCTTCGACTTTTGTTTAACTTAAACACATTTACTCTGCATAATAGCACTAGCTATTACCCAGCCGATGTGTTTATAGTTCAAATATTGATATTTGCACTGTTTCTGCGATAGCCCTAAAAACAGTCATTTTAGGTACTTTTTTTGCAGTACCCAGCCAATACTCTGCGATACCCAGCCAATACTCTGCGATACCCAGCCAATACTCTGCGATACCAGCCAATACTCTGCGATACCCAGCCAATACTCTGCGATACCCAGCCAATACTCTGCGATACCCTGCCAATACTCTGACATGTGTGGACTGTGGAGAGGAGACTATAGAATAAAACCAGAGCCGCCAAGAAACTGATCTGGAGCCGTCTGGAGCCGTCTGATTGAGCCCTGCACGGTGCACCTGAGAGGAGGTCAGTGACAGGCCAGTCTGAGGGGGGGTCACTGATGTAAGGGGGAGTGAATACAATAATGTAAGGGGGCACTGATATAAAGGTTCCCCCCTATATTAGTAATCCCCCCTTACATTAGTGTATTCACTCTGCGGAAGGTGGTCTCTGGTCACCCTTCTGCAGACTCTGATGTAAGGGAGAACTCTGTGCTGGCTTTTGTTATAGTATCCTGACCTTCATGTAAATTGAGAAATATGTTTTTTGACTTTTGTTTAACTTAAACACATTTCTAATAGCACTAGCTATGTGTTTATAGTTCAAATATTGATATTTGCACTGTTTAGCCCTAAAAACAGTCATTTTAGGTACTTTTTTTGCAGTGCCAGTAAAGAATGTGGAGCCGTCAGTAAATTTTATGATTTTCTGCCATTAAAAAAATTGTTGCTGTATGTAAATTTTGGCCTTCTGCCAGTAAATTTCACTTCGGGGGGTTGGCAACACTGACCACACGGCCCACACTGAGACAGAGCTGCAATGGCGCCATTCTTCAGGTCATCATGGCTTTAAAACAGACTGGAGATAGCTCCAAAGAATGCAGCAGGCACTGGAGACCAGCGGGGTGCAGAGAAAGAGCGTCTGTGAGGCCAGAAACAGGATCGGTGAAGGACACTGAGCAGGAAATCTGTGAGATGCATCTACTCACATGCCGCTCTTGGCCATCCCACCCCCCCGAACTCTGGCAAACTTTAAGGCTAATAGGAAAACTACTCCTTTAAAAAAGACATGGAAAACTGGACACTAGCATGGAGAATGGAGAGATTTGGAGAGATTTTTGATTTCAGGCTTGCCAGCCTAGAGGTAAGATGTGACGGAGTCACTTTTGGGCGCAGAGTGACCAAGAAAAGAATGAACCCTTAGAATATGATTGGATAACTTCAAATGGGACAGTAATATTCATTAACAATATCTCTCAAGAAATATGAAGATTTTTATCCCTGGACACTTTGAGGTCTGTGGCCAGGAAGTATAACTCCTAATATGGGCATTCCAGGAAGTTCATTGTAAGAGACAGACCGTCTATTGCTTAACTATGTTGCTTTTGTCTGGATAAGTAAATGGCGTTAATCTTGTCTGAGGCAGTTTTCCCTTCACCTGTTATTAAGTGTGCTAATGAACTCATCTGTTGTCTGCTAGGGGAGGTATTGACACTCAGAATAATGTGTATTGGGGGCTTGTTATGTAACCATTGTGTGATGTTGTGGGTGGATTTGGTTCATTGTTCCTGTGGGGCCTGCAGTATTCTCAAATGTATAAAAAGACCCTGCATTCGTTTCAATAAAGATTCATTCCTGTTTGAACCTCAATACAGAGCCTCGTCTCGTATTTGTGGGAGAATTATTCGTATGGGTTTCTTGTTCGGATGATTGGAGTGTTCGGCAGCTGCCTTGGTGTTTGGAAATGGAATGTCCTAAACGGCTTTAACCCCTTTCATACTGGGGGTGTCGTTACATGAGATCTGGGGACTTATTGACTCCAGATCTCACTGTAAATAGGACCTGTCAAGCACTATTCCTATTACAAGGGATGTAATAGGAATAAAAGTGATCAAAAAATATATATATATATGAAAAAAAAGTGTCAAAATAGAAAAATAAAAGTAAAATTAACAATGATAATACATTTTTTTTTTTTAAAGTGCCCCTGTCCCCGCGTGCTTGCTTGCAGAAGCGAAAGCATACATAAGTCGTGCCCACATATGTAAACAGCATTTAAACCCCACACGTGAGGTATTGCCGTGAACGTTAGAGTGAGAGCAATAATTCTAGCACTAGACCTCCTCTGTAAACATGTAACCTGTAAATATTTTTAAAGTTTCGCCTATCGGAATGTTTAAGTACGGAAGTTTGGCACCATTCCACAAGCATGTGCAATTTTGAAGTTTTGAAGCATGACATGTTAGTTATCTATTTACTGACGTAACATCATCTTTCACATTATACAAAAAAATTGGGCTAAATTTACTGTTTTTTTTTTTTTAAATGCATGAAACTGACTTTTTCCCCCCCAAAAAAGGCGTTTGAAAAATTGCTGCGCAAATACCGTGCGAGATAAATAGTTGCAACTACCGTCATCTTATTCTCTAGGGTCTCTGCTAAAAAAAACATTAATAATGTTTGGGGGTTCTGTGTAATTTTCTAGAAAAAAAAATATGATTTTTACATGTAGGAGAGAAATGTCGGAATTGGCCTGGGTAACAATTGGTTAAAGCTATATGTGGTGTTATGGAACAGTACAATTTTCATGGACAATAATAGCAAAAGTATACACTTCCAGAGCATATTTGGCTGTGAAATAAAAAAAAATGCTCTTCTACAATCAGGTTGACTTAGATATAGCAGCAGCACCCCAATCTGATTTATCTCTTGTGGTTTGTTTTTTCTGGTAGTTTTAGTAGGAAAACTTTCCAATTTTTCCAGAATATTTGATGAAGTTGGTTGATGTCATGACCTCTGGATATGAAAGTTATTGAAAACATTTTTTAAACCGTTTGTTTGGATGGACATGTTTTAACCATTGTGAAATAAATATGGTATATCTGTAATAAAGTTTTGTTATACTATGTAACAATGTGGTTGACCATTTGAAGCATATGTAAAATCCCATTATGAAATGGCTAATCAATACCTTTCAGCTTGCTTTCCCAACAGCAGCTTCCAATACACTTATCAAAAGGTCAAAAGCCCCCTTATTAGCCCTTTTAAAGTGGAAGTAAACCCCCCTATCGTTTTCAGCCAAGGAAGCTGCCATCTTTGCCTCCGTTTAATCTTCAACTGCCACAGTGCTGCACATGTGATCCATTATGACACCAGCCATTGGATGGTTTTACTGTTTGGTTGAGAGCACAGCCAATGTGCAGTTAGCATTCACGGCATGCCTTTTTTTTTTAGACTGTTAAATCGATGGGTTTACTTCCGCTTTAAAAATGAGAATAATATCCGCGCTTAGGAAATGGAACTGCTGCCCCCCTAAAAACTACACCTAGGTGCAGCCAGGAAATATAAAAACACAGTGGGAAGGGGTGTTGGCGCTGTTCTAAAATAAGTAGTAGAATGGTAATAGTAATAGTAGAAAAGGGAGATAAAATTGTGAAGAATTTATGGGATATTGAGTCCCAACCCGGAGTTGAAAAGTGCAAGTGCAAGGAAATCAAGGAGGCAATATTTTTTTACTTCCGCTTTAAGTTGCTGACCATAGTTAAAAGGCCATGCAGTGCATCATGGTTTAAAAAAACATTCTTCTGGGCAAATCTGCACATAAATTTCCTAGGGCCATACATTTTCCTGTCATTGAGATTTGCTTCAGACCCATGGTAGTGGCGAAACCGAATCTCATTATTTAGAATGCTTAAAATTAAAAATTAGAGCTTTGAGTTTGTAAGTAATACTGCAGTGAGATCGTAAAGAATCTGAAGTAGAATGTCAAACTTTTGAGGTAATATTTCAGAGCTCTCGAATGCCATGTCAGAATTTTTAGATAATATTTGAGGAATGTTTTAAATCTTAGATAATATCTCAAAATACTGATTTGTAATCTCAGAGATGTATTTACGTAGCAATGAGTTAAATTCTTAGATGCCTATGCCTAACAATTGTAAACCTTATGCTAAACCTGGTTTCATATCTATGAACATAAAAACTTGGTATCTAAAGTGTGTTTTTTACAGTATAACACCAGAAACTTGAAGGCCTCATTCACCCTTGCGTGTGGAGCTGACTATGATTTCCCAGTAAGACTCAACAGGGTTTCACTGTAATTTGGGAAGACCCGTTCAAAGCAATGGGAGGCTGACAGTGCCTGCAGTTACTCATGCCCGTTCTAATATATGAAAATGCCGTGATTATCTGCAGATGATCAGCAGTGGATTCAGACTGTCTGCTTCCAGGCATCATGTTTGCTCTGCATGTACTTCTGCATGCTCAAATAAGCCCATAATTCAAATAAAGTGATTTACCCAAGCTCTTGTTCATTTCCTTTAGTAAACCAGGCCCATTATCTCAAAATTCTGTGATACTGGGCTTGATTCATCAATATATGATAGCAATTAACTGCCAAAGTGGCCTCTCAAGATAAGTAATAACCATAATATTGACTGTCTCAGAATTTGAATTATCTCAGAGCCTTGATAAATTCTGACTTCATATCTCAAAGCTCTGAAGTATCTGCTAAGAGTTTTATAGAATTTTGTAAACTGGCCCCATGAATTTTGTGTAGAAATGTGCATTTCAGGAAACATGAAATTCTAATGCTGAAAATATGAACCATATGGTTAAACTGTAATTCAAAGTGTAAGAAGTAGCACAAGTATGTATTAGTATGGAACAACTACCTTGAAACCATTTTTCTCTGCTTCTTGTAATCTCCTTAGGCGAAAATCTCCCTCACAAGGGTTTAGAGCAGATGGTGGTGCTACACATGCACATTTACAGTCTGGTCCAGAAGTTATAGTCTCCACAGTATAGTAATCTTCTTCCACTGGAGGGTTGTCCTTTTTTATTTGACATGAGTCTCTGTTCAGTGGCTTCACAACACACTTGCACTTGCAGTTAGTTCCTTCGGATATGGCTTTGACCTTGTCATAATCGCCCAGCAGCTGTGAAAAAGAATGATAACTGCCATCAAAGAATGAATGTCATTCAATATTGTAGTTAGATTTAATTTATTAACAAAATCCAGGAAAGATAGTATAACAATGTAAAGAAATTAAGGGGGAAAAGATTTAAGATTAAATCTAATTTATACTTATACTCCCAAAACTACAAAATATTGCTGTAAGGCCTCACTTAGATGGGTGCTGAAATCCATTACCTGTGAAATGAATGCCTTGTTTATGCTGCATGCAGGCAGCCCATTCATATCTATTGGACGGACACAGCTGTTTGTCCCAATTTGACAGCTGCGTGTGTGCGGGTGAGCAATACTGAAAGCAGGCTGTCTGTGTTCATGCCCACTCACCTACACTACTGTCAAATTGGGATGAGCAGCTGTGTCCATGCAGTCACTGCACCCCAATAGCTATGAATGGGCTGCCTGCATGCAGCACCTGGTGGCTGAAGCCATATAAACAAGACACTTATTTGCAGGCTAGGGATGTCAGCACCCCTCTGAATGAAGCCTATGTCTGGGTTAGCATTCCCAGAAGCCATGCACTATGCAATTTATCATTGGGTTACCTTGGCCTGAGTACAGCTTTAAGCATACGTTTGAGGTATGCAGAGTTTTAGCACTGAACTGTTAGGCAACAAAATCGATTAAAATCTGCTTGAGTTTGAAATGATTCATATACAGTAACTTGTATATGAAGAAAAAAAGCTGTACCTCATAATGGAACCATTTATGTTGTGAACAAATGAGATGTTTGAAGAAATAATTACACTGTATGAAGTTTTATAAATCCTTTCTGTGTAATATCATGACTATTCAGTAAGCATTTCTTCTCAAATTAAAGACCAAACCAAACATGTTTTCCTTTATTAAGGCACCATATCATTTTCTCCTTGGAGGTAAAGCATTTTTGGATATTGTGCTGACTTAGGAAACAATCATTGGCTTCAATGGTTTTTAGAAAACAGTTGGATCTCTCTATTGTCTTCTCAAAATCTGGCAATGTTTATGAATTGGTTAACCACACACTGAGCTAAAATGCAGGGTATTCCCAGTCCGCTAAAGGGAAATGGGGATGCTGAAGTCAGCATTTTGGAAACATGTGAAACTGTTCTGCAAACCAGTGGTTCAGATGAACTACCAAGGCTTCTGTAGGAATGCTGGTTCCCATGATGAACAAAGATGACAAGAATGAAGGGCAAATTACAGAACTATCTATGTTAATAGAACCATATTGAGTTTACAGTAGGTCTGTCATGAAATCCAGGGCAGAAGGTTTTGATTTTTACCCTATACAAAATAACATGCTTATTATGCAAAAACTACGGCAAAATTTTGTGAAATGTCATCTGTTATCCGTCCAACTAGATGAAAATTTGCCATATGGAGTACTGACGTCACATCCCACTACTGTTTGCAATAATGCTCATAAGAGTATGACTTAAATGATCTGGAAAAGGTTAAGTGTAACAAGTATTAAGTAAAAGGAGCAAAAGTCTGCTGGTCTATGGCTAAGCTAAGAAAATTGCAGTACAAGATAAATGTGATTTGTCCTTGTACTACAATTTTCTTAACTTAGTCATAGACAAGCAAATGTGTTGGAACAAATGACTCTGTTTCAAATTTTTTTATTTAATTATTATTATTTTTTTTTTTATGTAAACATCACAAGATAGATGCCATGCTCAAATTATTCAACTATACAGGTACATAAGGAACAAAGGGGGGGGGGGGGGGAGTGGGAAGGGGGGAGGAAACAGAAAAAATTGAGGCTTTGCGAATAAGGCAGGTCAATCTTGGTGATCGATATAGGCACAGGAGCAAACATGAGGACCAAACATTAAGTAGGTGGTTGCACAGAGGAAACCCACAAGGTCCCCGCAGGTGGAAAGGAACTAGTGACTCTACTCAATCTAGCGTCAAGTATGACATTAAGGACATGCCTGATAAGTAATGTGTAACACTTCTAAAGCCCCATACACACGCTCGGACAATCCGCGGACCAGGTCGGTCGGACTTTGTCCGACGTACTTTGTCCGATGTTGGCGTTGCGTACACACGGTCGGACTACGTTGTCGGAATATCCGGTCCGGAAGAACGTCGTGACGTAAGTCGTCGTCCACGAGATTACAAAAGGGAAGTTCAGCACCACGTCAGGCACCCGTTGGGCTCCTTCTGCTGATCCCGTGTTTATCGAGAGTTAGTGGAAGTTTGGTGACTTAAGATTCGCGCTTCTCAGTTTTCTGACTCAGATCGTTACTGCTCTTCAGTTTGTGCTTGTCGTGCGTATCTGTTTATTAGTGCGTGTAGTCAGTTCGCATTTGTTGGTCATTGCGGCCTATATCTTGATATAGGACGCTTTGATTTGCACTGCTTATTGTCTGCTCGTTGCTGGTATTCACTTCGTTCTTTCAGGCCTTGCTGTTTATCGGTGCTTTCTGTTTGTCCGTTCTGACCAGCCGACCTTTTGTGACCTTCTGAGCGATGTTTCCCCGTGCGTACTCGTCGCCGAGTTCGTGCTGTACGCGGAATTGGTGTCGGGCTTTTAGCTTTGAGCCAAGACCCGTCCATGAACAGAGTGACGAGGAGTATGTGGACCAAGAATTGGTTGCTTCAGCGTGACCAGTTCTCGCACATGCCTTTGCTTCGTGAGATCTGGGAGAATAATCCTGATGATTTCAGGAACTTTCTCAGGATGACGGACCCCGATTTTCACCGTCTTTTGGCTTTGCTGACCCCCTTTATCAGCCGGCAGGATACCTGCATGAGACAAGCCATTACTCCGGAGCAGAGGCTTGTTGCCACGTTGAGGTACTTGGCGACAGGGAGAAGTCTTCAGGATTTGAAGTTCTCTTCAGGTATCTCTCCCCAGGCCCTGGGAATCATTATTCCAGAGACCTGTTCTGCCATCATTCAGGTCCTGCAGGAGGACTATATTAAGGTAACATTTATACTTTACTATTCCCTTCTATGTATGCTCTGTTTGCTAATGACTTGTATTTTTGACCTCCTTCCCTAATTACCATGATTGCAATATGTTCTAATATGCTGTGCCCCTTTTCTCCTTCATGCATTTTTCCCTTCACTTACCTCCCCAGCATGCTCTTCTGCCCCAATAGACACCTATGGCCTAGTCACTTAAGCAATGTCTTTTGTCTGCTGCATAGTATTGTTTGCCCCAAAACACCCCCTAAAATATGCACAAATGTTTGCTGTGTGGTTTACTTCATGTAGAGCCCCCTTTTTTTTTTTTTTTGGTGGGGGGGGGGGGGCAAACTCATTAGGAACCCCCTCCCCCAACTGCTCGGTCAGATGGTACCAATCCTTTATCTGCTGGCTTTCCCAAGGTCCATACACACTATATACCTACCTCTTTATAGTGCGCATCTTTAGGGATGAATTCAGCTAAGCATGTAGTGCAAGGGGCTGCCTCCATACATTCCATTTCCTATTTTTTTGTCTTCTTTCCCTCCTATTAGCTTGCTTGGTAATTTAATAATGTCACACTGTGCCTGCCTTTTTTTGGGGGGGGGGGGTTGAAATGTTATTTGATCTTTCCTGTGGCCTGCCAATAGTGTTAAGTACAGAGGGTCTGGCCAAACTAGCCCACATTATTGAGCCATTTGCCAATCAATGAAGTGCAGAGGGTTAGCTGTCCACCACCCCCCCCCAAAACCCTAGTTATTGCCAATGTCCCAGCAGAAGTGGGGGGATTGATGGGGGGGTGAGTAATCTGTGAAGGGGAGCCTCTACTTTTCTGTGCAAATACTTTCCAGCCTCCAATTTTATACAATGCTCTTGTTCCAAGATGTTGATTGTCTAATCTGCTTGCAATGTTTAGGTGCAAAGTGACTAATTTTTTTTTCTTGTTTCACTCCACAGTTCCCTTCCACGCCACAGGAATGGCAGACTGTGGCCTCCCACTTTGCCAGCCGTTGGGACTTTCCTAACTGCGGAGGGGCAATTGATGGGAAACACGTCCGCATCGTCCCACCGCCCAACTCGGGGTCCTACTATTATAATTATAAAGGGTTTAATAGTGTAGTGATGTTGGCGGTGGTGTCGGCAACATACGAGTTTATGTATGTGGACGTGGGGATGAACGGCCGGATATCGGATGGTGGGGCCATTACGCACACGGAGTTCTACTGGCGTCTCCAAAGTGGCAGTCTGTGCTTGCCACCTCCAGAGGAGAATGCCGAAGGACTCCCCTTCGTCTTTGTCGCAGATGAAGCGTTTGCGTTGACTCCCCATGTGATGAGGCCGTTCCCGATGAGGACCCTCACCCCGGACCAGAGGGTCTTCAACTACAGGCTGTCCAGAGCCAGAAGAGTTGTGGAGAACGCTTTTGGCATCCTGGCCAGCCGCTTCCGCCTGTTCCTGACGGCATTTAACTTGGCGGAATACAAACTCAACCACATAGTTCTTGCCTGTTGCATATTGCACAACTTCCTCAAAAGACATAACAGGAACTATGTGGTGCCCGTTGGCCCAGATGTGGAGGGCCCTCCAAATGCGGAACTCACAGCCCTTCGAGTGGCACGTCCAGGCTTGCCCCCTCTAAATGCCCGTGTTGTCCGGGACCAATATATGGAGTACTTTGTGGGTAGGGGGGCCATTGCTCTGCCTGACGATGTGTGAGAGGCATTTTTTAATAAATCTGATATTTTAACCAACCTATGATTTCTTGTCATTTCAGTCTTCTTTTTAGCTTATTTTACTTTGACATTTTTTCCCTTTGCCTTCGACAGTGGGAATGCACTTTCTGGGCAAAAGGAGGTAACAGTCTCTTCTTCCCAAAAAGATTATTCTCATGTTGTGTGTTTGCTACCTAATCTTTGGTCTAGAGAAGGTTTGTACTGCTTAACTGACACCCAAAATACTCCTTTTCATCACCAGGTCTGACATGTGTGTATTCTCCAAAATGCTGTGCTCCGTGTTTTCGTACAAAGCACTGTGGGTGTCATTTACATAAGTCAAATCCACTATGCTCTACAAGTGCATTGAAAAAGTTCACAGGGAAAGAAAATTGGAGTGCAAAGTGGATTTGCCTTTTAGTAAATAACACCCATTGCCCCCCATATCCTTTTCATTTTACATACATAATGCATTGTGTTTTTTAAATAAGGAAGCCACACATTTAGAAAAATAAAAGTTTACTAGGAAAACATTCCCAAGTGCGTTTACAATCTTCACGCCAAAACTGACAACATCTTGGTTATTTACAACATTGTTTACAAACATTCCGCAATTGGTAAAACCAGGCATGGAGCAAAACAGAACCTAGGAACTTGGAAAGGTCAACTTTGTAAAGTGAAGACAAGATCAGACATGACTATATGTTCAAAGTGTGTTTGATCTTGCCTTCATCACATGGGGGGGTCACCCCCGAAAAGTGGAAATTTGGAACATGCACACAATTTGGGTCTGAAAATGGTCATTAGATGGGAAAACACATGCCTAGAAGCTTCAAAAGTGCCATTTTCCATCATGGGGATGAATGGACGTTTTTTGGGGGTGCAACCCCTTCACCACAACCACTTTCGTAGTTCGTAAAGTGTTTGCACCCCCAAAAAAACGTTGCCATTCATCCACCATGTTGGGAGCTAGCACATGTGGACACAATGTGTGCATGTTCCAAATTTCAGACAGTTTTTAAGTTGCAAATGTGTTCAGAAGCAGGCACAAATGTGTGTTAATTACTTGGTGCGTTTTCATATTTTTCCTAAAACATCAATGATGTTCTTCAATTTTTGTTGAACATCATTGATGTTTTGCTTTATGTAATCTAGATCTCGATTGCAGACCATTATCTCTCCGATGAGTACGTGGGCACTCTCTGTGGTAAAGTGCGATTTTTCTTCCACAACATCCACGTCACCTAAAAACCACAAACAAACAAAAATGGGTGTTGGAAATGAGGCAGCCATACATGGATTAGCTTACCAGTAGCTGTGTTCTCCCACACTCACCTGTTGTGGTGACAATTTCTCCAAGTTCGATGATCTCTCCTTCCTCCTCCTCCTCCTCCTCTGCTTCTGCTCTTTCCCCTTTTTTGGGAGGTGTTGGTTTGGGGGTTTCCTCAGACGGCCCAAGTTTTCGCTCCCCTATGAGAATGTCCAAAAGGAAGATTTAGCAACACAAACTATTGAGGGCAGAAATAGGAAATGACAAACATTGCTTGAAAGTGACGGACACTATTTTAGTTTGGCCAGTTACAAATGTCAACTACATGAATGTAGTCACTTTGTAAAGGTGCTAAACTGACTAGCTTTTTGGTAGAAGTTTGTGTGATGGAGACCCCCCTCTAGTATCCACTGGAGCACATGTGTGGAAAAGGCTAATAAAAAGGGGGTTTGGGTGTCCCAGCACTAGTGCTCTCGAGTCCAGATGGGTAAACAGCTACTGGGTGACCTCTCCTTTACATTGAATAAATTGGCTTTACATTCTGGATGACATTTCTAGGGAGAACAAACTTCCTTTCCCCCAAAAAAACACCAAACATCGTATTATAAGTGGCCGCACGATCGAGGTTGCGTACGATCGAATGGACACACACACGACCATGACAGTGGCAGAAAGATCGAGGCTGAGTACGATCGAATGCACAGACGAACATGAAAGTGGCCATTTTGGAATGTACAACTTTGTAAAAATCAAACCACATGGAGCAGTATGCAAGCAAGAAATCAAACACAAAACACAACTACTTACTTTTTTGAAGAATTCTCTTGATCTTTCTGTACTGATCGGCCTCCCTCAGTTTCAGGTCTGACCAGCGTTTCCTCAGTTGCTCCTTGGATCGTTGTACCCCAAAATGATTGTACAGCCTTCTCACAACTTTAGACATGATCTTGGCCTTGCGGACATTGGGGTTGAGGTAAGGCCCATACTTCCCATCATAGTCGCTCCTCTTTAATATGTCCACCATCTCCAACATTTCTCCAAATGACATATTGGAGGCCTTGAATTTCAGGCTCCGGGATCGGGACGTTTGTGCCTCCGGACTTTCCTCGCCCACCTCCTCGTTGGGGGGATATTTGGGGCGCACCTGCTGTGTCCCCGCCATGTTCTCTCCCCACTGCGCCGTAAAGAGAAGGGGTGGGGAATAGACGAGAAAGATCGTCAGGGGCGGGCGGAGTTTGACGCATGCGCACTGTATATAAAACGTCACACGCCTGTGTCGTAGCCACGATCTGGGAGACGAGGGGAGAGAAAGCTCACGCACGAGACGATCGCTACAAACGAAGGTACAATTTGACGTTGGTACATAACTAGCCTAGACTGATTAGAACTTGAGGCTTCTTTATGGAGAAGATTAGGAGAGTTTAGGCTGACATTATTTATATTGTTTTGTGTGGCGTTGTGTCTTGCAGAGGTGATGGATGCCTTCTACAACGTGAGCTTTCTCCCACACTTCATTGATAAATACCGGCAATTCCCCCTCTTATGGCAGGCAAAACACAGGGATTATAGCAACAGACCAAAGAGGTACGCAGCCCTGCTGAAACTGGTGGCATTTGTAAAGCCTACCCTGCCCATGGCAACCGTCGCAAACTTAAAAGTGAAGATCACCAACATGAAGACTACCTATTTCCGGGAGCGCAATAAGGTCCTGAAGTCACAAGCATCTGGAGCTGCAGCAGCTGATGTCCATGTCCCCACGCTCTGGTACTATGAGAGGCTCCACTTTCTCAAAGACCAGGCTACTGTCAGGAAGTCACTCTCGACTCTTCCTTGCACACGTCCTTCCACGCACGCCACCCCTGATGAGGCTTCCGAGGAGCAACCTGGGCCTTCCAGTCAGGAATATGTGCAGGTGCCCAGCTTGTTCCAGGTATAGTAGTTTTGGAACCAGTTTGTTGAATAATGAATGATGTTCAGTTAATTCAGGATCCCCAATTGCTTATTTCCTAACGTGATTGACATATCAACAGACAGTGGTGTGGGAGACATTTTTGGGAAGAATCTAAACTGCAGGGCTGAGAATTGTATGGTTTTGTATTTGAAAACAGTCACTAGATGAGAATTGTGTGTGTTTGATGAACAAATAACTGAAACTATGTCCCTTTTTCATACACAGGAAGACCTCAGCCAGGAGGTGGCTGTGGAAGGTGGCAGTCAGGAGGAGGCAGGGGGTAGTGGCAGCCAACAGGGGGGTAGGCGTAGGAGCCTGACTGTCTCCCAAGTCTCTCCCCTCCGCCTTCCCTACAGAAGGGCGAAAAAACATGGGGGAGGTGGGAGAGTCAGCGCTCCAGCTGATAAAAGATGCCTCAGCCTCCCTCTATGCCACACCCACCTACGAGGAGGCCTTTGCCTCCTTGGTTACAAGTAAATTTACGGGTATGGAAGCGGGGCAACGCAGCATGTGTGAGGAGGTCATCCTCAAAATACTAAATGAGGGGATGGCTGGGGAGATGACTCCCCTCACACATGTTTGCGAGAGTGACCTTGCTCCGCCTCCTCCTCCTCCTTCTGCCACCCCACCAGCACCAGCACCACGGCGTGGAAGGAAGCGTACAAGGAAGACAAGAGAGTGACGACCTGGATTCAGTCTGGTCTGAGAGAAGATGGAGCCTCTCGTAGTACCAGAGCCTGGGGACCTAGATGGCATCTGCTGCAGTTCCGGATGTTTTGGACTTCAGGACCAGATTGCGCTCCCTTATTATTTAGATAGGTAGTCTTCATGCCCCCAATTGTTTAAGTCTGTAAAATGATGGTTGCCATGGGTGTCCAAGGCTTTGCAAATTCCCCAAGTTTCACCATGGCTGCGTTCCTCTTTGGTCTGTTGCTGAGACCTAAATAAAGGTTTTTTTGATTTGAAATAATCATTGACTATTGTGTTTTACTTTTCTACAATGACAGTTTTTCTTTGAGTAGGCAGGTACATTTCACTAATCCTAAAGTAGAATTAACAAGGGGCACCAACAACCAACAAACTCCTAGTAAATGTAAGCAAGAAATACAAATGTTAATAATGTGGTTTTGCTAAGTTGAGACATACAACCCCCCTCCAAAAAAAAAAAAAAAAAAAAAAATTCAAATATGTATTCCCCAAAAAAAAAAAAACCAGACAAATCATGGTAAAAAAATAACAAAGATTCTTTTCCGTTCACAGTCAAAATAAACATGTAGTGTATAAATGCTGCAAAGTAATAAAGAAGTAAGTTTGTGAGAAGTGCGGGTGAATAGGAGCAGCTAAAAGATGTCATTCTTGTTGCATTGTAAAGAAAAAGAGAATGCGCTGCATTGAAGACATTTTAACATTGCAGCGTGACGAATGTGCTGTGTCGATTAGGAAAGGTAGTTTTACCTGACCGAGCGCTTCCGTCACAGAATTTCTTCTGAGCATGCGTAGCACTTTGTCCGTCGGACAAGCGTACACACGCTCGGATTTGGTGTGATCGGACCGGGTTGACGGCAAATCTTTCCAGCAGGAGATAAGACTTTGTCCGACGGACAAACCGACGAACACTGTCCGATGGTGCATACACACGGTCTGATTTTTCAACAACCTTGTCCGATCGGACCAAATTGATGAAAAAGTCCGACCGTGTGTATGGGGCTTAAGTATTTATTACTTCTCAAAGAGACCACAGGACTTTGTTTCCCTGCAAAGGAAAAGCATAATGGGCTACTATGCATCGCATAGTAGCCCATTATGTGTCACTTACCTGACACAGGAGCCAGCGATGTCACTGCTGTCCCCTGTCCCACGAAGCATCCATCTTCTTTCAGGGTATTGCGGCTTTGGCGCTGTGATTTGCCGAAGCCGCGATGACGTCACTCCCGCACATGCGCACAGGAACCACCACTAGCGGCATATCGCCTTTAGCAGCGGTGTGCACATGCACAGGCGTGCACATGTGCCGTAGACAGCGGTGCCTGTCTTTTTGCAAATATCTCCTAAACCGTGTAGGTTTAGGAGATAGTTCTTGGACCTACAGATAAGCCTTAATCTAGGCTTACCTGTAGGTCAAAGTGGTCTGTAAGGGTTTACAACCACTTTAAAGTGGTTCTAAAGCTATGACTTTTTTTCACCATAATACTTTCCCTACAGTACAAAAAATGTCCCAGTAGTAGTATTGCTCCCTCACCTCCATAAATATTTACCTGAGGCCTCACTCGATGCAGCGATGTGCCCCTCTATAGCAGCTCCCTTCTCTCTTGCTACTTTAATAGGACAGAGAGGCAACAGTGGGAACCATTGGCTCCTGTTGCTGTCAATAAAATTTTGTGAGCAGAGAGCAGGGGTGGGGCCAAGCTGCTCTTTGTGTGTCTATAGATGCATACAGCTGAGCGTGGGATAGAGCCTGCATGTCTGTCCCCCCTCTAGGGGACCCAGCTAAGAGCACCAGCAGGGGTCCCCCAGAGGAGAAGGTTCAGGGCCACTCTGTGCAATAACAGCAGGTTAGTATAATATGTTTTTTGATTTTAAGAAAAAAAAGGCTTTATAACAGCTATCATTATTGTGTATATTTTGTTTGCCACACTTCTATTGTTATTAGTTTATATTTATTTAGAATCATTTTGTTCAGTAAAGTTATATTTTATCTTAAAATTGTCTTTAATTAATCAATAACCACTGTAAAATATGGGCTTTATAATGCTTTTTTCAAGCATTACAGATTGTATTTATTTGATACACTGTTTTAATAAAATACCTTCTGTTTTTTTTAACTATAAGCTGCCAAATGCATGAAAATGTTAAAAAAAGATGATGATATTTGTGCTGCCTTTACAGGCTAAATTAGTTATAATTACTTATATAGAATGTGTAGTTTACCACTGCCATCTAGTGGCCAAAATCTGTAGCAGTTTTAGCTCTAGTTAAGTAAATTTCTCAGACAGGAAGTGACCCTTGGTTCATGAAGTTCTTCAACCATTTTAGATTGTCATTCTATATGGAGGCAGCATGTCTGTTTCTCTCCCAAGGGGCTTGAGACATCATCAACTGACCAGAACAAATGGAATTGGAAGATTTCCCCTCTACTTCTGATCCAGTAACAACTTAAAATGTAATTTTTTATTCCTTTGTTTTAATTCTGAAGAAAATGATCACCAGGGTGTAAAGAAATGGTGAGTCTGCCCAGTAAGGACAACATCAAAACATGGCAGAGGCTCTAAACTTTCTCTACAAAACTAGCAAAAAGGTTTTGGCTTTAGATTAAACTATAATGCTCCCAGTTCAATGTCACTGGCCTAATGCCCTGATACACAATAGGATTTTCTGATGGAAAATGTGTGATAGGACCTTGTTGTCGGAAATTCCGACCGTGTGTAGGCTCCATCACACATTTTCCATGGGAATTTCAGTCACACAAAATTTGAGATCTGGTTCTCGAATTTTCCGACAACAAAATCCGACAAACAATTCCGACGCACAAAGTGCCACGCATGCTCGGAATCAAGCAGAAGTAGCAGCACTGGCTATTGAACTTCATTTTTCTCGGCTCGTTGTACGTGTTGTATGTCACCGCGTTCTTGACGTTCGGAATTTCCGACCAACTTTGTGTGACCGTGTGTATGCAAGACAAGTTTGAGCCAACATCCGTCGGAAAAAATCCTATGTATTTTGTTGTTGGAAAATCCTATTGTGTGTACAGGGCATTACACAGAAAAACAATTACACTCAAACAGTTATAATATAAAATACCTGGCCCAGATGACATTCATCCCTGTGTTCTAAAATTATGCTCAGTAACTGAGCTCAATGTTCATGGAAACACTTTTAACTAGAACAGTTCCATAAGACTGGCATAGAGCAGAAGTAATTTCAAGAAGGGAAAAAAGCTAGAACCTGTAAAATGTATGCAACAAGCCTGGATTCTGTTGTGCATAATTTATGTGAAAGCAATCTGAAGAAAAGCATCTGAAATCTACATAATAGAGAACAATGTAATAATAGAATCAGCATGTGTTTGTAAAAAACAGTCCATGTCTAACATGATCAGTTTTATAAGGAGGAAAGTTCAAAAGTGGAATTTGAAAATGCTTTTGATGTTATACATTTGGAATAGCCTGGTACAGAAGCTAAAGATGAAAAGATTAGGAGAGAATGTTTTTACAATATTTGATTGCAACTGTTTTTTTCTATTTTCAAATGTTCAGTTGATGGTTGTAGAAGTGATTCCATACTTTATTCTGAAAAAAAAAAGCAACAAGCTGTCTACTGTCTTTCCTCAAGTTCTAACTAGGAGGCCAGCTACGAAAGATAGATAGATAGGTAGATAGGTATTATCTATATGGGATTATCATGGCTGATGTGCTGGGGGGACTGAAAAACTCAATCCATTTTGACAGCTTGTAGAGTCAAAGAACAGTGCACAGTTCCAACACTTCTAGCACTCTCCTTATGTGCTTGAATCAGGTTTGCTGGCTTGCAATCCATCACATAGCTCAGTATAATCCACACATAGCTCAGTATAATCCAAAAGAAAAGGAACACGCCAATGATGTCTTCAAAAGCAACGTTTTTAATCAGCTGACAAGCTTCAGCACATGGTCCCATTCCCAGGATCACTCCTCTGGCACCCGATGGGCTTAATCATTTCCACATATGCTTCAGCAGATATTAATATACCATCAAGAACTATTCCTGTGGATCCTACACCAGTAGAAGGGACATTCATTCAGCGTAAAAATCAATTAATCTACCGTACCTGTACTGAAGGATGCTGACTAAAAATAGGCAAATCTGTTCTGTCAGGAGTTTTAACAATCTGCTTTTGCACGTCTTTTCTACAGGTTTGGATTTTTTTTTATTTTTTTCTATATTTTAAATTAAAATAAAACAGTCTGCACCTCTCAAGATACTAGTCAGAGCACCAAGTATATTGGCTGGTATTCCTAAAGCAAGAGGGCAGACCATGGACATATTGTGCCCACCCACCTTCAGGTGGTGTTTTAAAGCAGTTGTAAACCGCGGCTGTTGTAAAAAACAAAACAAAAAGCAAAACACCTGCAAGGCAATGGCATAATGTGCTAGTATGCATCGCATACTAGCACATTATGAAATACTCATTGTGGAACAAAGCCCTCCAGCGCTGTACTGTCACCGCAGAAAGGGCTGACATGTTGCCCCGGTCTTCCTTCCGGGTTTGCACGCTCCGGCTATGTGATTGGCCAGAGCTGTGATGCTACTGCGCAGGAGTCTTCGGTTCCAGCATGAAGCTCTAAAGGTCTGGCAAGGTATGCCGGACCTTCAGAGCGCAAGCGCCGGTGACGTAGCTAGCTGCATCCAAGGTGAATATCTCCTAAACGGTGCACCCAGTGTGAAAGGGGCCTTAGAAAAAAAGCATTCTTCAATACATTTAGAGACTTTAATTTAAAGAAAAATTTCAGCAAAGATAACAAGATGAAAATAAATAGCCAATGAAATAACAAAATCAACTTGGCAACAATAGTAATCCTAAAATTGCATCTGCAGTACTTTTCCCACGTGCCCTCAGTCTGATGGCCAGCATAGTTGAACCCTCTTCCTCTGAGACAAGGTTATCCTGGACTTGCCCCAGCCTGTTACTGGGCAGTGAAAGGTGAAGCAGCACAGCGATGGGCTCATATCTTTGTTACACTGCTTTCTCTTATCAGTATGCTTCTTGTCAGCGCTTTAACTGACTGTCTAAGGCCCCTTTCACACTGGGGCGGGAGCCGCGGCGACGGTAAAGCAGCGCTAAAGCAGGGCCGAAAAGCACCCGCACCCGCAAAGCGCCGCCGTATTGCCGCGGTATTACCGAGGTGTCCCATTGAAATCAATGGGTAGGGGCGGTATAGGAGCGGTGAACACACCGCTCCTATACTGCTCCAAAGATGCTGCTAGCAGGACTTTTTTTACCGTCCTGCTAGCGCACCGATCCAGTGTGAAAGCCCGCCGGCTTTCACACTGGAGTGAATGGGGCCGTTTTTTTCAGGCGGTGTACAAGCGCTATTTTTAGCGATGTACCGTCTGAAACCCGCCCCAGTGTGAAAGGGGCCTTACTGTACTGCTTCTTTCTCCCACAATCCACCACTATTGTAAAGGGACTGCAAAAGGCTAATACCAGGTTAAATTTAGATACTTACACTGTGTGTATTTAAAATACATTTAAATGATGTATTACCCTAAGAGAGCTGCCCTAATGTGTGTCTTTGGTGTGTCTCTTTAGTATTAAACCCATGCACACTGGGCATTTTAAACTCCTCTTAGTGCCTGAAGTCTAGGCAGGAAAACATGGCAGAAGAAAATGCACTTTTAGCTGCGTTTAGATGCGTTAGTGTTTATAATAAAACAATTTTATTGGTTTAAAAGCACTCCCCTTTGCTAATTTTTTACAAATTTTTCACGCCACAATGCAATCTGAGAGAGACAGAGAGAGACTCTGTCCTGAAAAAAAATCGATGAAGCTTTATCTGTTATGGAGGGAGAGGAGATGGAGAGAATTGGATGAGAAAAGCAATTTTTTTTCCATATTATTTTTTTATTACTTCCAGGCTTCTTGCAACAGAACAATCTTTTGAATCATTGCATCACTACTTCCTTATGGGAGTGTTTACAGTGGCATAAGTGACACATGAAACATGCCAGGCAATTTGTGAGGAGTTGCATGACATTATCATGCCTGAGCCAAGTGAAGAGACGTGTGAAGTGATTGCCAATGAACTTTGGGAGAAGTCAGTTTCCCAATTGTGTCGGTGTCATTGACGACAATTATGTCAGGGTAAAAAAGCCTCCCAAGTTTGGATCTCTTTACTTCAGTTATAAAAAGTTATTTTTAATTGTTCTCTTAACATTGGCTGATGCACACCTATGTTTTCTACTAGCCGACATTGGATCCTTCAGCAGCCAAGGTGATACCCAAATCCCATCCACAGCAGAGCCAAGTCTTTAGCTGGCCATCACGGCAGATAAGGCTTTCAGACTATCGGAGAATGAAATGCGTCTTTACAGCGGGTATGGACTAAGCCACAAACAGAACATTTTTAATTATCATCTGAGCCGTGCCCGCCAGGTTGTGGAATGCCCATGTGGCTTCTGCACAGCAAAGTGGTGAATACTCATGTCCTGCATGCAGTTGGATGTTGAAAATGTGATCAAAGTCATCCTATCCTGCTGTGTGCTCCATAATTTCCTTTGTGATAAGGAGAGAGGCACCCATAAACCAGACAATTTATGGACTTGCATGGGTCATGAGCATCAGAAATCAATTTTCTGATTTCTTTGTGTCCCCAGAGGGTGAAGTGTCCTGGCAGGGTCATATGTGTAGGTTGTCTGCGTCTGGTATACATAGGCTTTACATTATCTCCAAATAAAAACATTTATTTTAGAATATGTATAAATACATTTTTTTAAACATATCTTTTCATTGTTTTGTTCTCTTTTGTCTCTCAGTATAGTTTTGTCTAATTCTTCTATGGCAGGTAAAAAGCACACATCTCGCCGGGGGCATCTGCATTTACCCCACCCACAAGAAAAATGTGTGACGTGGTATTTTCTTCTTTGTGAGGTAAAAAAACTCACATCCCACTTGGGTGGGGGGTCTGCATTTACCCCACACACTAGAACATTATTGACTTGGTATTTTCTTCTGTGGGATGTTCAAAAAAAAAAAAAAAAAACACATACCACTGGGGGCGTTTGCATTTACCCCACAAGAATATTTAAAAGAAAAAAAAAAAAAGAAGACACAAAAATAAGGTGCATTTTGCTAACTTTATTTCAATTAAATTTGCCTTTTTTTTTTTTTTATAAAGAACTTTCCCAAAAGGGAGAAAGATAAGATACTTTTGAGTTTATCTATTTATTGGAACTATGTAGCTAATTAGTACGCATGGTCATCTACTACATCTACAGCATCTCAAATTCTGGCATTGTAAAATTGTAGGTAATTATAACACAGTTCATTAATACTAACACAAACCAAAAAGTCAGCTAGTACAAGAATGTTTCCAATATCCTGTAATGTATATGTACAGTGGTGCCTTTTTCTAGTGCAGAACAGCTGCAAAATATAACTGACGTGGCTGCTCTGCTCAACTGCTCTTGATTATCTGATTGCTCTCTGGCCAAGAGAAGGAAACAAAACTTCCAGAAACCAATGAACATTGAGGAACAGGAAAAAAAAACATTCCATGTCATTATCTATATATAGTTTAATAGCTGTGGCTGAAGTACAAGTAGGTA
Organism: Lithobates sylvaticus; assembly: GCA_028564925.1. Classification (NCBI taxonomy): domain Eukaryota; kingdom Metazoa; phylum Chordata; class Amphibia; order Anura; family Ranidae; genus Lithobates; species Lithobates sylvaticus. The sequence continues at coordinate 134,859,179 of CM053032.1, forward strand.
ATATTTCGTGATGACATCATTTCAGGCAGAAGCCAACAGAGGTTCTACATTTTGTTTCTTGCAAACTAGGAAATGTAATGGAAGATACTTCCATGAAAACTCTATCTTTCAATAAATATATTTGTATTTTGCATACACTGACCTAGTATTTCAATATAATGATTTTAGTCATCACAAAAAAATGCTTCACTTCATTTCTCACTGGCTGCCTGTCAGGAAAGAAAGCTCAAAGTACAGTAACTGGTATGGAACAGTAAAATTATTTCTTAATTCTCTTTCACTGGCATTGATTTTGTGTTTTCGAGCTATACTAAGGGCGCTCTCCAAAACATTTTCTGCAACCTTTGTGTTTGTTTCCAGCAGCAATTTACAACAAGGTTCCTCTGGCATCCTTTTATACTACAGGTTTCAATTACCTGTGCTTGTGTCAGTTGATTTATTAAAAATAGTGATATACTGTATATAATTAAATTATATATTTTATATTATATTATATATTAACTATATTATATGATGATTCTAGAGACTGGCAACATTAGAACCACAGTAACCATTAATGACTTGACTCCATTAAACTGGTCAGTTCCAAGGATCCTTGTATAGTGATGAGTGGACCCAGCACTTGGGTAAGGGGGGGGGGGGGGGGGGTCAGGAGGGACAGCTGCCCCACGGACAGTATTAACTTATATAAGGGGGAGAAGAGAGGGCTAATTAGCCAGCTGCATCCTCCTAGTCAGCTACCTTGGGTCTCAATTGGAGATTCCTGAGGGTGGTTTTGCAATTGTGCAGTGTCCTATTGTATGTGCAGTATGATGTGCTGCCAAGCATTTGCTTTGACTGTTGCAAAGTGCATTAAGCTGACATTTGCAACAAATGGTACTGCAAAGGGACTGCAGCGTGGTACATGTGTTACAGTAACATACAGTGAAGGCCCATTTTTCCCTGCACACTAAGGTAATCCAGTAGTAACCCAATGCACATTCCTGACTTACTTGTATTGCAGTGCACCCCAGGTAAACAGAAACACACTTCTTTGTGGTATGCTCTGCTGACCGAAAAAATTGTGCATATTCAATTTTTGGTCCAATGTGGTATATTGGACACATTGGGCACTCTGGTGAGAAAGGGGCCCCTATTGGCTACAATGAACAGGGGCATTCTTCCTCACACTGACCAACATAAGGGGTCATTTTTCCTGACTCTGACCACAAATATAATGGAGCATTCTTCTTGACACTTCTTGCAACCAGAAAAAGAGGACATTCTTCATCACAGTGACCACAAACAAAAGAGGCAGGTTCCTAACACTGAACACCAACAGAATGGGGTATTTTTCCTCACACAGACCATCAACAGAGGGAGAATTCTTTCTCACACTGACCAACAACATAATTGAGTGTTCTTAATCAAACTGACCTTTACTGTAAGAGGGAATTCGTCCTCACACTGACCATTAATGCAAGGGAACATTTTTGTCCTACAGGACACCAGTGTAAGGGGTTATTAAAAACTAAATGTATTAAGGCAGAAAACAATATGCTGTATGCTTTAGCTCTAGGACTGTGGTAGCTAGCAGGTTGTTCAATGGGGTTTTCTTCTCCTTCTGTTTGACAACAGAAATCCATAAAATTTCTGCAATTTGCCCCTGCGATTACTAGTTATGTCCTTACTAGCACTGTCACGGTTAGTGATGAAGAGTACTGCCAACGCCTTATAGCCTCAGCGAGCAGCGATGGGCAAACAACATTAGAGGCTGTAAGATGTCAGAATGAAAAACTGCATTATACTTTGAGAAAGCTCAACATAATAGTAGGAAAAATCTATCTATGCCCCTGTTTATGGATATTAAACTAGGATGGGGGAGGGGCCCTGGATGACTTGCTCCCTCCACTGGGTAGACAGTATGCATTGTATCATAGCTAATTATGGATTAACTTTCAAAAATCTGCTCTGACATCAATATGCCCTTTTTATAAATTCTTAAGCATATTGTAAACCCGTAGCTAGATGGTTGGCAAGACTACAAACATGAATGTATGCTGATATCAGTCTGTATGTCAGTCAACATTAAGCTGGCTATTTAGGAGAGAGAGGGCAAAAAGCAGCAATTATGTGGATGTTGGTTTGATCAGGTTACTTTTTTCTCAGTTATAATCACTGTACTACTTTCATTCTATACACACAGCAGCATGACAAGTATAAGGAGGAGTTTGTGGAGCTGCCTAAGTGGCTCGGCTGTGCATTTTGTTTTAACTGCATTACAGTTTTTTTATTTTGTGCCCTTTTTTAAAGGGTACATTGTTTTTTCTTTTGTACGAAGCATTGTGACACTTTGTAATGTGTTGTGCTTAAATAAAAGATGCTCCATTTACCTAGCATACACTATAGCAGCACACTGATGTGAACTGAGGCTATTTGGCTGGCCCTTGCGTTCAAACTGTAACTGAGTAACACAGCCCAGCCCAGCTTGTGTGAATGGGCCCTAAGGTGAATAAGCCCTAGGGTGAGTTATGCCTTGTATGCATTTGTAATTATAGAAGCCAATCATATTCTGTTACTTCTCAGCTGCTCAGAGTGCTGTCCTCTGTTAGTCATTAATGAAAGGACCCAAAATGTAAGCCTTTGAAATGATAGGCTTCTTTGTTAGGCATATTAAATCTATGAGCCAAACATTTGCACAGAAAACAACAAAGGAATACAGCTGTTATCTTCCAAACACATGGCTGGTATTAGTTGTTTTATATTTAGTACATAATGGTTAGCAGGAACATAATTGAGGAACTGACACATGGTTCAGAAACACGATTTCCTGACACGTTTCAAAATATGAGATGACGAATAAATCGTGAGATGGTGATAAAATCTTTGTACAATTATAATCCTAAACTTGAATAGAAAGACATGTGAAGAGCAAAGATAAGTATTCACTTGAATTAAAGTCATGGTGGCCCATGCAATGTTAACTCCTTCCCAAAAATCTAAAGGTCGTTATGTACATATATTCTAATTCCAACCTCTCTTTATGCAATGTGAAGGCCATCATTGATGCAGCAAATCTAATAAGGAAATTAAAACTCAAAGGGTAATATGGGCACCTCTGGAGTATATAGCCTAAGGAGCATGATTTTCCATGGTATGTAGATGTAGCACCCTCTACCAATAGGTAGGTGCTAGTAATAGGATTTTACTAGGAACTGTCAGCACAGGCAAATTTAAGCAGGCCTATGCTGCAGGGCCTAGAACTGGAGTGGCAGGCAACTCATGTGGGAGCTCTGACCAATCCCCAACTGGTATTGGCAGGAATCGGGCCTTTTATATACAGTCAGGTCCATAAATATTGGGACATCGACACAATTCTAATCTTTTTGGCTCTATACACCACCACAATGGATTTGAAATGAAACAAACAATATGTGATTTAACTGCAGAATTTCAGCTTTAATTTGAGGGTATTTACATCCAAATCAGGTGAACGGTGTAGGAACTGTACAACCGTTTTTTATATGTGCCTCCCACTTTTTAAGGGGCCAAAAGTAATGAGACAATTGGCTTCTCAGCTGTTCCATGCCCAGGTGTGTATTATTCCCTCATTATCCCATTTACAAGGAGCAGATAAAAGGTCCAGAGTTAATTTCAAGTGTGCTATATGCATTTGGAATCTGTTGCTGTCAACTCTCAATATGAGATCCAAAGAGCTGTCAATATCAGTGAAGCAAGCCATCATTAGGCTGAAAAAACAAAACAAACCCATCAGAGAGATAGCAAAAACATTAGGTGTGGCCAAATCAACTGTTTGGAACATCCTTAAAAAGAAGAACACACCGGTAAACTCAGCAACACCAAATGACTCGGAAGACCACAGAAAATAACTGTGGTGGATGACTGAAGAATTCATTCCCTGGTGAAGAAAACACCCTTCACAACAGTTGGCCAGATCAAGAACACTCTCCAGGAGGTAGGTGTATGTGTGTCAAAGTCAACAATCAAGAGAAGACTTCACCAGAGTGAATATAGAGGGTTTACCACAAGATGTAAACCATTGGTGAGCCTCAAAAACAGGAAGGCCAGATTAGAGTTTGCCAAACAACATCTAAAAAATCCTTCACAGTTCTGGAACAACATCCTATGGACAGATGAGACCAAGATCAACTTGTACCAGAGTGATGGGAAGAGAAGAGTATGGAGAAGGAAAGGAACTGCTCATGATCCAAAGCATACCACCTCATCAGTGAAGCATGGTGGTGGTAGTGTCATGGCGTGGGCATGTATGGCTGCCAATGGAACTGTTTTTCTTGTATTTATTGATGATGTGACTGCTGACAAAAGCAGCAGGATGAATTCTGAAGAGTTTCGGCAAAATTTTCTACTCATATTCAGCAAAATGCTTCAGAACTCATTGGACGGCACTTCACAGTGCAGATGGACAATGAACCGAAGCATACTGCGAAAGCAACCAAAGAGTTTAAGGGAAAAAAGTTTCTTAAGCCAAAACTGAAGGGAAAATGCCCCAAGAACAAGCAGGAACTGAAGACAGTTGGAGTAGAGGCCTGGCAGAACATCACCAGGGATGAAACCCAGCATCTGGTGATGTCTATGCCTCCCAGACTTCAGGCTGTAATTGACTGCAAAGGATTTGCAAAGTATTAAAAAGTGAAAGTTTGATGAATGATTGTAAATCTGTCCCATTACTTTTGGTCCTTTAAAAAGTGGGAGGCACATATACAAACTGTATAGAGCCAAAAAGATTATAATTGTGCCAGTGTCCCAATATTTATAGACCTGACTGTAAGCTGAGGTAACATGCCACTGGGGAGAGTTGTCGGCTGAGTGAAGTGGAGGATGGAATACTAGACAGCAGCAAGAGGGCACCCCCATCTGGGGGGGGGGGGGGGGGGGTTTGCAGACCGCAGGAGGAGGCCCAGGGAGATCTGTGAAGGAACTTTGTCATTACACGGTCATTGGGAATGTCTTTACCATTACACGGTCATTGGTAAAGAACTCCTGGAGCAGAGGGGCAGGTGACGCTGTCGGAACGTACAGTCCGGTCAAGTTCTCCATCAAGGACTCAGGGCAGAGAAAGGTCAGTGAGTGTTACCACAGTGGAGGGCTGGATGTGCCAGGAAGTCTGTGAGGGATCTTTGCTTCTACACGGTCATTAGCAAAATCTTCATCATTATGAGGTCAATGATGGGGAGTCCTGGATCAAAGGAGAGACTGTGGGGAGATGTGTCAAATCGATGTAGCCTGAGGGCACAGGATTTGCAAGCTGGGCTGGCTGGGAACAGTAGTCCACCATCCAACAATGTCCTTTTAAATTACTAGGCCTATGGGGAGAGGTGCGGCAGGCTTCTGGCCTAGTAGCTGCGAGTCACCAGAGCCAGCTTAAAGGATTTATTCAGAGTGGGTCCTTCTAGCTTCAGAAGAAGATGTGTCATTACTTCAATATACGATTTGTGCAGGAGGAAAGAAGTACTGATAAGATTTGTGCAGGAGGAGAGAAGTTCTGGGAACATCATCCTTACACGGTCAAGAGTGATGTCCTCATCCCTTACACAGTAACGGATGGGGAACGCCTGAAAGAAATAGTCTACGGGAGTTAAGCAGAGGAGGAGCAACAGTCTGCACGGTGAGGCAGGAGGAAAGATCATAGCCATAAATACATGCACATCATCTCTTCTGGCTCTAACCATGTGCAAACTTTTACAACCTTAAAATATGATGGCAATTCAACTATCCTATGGGCATCCCATATACCCTTTTCCCCAACCAAGTTGTACCCCCCCAAATAAACAAAACAAAACCAGCTGTTCATTATCTCTGCAAGTGATGTATGGGAGTCTGGCAGCGGGGTGATTTGGTGGATGTTTGTTACTAGTGGCAACTGCACCGCTACATACCATTGGTGACTTGCTAAGAAGTGGACAGTCAAGGTGTCAAGTGCCAAAAGAACAGACAGCAGAATAACATGAAGACAAGCTGAGGTTGTTTTTTGGACAATATATGTTATAATCATGTTTTTAACAGGAATAGTCAGAGGAAGTTGCAGATGAACAACAGAACTTAAAAGGCAGTCTGGGGTTTAAATCTGGACAGCATCGGGAAACACAGATCACAGTACCAAACTGCAAAAAGGACCCAAATACGTTTTTAGCTTACACACTGTCTTAATCTCTAAAAAAAAAAACAGGGCCATACTCTGCATTTTAAAGACATGGTTGGTCACTTAAATACAGCATGCCCAGGGCTCAAGTCCTGCGGGAACGCATGGGAACGGAGTTCCTGTACTTTTTCCACAACAGGAACTCAGTTCCCGTTAGCAGCCGTGTCCTGCAAGACTTTGAAGTATGCGAGCTGTGTGGCAGGTGCTACACCAGCAGCTGCCGACACAGCTCGCAATAGTAAGTGCCGCACACCTGACCATTCAGGCATTGCCAGTAGGGGGCCCCATGACAGCTTCCGCTTCGATCTACCTGTCAATCACAGCTAGCTGACGGGTAGATCAGGTCCCTGCTGCTAAGAGATTGTATTTAGTCAGACCTCTCGTGATGCGCTCTTCCCCGCCGGCCCCTCCTGATTTTCTGTCTCCTCGTCGCCCCCCCCCCCCCCCCCCGTCTCCTGCATACTTGCTCTGTGTGTCCCGCTGAATCCCCCCCTCCTCTATGTTCAGTGCCATATGATGAGAGAACCCAGAGGGGGAGCACAGCTATTCTGCTCACAGGACATGCAGGGAGAGAGGTGAGCTAAGGGAGGAACATCAGTTTGGGGTGGTAAGCAGAGCACAATACCTGGCAAAGTTTAATGCCAGGAGGGAAGTTTATGTGGAAATTAGGGATGAGCTGAATGCGAGCATTAGAACCCTATTAGTTACAATGGATGCGAACGTTCGAAATCAAAAGTGCTAATTTTAAAGGCTAATATGCATGTTATTGTCATAAAAAGTGTTTGGGGACCTGGGTCCTGCCCCAGGGGACATGTATCAATGCAAATTTTTTTTTTAAAAAACGGCCGTTTTTTCAGGAGCAGTGATTTTAATAATGCTTAAATTGAAACAATAAAAGTGTAATATTCCTTTAAATTTCGTACCTGGGGGGTGTCTATAATATGCCTGTGAAGGGGCGCATGTTTCCTGTGCTTAGAACTGTCCCTGCAAAAAGTGTCATTTTTGCAGGAAAAAAAGCTATTTAAAATCACTCGTGGCTAATGTATTGACGGCTCCCGTAACACAGAGAACAGTCATTCATTGAAAGCCATTCATAAAAAAAAAGTCATTGATAAAAAATAAAAAAAATAAAGCGTGGGGGTCCCCCCAAATTCAATAACCAGGCCCTTTAGGTCTGCTATGGATATTAAGGGGGACCCCAGCCCCAGCCAAAAAAAAAAAAATGCCGTGGGGTCCCCCTCAAAATCCATACCAGACCCTTGAGGTCTGGGATGGATTTTAAGGGGGACCCCAGCCAAAAAAATGGCGTGGGGGTCCCCTCAAAATCCATACCAGACCCTTATCCGAGCACGCAACCTGGCAGGTCGCAGGAAAAGAGGGGGGACGAGAGCAGGTCATGGGAAAAGCCATAGGGAATTCCCATGACGTCCCCGTGCGTCAGAGGGGGCGGGGTCACCAGGTGCCCTCCGTTATAAAAGACCTGTCAGACGGAACGAAGCCTCACACAGCGGGAGCCTCCCATTGCGCGGAGCGGCCCAGAAGAGATGCCGACGCCATGGAAGAAGATGCCGGACGAGAAGACCAGAGCAAGAAGAAGCGGATCGGAGGAAGAAGATGATGGAAGAAGAAGATGGAAGAAGATCCTGGAAGGAGAAGATGAAGAAACCGAAGGATGAAGAAAGGAAGACCAGAAGAAAGAAGATTTTAATAAAGGAATTGTCAAAGACCGTCTCCTGTCATTTTTACCATTTTTGACACTTTTTTGGTGAAATGGTAGGGGTACTTTTGTACCCCCTTACCATTTCACACAGGGGGGGCCGGGATATGGGGGTCCCCTTGTTAAAGGGGGCTTCCAGATTCCGATAAGCCCCCCGCCCGCAGACCCCCACAACCAATGGCCAGGGTTGTGGGGAAGAGGCCCTTGTCCTCATCAACATGGGGACATGGTGCTTTGGGGGTCTCAGACCCCCAAAGCATCCTCCCAATGTTGAGGGCATGTGGCCTGGTACAGTTAAGGAGGGAGGGGGGGCGCTCTCGTCCCCCCCTCTTTTCCTGTGGCCTGCCAGGTTGCGTGCTCGGATAAGGGTCTGGTATGGATTTTGAGGGGGACCCCAAGCCATTTTTTTGGCTGGGGTTCCCCTTAAAATCCATCCCAGACCTCAAGGGTCTGGTATGGATTTTGAGGGGGACCCCACGCCATTTTTTTTTTTTTTTTTTGACTGGGGTCCCCCTTAATATCCATAGCAGACCTGAAGGGCCTGCTTATTGAATTTGGGGGGACCCCCACGCTTTTTTTTAAAAAAAATTTTTATCAATGACTTTTTTTTTATGAATGGCTTTCAATGAATGACTGTTCTCCGTGTTACGGGAGCCGTCAATACATTTGCCGTGAGTGATTTTAAATAGCTTTTTTTCCTGCAAAAATGACACTTTTTGCAGGGACAATTCTAAGCACAGGAAACATGCCCCCCTTCACAGGCATACTATAGACACCCCCCAGATGTGATACTGCAATGCTGTACTAACAGCACGCACACACTAATCCCCAGAATCATAGCACATAATGTCAGCAGTCAGCAGCACATAACACTGACACGCTGACACTGACAACACAACACAATATGCGAGGCCGCCGCGGCGGCGGCCTTTTATACTGTGGGGCGTGTACTAAACCCCCTGAGCTATAATTGGCCACAGGCATCCTGCCTGTGGCCAATTATTGCTCTCCTCGCCGCTGGCTCTTTGATTGGCCAAGCATGCGGGTCACAGTGCATGCTTGGCCAATCATCAGCCAGCAATGCACTGCAACTGGCGCAGTGCATTGTGGGCCACTCGCATCACACGAATTTGATGCAAGCTGCCCAAATAGTTCTGGGCTCACCGAGCGGGCAAACGCCCGATGTTCGATTCGAACATGGGTTTGAATCAAACACTGGGCCCATCCCTAGTGGAAATATGTGAAGGGTTGGAATAGCAGCGAGTGTGTGTTGGAGCCCTGCAGAGTTTGCAGCCCCCCAAGCTAACATACATCTTCTAAGCAGGAACACATCACTATCTCCCCAAGCATTCTGTCCAGATAATGTGCAGTTAATTTATGACCTTTCCGTTTAACCATGTGTTATCCAAACTCTGTTCAATGAAAAGTGTAAACTCACCACATAAACACTCTATATACAAAATAACATTACCCAATAAAGATCAGAACATGATGTTCACATTCGCATGGAAGCACAATTGAATGAATGCTGATTATTCAGAGAATTATCGTATTTTGGTGGGCGAGTGGATCTTGGGTGGTAGTTCCCACACTTTTTTCCCCAGGACTTGACCCCTGAGCATGCCCATTTAGAAGTGAGAGGTGAATGGCCCACTCTTTAAGCTGGACATAGATGGATCAAAATTTAGCTTGTTCGGCAAGGGCCAGCCAAATTTCGATCCATGTGTGGGCACCGTGGTTGAACAGAATTTGATCTACCAATTGACTTCTGTCAATTGACTACCCTGTTGGAAAATTTCCACTCGATCAGTGCTCTAGGCTATAGACTGCAGCACTGATCTGTGTGCTCTGATGGCGGGGAAGTCTCCCTGCTGTCAGAATACAAAGACACATCGGAGAGGATTCCCCTATCCACCTCAAGTGTGTGGATGGGGGAATCGGGTCAGTTTTTTTCATTCAACCCGCTGATTGAAGAAAAAACAGACTCATATACGGGCAGCTTTGCATAAAGCCTGATATAATTTTATGACTTCTGCTGTATAAACAGACTGCTGCAGGAACATCATTTCTGGTGATGTTAACCAAAAAGTTGTGCAGATTCATTCATTAATACAGATTTTGACCAATTTTTAGACAAAATGAAATACAGGCGGTCCCCTAGTTACAAACATCCGACTTAGAAACGACTCCTACTTACAAACGGAGGGAGACAACAGGAAGTGAGAGGAAATCTACCCCTAGGAAGGGAAATTCATTCCTGTAAGAGTTATAACAGGAAAAAGGTGTCTCCACTGATGTTTTATCACCAAGGCTTGTTTCCATAACAACCCAAAATTTTCAAAATCCAATTGTCATTGGGACAGAAAGTGAGGTAAAATCTTCTGAACAGGGGCACAGACAGCAAAACAAACATTACAGGGGTGTTAACTTATCCCCATGCTATCCAAAAAGCTTAAAAAACATCTTTTTGAAGATGGCCAATTCTTATTCTAAGCTTTTGTGTTGTTCTGCCAACGTACTAATATCCACAGGGGCATTCCAGAAAATATATTGTGTTATCAATATCACAAATTATCAGGAATTTTAACAGAAAGGTTTTACGTGTACTAGAGGACGTTATGGTTTCAGTTCTGTTACTGAAGTGGTTTCACGTTAGGCATCTTGGATGATGCCATTCAAAGCTACTAACTAATCTATTTTGCTAAAGATCCTGTTAAGATATTTTTTGTTTTACCAAGGTTTTCAGGTGGCTGAATACTAAACATGTTTAATTTTATTAAAATCTTTTAAAAGAACCCATTGATGTTAAAATTTATTTCAGGCAGGGGCCCTTCAAAAGGATGTGCCATTATTTTTTCAGCACCTTCTTAATGTCACTGTACTGGGTAAAAAATCATGTAATTAAATTTAAACCATGTTCTACAATTGCAATATTATTTTGTTTTTTCTTGATTTTTTTTTTTTATGAAATAGGGTCCCTCAATCAGCTCAATTAGGTTCTAGGGCTTTTGTTCTGGAATTTTATTTAAGAATTCCAGAGTATGTTTTTTTTCTAAATTTCCTCAAAAGTATGAAGGCTTGTCAATTGTTATCTTGTAAGATGCTTTTCAATTGTCCAAGAGGAATGTTCATTTTACAACTTTTCTAAAGAGTGCTCTGAAAGTCTATGTCTACCTTCTTAAAAAATGCATTTTATTGTATTTTATTATCTTTTGAAATATACACAAGAAATCTAGAAAATCTATGGTGGGTCATGATTGAAAGTGAATGTGAGAATGCCCTGTTTAGGTAATTTATTAATTTTGTCATGCCAGCAGTACGTGACATGCCAAAATAAAGTGGGAAGCTTTTGATAAAAGATGTTAAAAAAGTACTGTGTGTTGGGATCCAATAGTAGTGTCTCTAAATATGGTAACATGGTGCCCACAGCCATGCCTTTAGTTAACATAAAGTATTTTTTGTCAAAAGAAAATATATATGAGTATTAATAATACAATGTTGCGTAAAATCATTTAGATTCATATGAATTCAGGCTTGGGAAAACCTCACGTACGGAGATGCTGACGTGAGACGTCAGCACTAGGGGAGGAGCCCGATGCCGGCGGTACGAGGGACGCCTAGAGATGGTCCGGACGCTCCAGCCGAGTCAGCGTGGTGTGAGAGCTCACGCTGACTAGATCATAAGAACCTGCGGGCACCCACCACTACCGTCCCCGTCCCCCCAGCCATAGACCCGATACCGGGACCACACAGGAAGACCACGAGGGCTGAGTTGCATGGCATCTGGAACCACGGCGTCCCTTTGAATCTTCCGACCGCTGCTGTGGGGAGCATCAGGGCTCCGTGGGGAGAGCCAGGCTTTCCAGCTCGCCCAGCACCCGGACTTTTCTTAGGAGTTATTATAGAGCCGTCACTGCGCTGCCACTGAACCCTGCTCCCCGTCTCCTCTCCCTCCTCCACCATCACTCCACTGAGAAGCAGACAAGAAAGACTGTAAGAGGGGCCGTGGCGGGCTCCTCTCAGGTATGAAAAATACATGGAGGAAGTTTCAGCTTAGTTCTTATGAAATTCCCCGTTTTTGGACACATAACTCATAGCTACTGACTTTACTTGCTATAGTCCCTTCCTATTGGTTATAGGGAAGGCTTAGGGATTTCTTGTGGAGGATATATGTATGAAACCTGTCTAAATCTCTCTTGTCCTACATGCTAATTGATCAACCATTAAGAAAGTTTAAAGGAAACTGAAAAGTACCGAAGTGGGTTTTAGCATCTGTGTAAATCCAACTGGAGGAAAAAAAAAAGAAAAAAGGAGGGCCCCTGTAGTTGCCTGTCTCCCCGCCCTGCCCCCTCCTTTATCCCCTGTTAAACACGAGTTAAAAAACTACAACGCTCATGGTTAACACTTAATTGCAACCACCCCTCTCTCAAATTACTGTTCTTGCAACAATTCTTTAGGGAGCTGGAGATCTGTAAGGAGTGGGATAATGAATGCTGTTCCCACCCATAACCTGTAAATGATTTTGTTCAGAATCCAGCCCAAGGTTATGAGAAGAGGAGATCCTCCTGCAGGCAACTATGTGGTAAAAGACCCTTTTTTGGGACAAATATACTTGACAGATACCTGCGCTTGCAACATTGGTGACCGTGTACTAGGAAATAGAAACCGTGGGGGGGGGTGTTTTTGCAGCTACTTAAACGCTGCACTGAAGGGGAGGAGTGGAGAGAACAAGGCTAAGCCCCGAACAATCTCTCTCGCCGGGGAAAGCACCGTCTTGGGCGAACGTTTCCTCCTCGTCTTTCTTCCCCCCCCCATATCCCTCTCTTTATACCACGTCTTGGCGGGGGTGCCCTTGAACAGGGACTGCCCCATTAAAACCCAGAGAAACAAAATTAGAAATGAAAGGGAGGTCTTTAAGGGGGCGGAGCCTAAAACCCCTAAAGAAAACCCCAACACAAGCACCATTCAGAAATATCTTAAAGATATTAGTTTGAAAAGCCCAGAAATGGAGAAGAAACAACAGGCTACAAAAGATAAAAAAAAGGAAGTTGACCGACAGAAAACGGAGCAAATCGATCCACCCAGGATGGAGGGAGACCCTGAGGGAGCTCGGGACCTTAGCTTTACATTGGAGCAAAGAAATTTAGCATGTATACCAACAAAATCTGAGATATCAGAAATGTTTTCCAAACTTGAAGGAGTGATAAAATCAGAAATCTCAAACGTCAGGTCAGATTTATCTCTTATAGTAAATAGAGTCGAGAAGGTCGAGGACCTGGCGGTCATCCAAGCACAAGAACTTATGGATCTCAAATTACAAATGAATAAAATGGAACTGAAACAACGTGACATGGAATACCAAATTAAGAACCAGGAAAACCAAAATAGGAGGCAGAATCTGCGGATCAGATCACTCCCGGAACAACAGGGAGAGGACTTGGTATTAAAAATACAGCACATATTTAACCCCTTGCTGGAGAGGCCTGAAGGGTCGACCATTAAAATAGACAGGGTACACCGCATTAGGAAACCCCTCGGCCTTAGCGAGGAGACCCCCAGGGACGTCATTATCAAGTTCCACTATTATGAAGATAAATCAAAAATTTGGACAAAGTTGAGAAACAACCCCCCCTTGAAATATGACTCGGCGGCCCTCCAGATCTTCTCAGACCTCTCACCCAAAACTCTAGCACGGAGGCGTCGGATGAAACCCCTACTAGAAGCACTGAGAACTGCAAATCTAAAATATAGTTGGGGGTTCCCCGCCTCACTAATAGTTATGAAATCAGGAAAGACTGTGCGGTTGAGGTTTCTTGATGAACTACAAGACTTCTGCTTAGCTCTGGGAATACCAATCCCTAATATTCCATAATAAGGAGGGTCCTGACTGAGGGGAAAGTCTAGGTCTGGTTTGGAACGGTTAACTCTTGAAAGAGGTCCCGGTGGGAGGGGGGGGGATTGGTAGCTCTAGATGATGTTTTTTGTTTACAAACGTTTTTTATTATGAGTAAGGTCATAGTACAAGATTTTGACAGTGGTGGAAAATGTACAAGTGAAGGATTCATTCAGGTAATACATTATAGCTGAGAAAAGACATATCACATGACGGGATACACTTATTTGATCTTAAGTCTATGTAACATTTGCGTGGATGGATTCATAGATCTGCTTAGGTAAAATAACATTAGTGAACATTACACCAGTGGTGAGGAATCCCACAGAGTCCATTTTTTTTTGATATATGTGCATGGTATCATATAACGTGTGGTGTATTCTTTCTGAGAACATGAAAATTATATGAAGATAAAACACTTCTACCAAAAATACTATTCACTCACTCTACATACCCCCTTCTCACAATTCGAACAGATTTGTATTTCCTCCCCACGAGACAAAGGACTAATTTCAAAAATTTATAAAAACCTAAACGAATTCAATATGCCTGAAAAATCACACCCCATGCTACAATGGGAATCAGATTTGAACGTTTCATTCTCCCCCGAACAATGGGATACCATTTTTGAAAACCTACATAAATGCACCAAAACTACCACCATCAGGGAATCTGCAACCAAACTACTCTATAGGTGGTATCTTACCCCTGCCAAACTCAACTCATTCTACCCATCAACATCTCCTCTCTGTTTCAGGGGCTGCCCTACACATGGGACACTATTACATATATTTTGGGATTGCCCCCACCTTAAAAACATCTGGCACAATGCTAATCTCATGATTGACCGAATCTCAGGTAGAAAGATCCCACTAACACCCCAAATGTGCCTTTTATTCTCCCCCATACAAGATATACCAATAGCCAGTTCTAGACTAATCCACACCCTATTTAGCTCTATCCATTGGACCATCGCTTCCAACTGGCGCTCACCCAACATACCCTGGCCTCAGGTTCTCAACCGTATAGATGATGTTTTTTGAAGGTCCTGACCTTTGTTGGAGAGGAGGCTTGTCCCGGGTCGGAGGTGGGACTGGGGGGATGGGTGGGTGAGGGAGGAGGTGGGGAGGCAGAGGGCTGGATGAGTACGGGGGGGTCTCGGTGAGTCCTGGCGGGGTCCCTCCTCGCCCTCCCCCGACCATCTGGGGGGCAGGGGGGAAGCCGCAGGGTCGGAGCAACACCCTGGGGTAAGGTGAACTAGGAGCCCTAGAAGGATGCCCCGTGGTTGTCACGGGAGCGGATCGGATAGGATGCCCCTTGGTTTGCATAGGGTCGGATACCGACCGTGTTGGGGGGGAGGGGGGGAGGAGGAGGGATGGGATAGGGGAAGGGAACTTTGCGGGAAAAACAGTGAAGAAAGATATAAGGGGTCCATTGGCTTACTCCCATAGCAAAAATAATAAGCGGTGACATAAAACTCCTAACATACAATGTGAAGGGACTAAACTCGCCGGTAAAAAGATTTAAAATATTGAGAGAACTACAGAGATACCAGACAGATATAGCGTTTCTTCAGGAAACACATCTCTATCGGGGGGGAAATATTAAATTATTCTCACAGGATTTTCCAACATGGTTCTACAGTGATTCTCCTACCCCGGGATCAAGGGGGGTAGCAATCGGGTTCTCCAAAAATATCAAATTTACATTGATAGAGAGATTCGAGGACCCTGAGGGCCGCTTCCTCTTTCTCCGGGGTAGGGTCGGGGAAAGTATGTTTACATTTATTAATGTCTACAGTCCAAATAAGAACCCGATTAGGTTCCTAATGCACCTTTTGGGACAGGTACAGGGGTTCAGGTCGGGGGAGGTAGTCCTAGCGGGCGATCTCAATCTCTGTCTAGACCCTGAGCAGGACAGCACATCACGGGCACACGGGCCGAGTTCAACACAATTGAAAAAACTTAAGCGTAAAATGATTCAAAATCAGCTGATCGATGGATGGCGGGCGGTACATCCAAAACGAAAAGACTATACTTTCTTTTCCCCCGTCCACGGCACACATTCACGCCTAGATTACTTCCTAATAGATCACAGACTACTGGACCAGGTAGTTGCAATCCAAATAGAGATAATGACCCTATTAGATCATGCCCCCGTTTCAATGAAGGTTGGGATCCCTGAACCTCGAAGACAGTCTTTTTCGTGGCGCCTCAATGATCACCTGATCCTGGACACGGAATCTGCTGATACAATCAAAAGGGAAATTTAATTTTTTTTCTCCCAGAACGACACAGGAGATATATCACCCGCGACGTTGTGGGAGGCACATAAAGCCTACATAAGGGGAATCCTAATCTCCATTGGAACGAGGAAAAAAAAGGAAAACAAGGCTAAGGTCCTAGAACTAACAAACGAGATTCAGAGGTTAGAAGGGGAACATAAAAGTAGTGAGACTTTCAATCAAGATCTATTCCATAGACTGACGAATAAGAGGGAGGAGTTAAAAATGTCCCTGGAAAAAGATTCTAGGAAGTACTTCCATAAAATAACAAAAGAGAAATATCAGTGGGGGAACAGATCTGTAAACATTTAGCCAGGATGCTTAAAAAGAAAAGAGAAGTGAATTACATCGAAAAAATACAAAACGAGTCGGGAGAAATGGTCAGTTCGACCAAAGAAATAGCAAAGGTATTTAAAACTTACTACGAAAGATTGTATGATGTTAGACAGAAGGGCCAGCAAAATCTCGTTGGAGGAGTTGAGGGAATGGGGTTTCTTTTGGATAGTGCGCTCCCGTCACTTTCAGAGACGGAGAGACTCAGCATGGATAGCCCCATATCCGAGGCTGAAATCTATGCTGCACTGCAGGGCTCTCAGAGCGGTAAAAGCCCGGGCCCAGACGGATTCACTTTGACATACCTGAAAAAATATAAGGACATTCTGGTCCCAAGATTGTGTCAGTATTGGAATCACCTGGGAACGGAATGTATATTGGGGGGGGGAGGCTTTAAGAGCCTCTATTACACTTATTTTAAAAGAAGGCAAAGATAGGACCCTTTGTTATAGCTACCGCCCGATTGCTTTACTAAATACAGATACTAAGTTGTATGCCAAGGTGCTAGCCAATAGAATAAAGGAAAAAATGTGTAAACTAGTTCACCCCGATCAGGTCGGGTTCGTTACTGGGAGAGAGGGCCGCGATAATGGGGTCCGGACCCTTTTGTTGCTTCACGCTGCCAGGCGCGAAAGGGTCCCCAGTCTACTCCTGTCAATAGACGACGAGAAGGCGTTTGACAGGGTAGACTGGGGACACATGATGGGAACCTTAGAGGTAATGGGGTTTGGCCCTAGGATGTTGCAATGGATTAGGATGTTGTACAACCAGCCTCAGGCCTCGGTGAAGGTAAACGGGACACCCTCGGAGGCTTTCGTTATGCATAATGGGACTCGCCAGGGGTGCCCTCTGTCCCCCCTTTTGTTTGTCCTAGCACTTGAACCCCTTTTGTCAACTGTCCGTAAAAATAGCGATATATCAGGGATCAGGGTGGGAGGCGAGGAGCATAAGCTTGCTGCTTTTGCGGATGATGTCCTCTTTTACATCTCCAACCCCAGGATCACTATCCCAAATCTACTTTCAGTATTAAAATTTTATGGAACAATCTCAAATTTAAAAATCAACCTCGGTAAATCAGAAATATTAAATATTAACTTAAAAAAGGACGAAGCAGACCTACTAGCAAAAGAATTTAAATTCCCCTGGAGAGAAAGTATTAAATATCTGGGCATCAGACTGGCAGAAACTACAAAAAAAATGTACTTAATAAACTTCCTCCCCTTACTAGACGATATAAGAATAGATTTACGTAAAATGTCCCAACGGCCGCTCTTGTGGATCAGGCGTATAAATGCATTAAAAATGATTGTTGCCCCCAAAATCAACTACAAATTCCAGATGCTTCCCCTACACATCCCCAATACGTTTTTCAAAACTTTAAAGCAAATAACTTCCAGGTTTATTTGGGCAAATAAGAAACCGCGTATCGCAGCCAGCACACTTAGTCGGGAGAAAAAACAGGGGGGTCTGGCAGCCCCCGACTTGGAAAAATACTTTCGAGCGATTATACTATCACAGGTGATGGATTGGGTTAACGGGGGGAAAGATAAAAAAATGGATCAATTTAGAAAGCACAGTAAGCAATAGGGAACTAGGACACGACATTTGGTACCCACCTAGGTTTAGGGTACTTGAGAAAAAAGCACACGAGATAACTAGGGTCACTTTGGAGAATTGGGATAATTTTTATAAAAAAAATAAAATTAAATTTAACTCTTCCTTAATACACTTAAAAAATAACACTATGTTTGAACCAGGAAGAAGGGAGGTAGGGGGGAATTGGATCAAGTTAGACGGGGCACAAGTGAGAGACATTATCAAAAAGGGGAAACTTTGCACATTCCAAGAGTTAAGTAGGCTCACAGAAATGATGTCAATAAACGTATGGAGGTATGCCCAACTAAAACACTTCGTGGAAAGTCTCCCCCGCCCACTCCGCGGGGAGGACAACTACACTCAGCGGGAAAGGCTTTGCCTTCAGGATACCACGAGGAATAATATTTCTCGGATATACAAAATTTTAATAAACGAGGAAGCGCTGGACATGCCCCCATACGTCATGAAATGGGAAGAAGATTTAGGGACACAGTGTAGTAAAAATAAGATGGAAAAAATATTTAAAATAATTCACAGCACAACATTCCCCATAAAAACGGTAGAAAGTAATTTTAAATGTTTATCAAGATGGTATATAACTCCCGATAAACTGAGTAGGTTTCAGACCGGGACCTCCCCCGAGTGTTGGAGAGGTTGCAAATCAAGGGGTACGTTGGCGCACATATTATGGGATTGCCCGGAGATCAAAAAGTTTTGGAAAGGAGTATTGGATTTGATCCATGAAATAACAAAGGAAGCAATCATCGAAGACCCATGGACGTGTCTGTTCCACGGGACGGAGACTCCATGGAAACAATATAAGACATCCCTTATCCCGATCCTCCTAAACGAAGCAAAGAATCTAGTCCTGAAGAAATGGCGTGAAGTCTCAGGCCTGACTATTCGGGACTGGATCTTTTGCGTTAATGAGATCCAAAGAATAGAAAATATTGAGGGGGTCGAGGACGGGGCCGGGGTAGTCGGGAAGGACAAGTGGACGGATTGGGAAAACTTTAAGGAATCATGGAGATACCTAGCCGAGATTATAGGATAGATCCCTTCTACATTTTATATGTTGGGAGTTTCTTTTTTCTTTTTCGGATACAAGTGGGGGCAACGACCTGGACCCCTCAGAGTACTGAGCAAAGCTGGGGGGAGGGGGGGGGGGGGAGAGGGGGAAGTTAATGAGTACGTTAAAAGTAAGTCAATGATGTAATGAGATACTGTTTTTATGATGATGTACTTTGAAAATCAATAATAAATAAAGATTTAAAAAAAAAAAAAAAAAAAAAAGATTCATATGAATTAATGGATCTGTGGGTAGAACGCTGAAAACTGATTTCAATTGGACCTTGCACTAAAGCAACGACATTTATGACATATTACCCCCTCTCCCTCTCCTCTCATTTGGAATTACTGCATTATAACCTATAAAAAACTGTATAGAAAAGTTGGAAAATAATCTCTGTTGTATTTGGGATACTCAGCCTTCCCAAGAGCTCACAGAAAGTATTGTAACTTCACCTACTTCACCTAGTGCAAAAGCCAAATATACGAATTAAAATATTTTGTAACTTTTTCCACAGGTTTTTTTTTTGCAGATATAATACAGCATATTCAGCATGCAATAGACAATATTTTAGTGCAAAATCCACCTTAAGGATGAATTTGTGTTAAGTAAGTGGTAATAAAAGTGGTAATATAAGGAGTTGTAATTTTTTAAGTCAACCAATAAATGCTTCCAGAGATTTCAAAAAGTAGGTGGAATATCACTGGTAATCTAACAGGTAGGAGGGCAAGCTGACCACATATTACTGTAGATAACAATATATAAAATGTTTTGAGATGTGTGCCAGACATAATGACACTGGTTAAAGGATCTGTTAATGATTTATAACGTTTAAGTGGTAGAAAATAGGTATTGTGAGTAAGTGTGCTGTGAGGAATGCTTAGTTTTCTTTGGCGTATTTATTAATGATTTTAGAAAGCTATGAATCACGATGCACTTACCATAAACAACTATTTATGTATGGTTTATGTTTAAAGAAGTTGTAAAGGCAGAAGATTTTTTCATCTTAATGCATTCTATGCATTAAGATAAAAAAACTTCTGTGTTTAGCAGCCTCCCCAGACCCCCAATTCTTTCCTGAGCGCCATTTCTCTCCAGCGATGTCCACAAGTGTTTTAGCTGTCCTAGACTCTCCTCCTGGCTCCAGTGGCTGAGACACAGCAGCGGCGCCATTGGCTCCCACGGCTGTCAATCAAAGTCAGTTAGCCAATCAGAAGATAGATTGGGTGGGGCCAGGTTGGGGCTCCATGTCTGAATGGACACACGGAGCTGTGATTCGGTTCAGATGCCCCCATAGTAAGCTGCTCGCTGTGGGAGCACTCGACAGGAAGGAGGGGCCAGGAGCAGCGAAGAGGAATCCAAGAAGAGGAGGATCCGGGGAGCTGCACCCAGAAGGTTTTCTAAATTCATGCATAGAATTCATTAAGGTAAAAAAAAACTTCAGCCTTTGCAACCACTTTAACTTGGAGGGATTTCCTCTCACTTGCTGTTTTGACTGCTAGTGCATTTGTAGAAACATTAAACCTTGCAATAGAAACCAGCTATTATAGCGGAAAACAGACAGCCACTGGTCAAGGGTTTTATAGATAAAATGTGTAATTTTTTTTACATGTGATGATTATTTTATCTGTTTATTCGTGCCAAAATTCCATGGGCAAGGTCTCTCTCCATTTATTGCTCTTGTGTGGCTTCTTTTAGTTGTTTCATGTTCTGGCTGGTGTTAGCTTTTAGTGTCTAACCTTCAGGATCTTTTACAGCCTAGCTTCCTTTTGTTGCTAAGACAGCTGAGTATCCTTTTCCAATCTGAGCAAATGTGTCTTTTGGCCCAAGTTTAAATTAGGTCAACATATCGAAAGGCCATGCAGCTTTTGGTGCCCCCGATGATTAAAATAGGCCACAGAGGTGGCATTGTCCGACTTAACCCTCACTGGCCATCCCTAAACCTGGTCAGTCCACCACAACAAGGGTAGGTGAATGGCCCTTAGCCCGAGAATGTTGATGGGAAGTTTGGACATTTTCGATCCCCAGTACTCCTCCCCTGCTTATTAGGCTGGGATCCATCCTGAGAATCAGGTTAACGGGAAAATACATCCTCAAATCCAGTGCAGGGCTGAACAGTCACCAAGGCAGGGACACCCTGGCCTTTGAACACAGTGCCATGGTCAGGGGTCAGACTCAGAGACCAGTACAGGGCTCATCTGATGAGTGGGGTCTAAGCACTAACTCACCAGAGCTGCTGATGGTGGATATAGATTGTGCTGTGTGTTAGTACCAAGTGGCAGTCCTCAGGATCGCACTACATGGAGGTGAGCAAGTCTGGGTCCAGTAGCAGATATATCAGTTAGCGTAGTCGAGGAACAAGCCATAGGTCAGTAATAAGTGGTTGCAGAGTGGGACTAAGCAGAAGCGTAGTGCTAGAACAAGCCAAGGAGCAAAGATATCAGCTGGAGAGAGCACAATAATCTGGCAAACAGGAAGTACAGGGACATGGCTTAAATCAGGAAGTCCATGGGAAGAGCAAAGAGTTCAAGGTTTACCAGAAACAAGAGACAAGGCAAGAAAGTCCAAATGATAAAGCTCTTCCTTCTGTAAACCTCTTTATATTCTGCCTTAAGGTAGTACTATAGGCAAAACTTTTTTTTAATTTTGGATAGAGTAGGGGAGGGTTATAACCCCTGTTAGATTTTTGTTTCGCTATCTGTGTCCCATTTTGGAGATTTCACTTCACTTTCTGTCCCATAGCCAAAACAGGAAGTGAGAGGAAATCCCTGCAAATCAAGAGAATTCCTTGGGGACCCCCAGATCACCAGACCTAATGTTCCCATTGGAAGACTTCCCTTGTATTACTTTTCTGATAACAACCCAAAAGTTGGCATTTTGTTTTACTTTCACTATCAATGATAATAGTAAACAAGACAAATAGAGAGGGTGAATCTCTGTAACGGGGGGGGGGGGGGGGGGGGGGGCAGACAGCAATAAAAACTGACAAGCATTCTAATCTCTCTGCATTCTATCTAAAGCATAAAAAAAATGTTTGCTTTTAGTTAGACTTTGATAAAATATTTAAAGAAAGACCAAAGGATCAGACAGGGAGCTGTCCAGCATCCCAGGTAGCTCAGCAAGAAGAGCCACTGCCGAACACAGCAGAGATTGTGGGTTCAGACCTCAGTTCTGAAAGTACTCCCCTCCTTTCGGGATGCCACCTGGATGTCTTAGGGATTGTAAGGAAAACTATGGTGCAAATCCTTAATCTATGGACGTGAATGTTCTCCTCAAGAATTTTATTTCTGGCCCATATGCTTCCAATTGAACCAGATACTGTGATTTGTTCCTAAAAACTGTAATCAAGAATTTTCTCATTCTTCTTCACCTTGCACCTCAACAGGTAGAGGGAGTGGTAGAATTCTCCCAGAGAAGGGGTTTTCATATAATGGTTTGAGCAAGGACACATGAAACACGGAAACTTGTGGCCCATTTTTGCAGATGGAATGTTTACATTCACATTTTTGGTTGATAGCCAAACTTCGTCACCCACATGAATGGTAGGAAGTGATTTGTGATGTCTATCAGTAGCCTTTTGTAGCATTCCTGGACCTCATTCAAAGCCTGAATCCATTCTTTATATTGTAAACACTCTCTTAGCATTTCATTTTTTTAGGACAGATTTCCAGTAGAGTGGGTGGAAAGTAATAGCTGAACATTTCACAAATATACTCTGTTTCCTCAAGCAGCAGTGGATATCTTGTGTATCAAGAAAACAGTGACTTTGAATATGGACTTATAAGGCTCACCCATGGGACTGCAAGGGGGGGGGGCAACAGGCCTGACCATACATAGTTCCTCCCATGTTATTCACACAGAGGGCAACCTAATTACTTTAGATGTTCATCGCTGGATGTCACTCACAGCCATCTCACACATATGGACATAAGATGTTCATTCATAGGGTACTGTATTTCAAGACAAGTAGCAAAGGCTTGCCCCTTAAATATCCAGGGGAAAGTGCAACATCAGTAGCTGGTGCATTCATAGAAATCCAACATGGCCTTCTGTGTTCTCATAGGTGGAGTTATATCTGCCTGTCTGCCACATGGTGACACTGACCATCTCTCTAGATAAGGAGAGGGAATAGGGGTATCTGAAGATATAAGGGAAGACTCCAAGAAGTGGAAGTGGAGGTCCAAAGTACCAGAAGCAGACCTGTTAGAGGAATCCTAAATAACCTTATCATGGCCCTGTGCTCAGTGTTTGCTGGCCTGCCCGGTCATCCCATTTCCTATGTGCCTGATGTCTGCCATGAGGATGAGGGGATCTCTTGAGGTGTACTCACAACCTGTTGCTGTGGAAGAGAAGGGATGCAGCCAACCTGTGTCTTACAACTGAAAGCTGCTAGATAACCTTGGTAGAGGTATATGCGGAAACCTAGGCCACAATTTCTGGAGCAGGGTAGAGCTGAGGC
This sequence comes from Lithobates sylvaticus, assembly GCA_028564925.1. Taxonomy (NCBI): domain Eukaryota; kingdom Metazoa; phylum Chordata; class Amphibia; order Anura; family Ranidae; genus Lithobates; species Lithobates sylvaticus. Next base: position 134,882,690 of record CM053032.1, read on the forward strand.
TAAAGTGTGCCTTTTCTGTAAGAAAGGATTTGGCCAACATGGCACCTGGAGCTGGAGGATGGCTGAAATACAGCCTATAGGGACAGAACTATGTGTACAGTGTGGTACCCATTGCATGCCCAAATGTGTTGCAGGGGATGCACCAAGTTAACCTCAGTAGTCACGAAAGTGTTGCATGTTGCTCTTAGTCATGACACATTTAAAAAGGGATGCAGCAGCCCTGCGACATGCTGTTCTCTGCCTAAGGAACTCATGTTGTGTACCCTTATGTGTACCAGCAGGGGCCCTGAGTTCAAGAACTACCCCCAGGGGGATAGTTAGAAGAGATGTTTGAGGAGACCCCACAGAGGAAAAACCAAATCCTACACTGGATTCTTACCAGGGGAGAGCTCACTAGGTGCTGACTTCCTGCTTTGGGAGGGTACACCCCTTCCTTCACGAAGAAGGTCTTCAGGAACTGAGTCACAGCACTGCATCTGTACTGCTGTACTAAGAGTGAGCACCAAACACAGAATCAAGTACCAGAGGCAACATTACAAGCCAGCCATGCTTATTCATGTGTCAGGGATGAGTATGGTTCCTCGAGATGCTGTCAAGGGGTCAGCAATCTAGAATCTGCAAGAACTAGCTGCAGAGGCATTAAAGGCAGCCGAGTGGAGAAAGGAATTCTCTGTGTGAAGAACAGATCCCAATCTTTCTGTCAGAAATCAGAATTATAATCTGGAAACTTGCCCTCAGTAGAAAGAGGTCGTCCATCACCTAAGACAAGTAAAAGCAAGATGCTGAATATTTGATGGGTCAATTGAATTATTACTGGGCACAGATAAAATTCATATAAAAAAATTCATATAAAAAAAGCCAACGCGTTTCAGGGGGCAAACAGACTACGATTTTATTAGGACTCAGGAATATTGACTTTACCTAATAGGACTAATAGGATAAGAAGATTCCAGATAAATATCTATGTATCCTTTACTCATTCTTGTCGGGGGCTTCCAGATTCCGATAAGCCTCCACCCAATAGACCCCCACACCCTGACAAAGTACCTTCCAAATGTTATGGGCACGTGACCTCTCCCCCCTTTCCTCACAAGCCAGACTGCATGCTTAGGTAAGCATCTGGTATGGATTTTAGGGGTGACCTGACTTTTTTTTCTTGTTTTTTGTGTCAGGTTTCCCCTTGAATTCCATATCATACCCAAATGCATTTTAAGCATTATCAAAATTGCAGATTTTTTTTAATCTTTGCTTTGTGTTCCCCAGAGCAGTGCCAAGCACTTCCATGCCATTGATTTAACAACCTATTATCCTAGAAAACTACCAATACTTTTTTTTAACATTCAGCTCCCATTGACTTCATTAGGATTCAGAATCAGCACTCAAACTTTTGTTCAAGTTAAAAAAATATTTCCTGTCAATTTGGTTATCCAACAAATACCAGCAAAAGTTGGCTAAGTCACTGGAATTGACTAGAAGTATTGTACTTTGAACTTTCAATGACCAGCTTAACCACATGGATTTTCATTTATATCAGCATACTCCTCCTTATGCATGCTGGTTGTAGCATATATTTTCAAATGCTGAAAGTTCTCAACATCTTCAGAGGTATCCTATCTGATGGCAACTTTACCAACTTAATTTGCTTCAATAGGGGTATAAGACACTCTATGCTTATGGTCCTTCATGACACCTACCAGGCTAAAAGGGTGTTTCCATTGTGATGCAACTAATTTGTACATCAATGAAAAATGTATTGATGTAGATTTATACCCATGGTAGCACCATATTAGCTTGACTGGATCCTGGGCAGCATGAGGAACCACAATACCAAGCATGAAATTTTGCCTTCCCAGAACTTTGGGGAAGAGAGTTTGTTAGTTTTCTCAATGATTTTCCGTGTAAATTCTATCTAATCTAATCTAACTAACCTTGCACCAAAAAAAAACAGTTTGGTAAAAATTTCCCCAGGCCATTTTTTTGCGATACAGCACTGCATTACTTTAACTGACAATTGCGTGGTCTTGTGACGCTGTACCCAAACTAAATTAATGTCCTTTTTCCCACAAATAAAGCTTTCTTTTGGTAGTATTTGATCAGCTCTGCGGTTTCGATCCACAGACGGATGGAAAAGTAGGGTTTTCCTCCATTACAATACGTCACCGCTGACATCCGTCACTCCATAGAGGTCTATGGAGCGTCCGTTCAGATCTGCCTAAACAACTGACAGGCGGACCTAAACGGACCGCCCGTGTGAAAGAGGCCTTCGTTTTTTTTTTTTTTTTTTTAAATAACAAACATGTCATACTTACCTCCACTGTGCAGTTCGTTTTGCACAGAGTGGCCCTAATCCTCGACTTCTGAGGTGCAGACTAGGCCCCACCCCCCGGCGCCCGCGTCATTGGATTTGATTGACAGCAGCGGGAGCCAAAGGCTGTGCTGCTATCAATCTATCCAAATCGAGAGCTGAGAAAACGGGCAGAGGGGAAGAGGGCATCTCCAGCGTGTGAATTGCAGGACTCAGAGGAGTAAAGCGGGGGGGCTGGACAGTGACTAAAGTTTTTTCATCTTAATGCATAGGACATTTACAACCCCTTTAAATGCCACCAAAAGAAAGTTCTATCTGTGTGAAAAAAAAAAAGATAGAAATGTCATATTTGTACAGTGTTGCATGACCACGCAATTGTCATTCAAAGTGCGACAGTGCTGAAAGCTGAAAAGTAACCTAGGAAGGAAGTGAGAAAAATCTCTCTAACAAAGCCCCAGAAAGGAGTAAAGCCTGACAGGGGTTCTAATCTTTCCCCTTCTATTTGCAACTGAAAAAAGTTTGGGGTATGGATACATTTCACTGGAAATGCAAATTGCAGATTCCTTAAATTCTTCTACTCTTGCAGATTTTCATATATTCCAACTCAGTATTGTTCCTAAGAATAAAGCAGGTACTTTTTGGCTAATACATCATCTTTCATACCTTGAGATGAATATCTGAATGATCAGTTGAATAAAAATATCACCATCTTGCTGTATGATTTATATGATTTCAATTTTGGTTATGGGATTTTGCTTGCAGTTTGAACTTCCAGTTTGAAAACACTTTTTATTTCAATATGCATGTTTATTTCTCATTGTCTTGGTTTTGTTTTGGGTCTTTCCCTTTTGTGATCCTGTGGCTGTTTTGGGAAAATCTCTGATAGGTTGATTTCTTGCTAGTCCTTATGGGTCTTCCATCTTTTCATATTCTCTGGAATTTTGATAATCCCTTTTTTATTTGTCATTCCCTTAGCAAATGGAAAACACTTTCCTAGAATTTTTAGGTATTTTTATAAATAGAAGCCAAGGAAATTTGCTTGTCTTTAGAGGGGAGTGCTAGGATCAGGAGATTTATCTCACTTCTTAAAAAATAAAAATATTTTTGTCAGAGCTTTTGCTATATTTTCAGGGATTACTATGGATAGACTTTTCTCTAGATGACAGTTTTTAGGGATTCATAGTTGGGTGCCACCATTTTTATTGCCATAGCTAGCTAAACAAGGAAGTTTGTGATTTTTTTTAACGTTTAGAATATGCAGCTAAAAGCAAAAGCAAGGACGTACGCCGAGAGCCAGAACAGCTGTCAATCAGGCAGTTGGGTGAATCCTGACAATATGGTCGGGATTCTTCTAGAACACGTAGCAGTTCTATGATATCTGCAGGAGAGCAAAAGTAAGTGCACTCCTGTGATCCAGAAGAGAAGTATGACCAAACATCTTTGGCCATATTTCTCTTTTAAGTATTCCTTGGCAATGAGGACCTGTGAACATGACTTCATAAAACAAGCTGTGTCATTTCTAGAACAAGTAGTGTCATTCTTGTATCTAGTTTGACCCATATACTGTAGTTATTTTGTAAATCTATATAGCTCTTTTCTTTTGTTTTGTTCCTGCTGAAGAAATAATTTATGTATTACTTCGGATGTCCATAAGGTTTTGGAAACTGTACATCCTTCCTTCCTTTAATTGTTTGCACTCTCTGACATCTTCATAGCCTGACATATACATAATCAAGTTTAATAGGCTTGTTTTCCTCTGTTATCATTATATTAGAAGATCTATATCTTCAAATGTGCTGTTTATCTTGGATTCTTTGAAGAATTACATTAATGACCTTTTATTCTATCATTTAATGCCTGTTCACACCAGCACGGCGTGGGAACCAGCGTGATTTAGGTGCCGGTTCCCGCATCCCATAGAACTTGCAGGCAGTTCACACTGCCCTGTGCGAACAGTTGCGGGTATCAATAGAAAGTTAATGACACCCCCAGATCGGTTCACATATCGCAGTACAAACTGTGAATTCGGACAGGGTGTGACGATTCTGGTGCACAATTTTGGTTCGAATGCGATGCAAATTCAGCCATACAATCTGTATGGCTGAATTTGCATCGCACAGACATCGCATGTGATCTGCACAGCACATGCAATGTCTGACATCGCACAAGTGTGAACCGGCACTTAAGGTGATTTTCAAGCTAGTGACTTAAAGGGGTTGTAAACCCTTGCGGTTTATCACCTTAATGCATTAAGGTGAAAAACCTCCTGTGATGCAGCAGCCCCCCAGAGCCCCCTTTTACTTACCTGAACCCGGTCTTTTCAGCGACAGGCACGAGCACACCAGCTCCAGCTGGTGTCTCGGGTCCTGATTTGATAGATAGATAGCGGCGCAGCCATTGGCTCCTACTGCTGTCAATCAAATCCAATGATGCAGGAGGCAGAGGGGGGGGGGGGGGTCCTGCTGTCTGTGTCAATGGATGCAGCAGCAGGACATGGGAGCATGCCCGCACGAGTGCCCGAGGGAGAGTGGCTCTCAAACGGGGCACTCGAGAAGAGGAGGAGCCAGGAGCGCCGCTGAGGGACCCCAGAAGAGGAGGATTGGGGCCACTCTGTCCAAACCAACTGCACAGAGGAGGTAGGTATGACACGTTTGTTTTTGTTTTTTGATTGTTTTTTAAATAAACCTTTACATATCCTTTAATGCAGCCAGTAATCAGGCTTCACTGGTTTGAATGAGTTACATGTACTTGTAGAAATTGATATTTTTTGTATCTTTCTAAGGTGATATAAAACAGGTCATCTAGGCAGGAGCTGCTGGATTGTTTTTGAAACCTGCTAAGTTATTTGTCTGGCTAGTCAGCCGGGTTGGTGACAAAAATGTAAAATGTAAAATGTTAACTTTTTCTATTTCTTTCAGTTTTGGTAACATGAGATATTTCATACTGTATATGTCAATTATAACCACCAGGTGATTTGGTTCCCTACACTTGCTTAGTCATTACCATGATGATGTGAATAGGCTGTAATTTGAGTTTTGATTTGCTATTCAGAACATACACACAGAGGTGAATGATCTCAGGATATTCACACCCCTCTCCATCTGGAACTCATACAGCTTCCAATGAAGCTACAGTTTAGACAGTAAAAGAGCGAGCAGCTGCTGCTGGGCTTTTTTAGGGCTTGTGTTTGTTTGGCAAGAAGGTTTTTCTGCCAAAGGATCAATAAAGATTGTTATGGGTCACCCCTTGATAAACGCCATGGCCCTATCAAAACATTTAAACCGAAATGTGTATTGATTAGTACATGATTGCCTCCGCCCATTAGCTATCCCGTTATTTGATTGGAAAAATAGTAAACGTGATGCAGAGGTCAGAATTCCAGACACTCTAACTGGAATTTAATATTAATTTCTTAATCCTTAATATTGAGAGATATACTGAGGGGCATATCAGGTTCTATATTTATTGATTTAAGATGCATGACAGTATACCATAAAGGTTGGTTATTAGTTATGTGTTTTTGATTCTAATACTGTATATTTGATTTATATGCTTTCTTGTAGATCATTTTCTGACCTAATATACTCCTGAAGAAGGGGGTAACCCTTAAACATGTAGAGTGTGTAACTGGAAAAACAAATCTCTGTGTGTAACAGCGCCGGATCATTATTATATATCTAAGTTCTTCCAATTTGTATCAGATAAGTGGATGCTCCGTGATTAGCAGCATCTAATGTAATTTATCTATTATTGAACGCTTTTTATGATGTGTGTATTTGTGTATAATAAATTTATATATTTTTGTTAATTGACTGTTGTAAGTTTATACCGTACCACGAGAGTCCATGTTGCCTCCACAACTGTCCAAATTTGGAATTTAATATTCAGCTAAAATTACCACTTTAAGAACCCTTCCAAATCCATAGCTCTGCTTAGGACTCACTCCACTTATCATACACAGGTAATCAAGGTTCTGACTATTGTAGACTTTCTCCACTCTCCAACAAAGGTATAATGAAAAATTAGCTGCACTCCAAACTTAGCTCCTCTTGCTGTATTTTGCTTATTGTTTGTCAGAAAAGTGACTGCATGCAACATGTCTCCACCCAAAAAACATCCTTCATTGAAGCATTTCAGCACTCCTGGCTTGCTTACAAGGATTGGAGTGCAGCAGTTTTGGGGTGCAGCTGATTTTCTATTCTCACACTTTAAGCGTCTCAAACCTGACGCTTTGGCGCTTAGAAGTGATGTATATCCAAGCAACATTAGGGGACCCACTTACATCCAAACAGAGAACTCCATTGAAGGTGGCCATCCAGAAATTGATAGATTGATGGCTCAGATCCAGACAGAGTTATCTACATTGAAACATGAACAGAAATCATTTTTCCTAGGGGCAAGGAGTGAACACCCCCTTATGGAGAAAGGTAAACACTACCATGGAGACAGAAAAGGTGGGAAAGGTGACCATCCCCATACTAGGGCTGTCAAGAGTAGGGCCATGGCCACAGATTCAGCCCTAACCAAGCTCATAGGAAGCTGTTAAACTAGAATACCACACTTCCAAGGGGCAAACAGTGGGGTGGCAAAGTCGAACAACTTCAAGAACCTAAGATGTGGCAGATGACTGTCCTATTGTGTATGGATGCTTTGATGGTCAAGAGATTGAGTGCCTCTTTGATACTGGCTCGTAAGTCACTACCCTGCCAGAACCATTGTTCCAGACATACCTTGTTATGGAAGATGAGTCTGGGAATGCCATGGACCTCATTGCTAACTGCAATGAGCTCCCTATAGAAGTAATTGGGATTACCTGGGAGAAAGGCTGTGGGGCAGGACCTCAGCCAAAAGGGCAAATTATTACACACCCACCTCTGCGGCTGCCACAGGTGACATTTGACATGAATATAATCTGGGGTCCACCTAACGAAACCAGAAAACTAAAAAGCCCTGATGCATGCTCTTTAAATATCTGAGAAAAAGACTGCCATTGCAGGGATCCCTTTGGGACAGAGACTGTGTTACCACCTAATCAAGTGCTTATTCTCCCAATTAATGTTGGCAGGGATTTCAAGGCTTCACTTTCTTTGGGAAATTGCCCTCAGAAATTGTTCTGTTTGTTGCCAGGATCCGCAGTGTAGCCCAGCAAGGTACAGTACTATTTAGAATCCATATCACCAGTACTCTTCCACTCCATCTGCTTCCTTTCACAGCAGTGGCAGAACTGGCCCTAATCACACAAGTGGCTGCCCCCAAGGTGAGGCATATATAGCGCTCTGAGAGTTTCATGGTCATTGTCACGTGGAAAAAATAAATATGCCTCAGGGGTTGGCAGAAATGCACCGAGAGTGAGCAGGAGCACAAATAGTACTACTCCTACAACTGACCGCAGAGCAACTGACATATACCACACTCAGTCAGAAGCAGTAAGGCAACTATTGAATAAGTAACCAGCGGTGATTTAATGTGAACCTCGAACTGGGCAAGGGGATTGGACAAAGATACACACAGGAGAAAATATTGAAGCATACCTCCACACCTCTAGGAAGAAGGCAAGCGGATGCTAGAACAGATTATGTAACAAGGGGTGATCGAGGAGAGTAAGAACTCATTGGTGGTTCCAGTTGTCTTGGTGAGGAAGAAGGGTGGCACCCTCCGCTTTTGCGTGCATAATAGGCACCTGAATGTTGTCCTCTTCCATGGACTGAGGATTCCTTGGCAACCCACATGCCCGTACACACGGTCGGAAATTTCCGACGGAAAATGTCCTATCGGACCATGTTGTCGGAAAATCCGACCGTGTGTGGGCTCCATCGGTCTTTTTCCATCGGAATTTCCGACGGAAAAAAATTGAGATCCTGCTCTCAAATTTTCCGACAACAAAATCCGATCAGACTTTTTCCGATCGTGTGTAGAGAATTCCGATGGACAAAGTGCCACGCATGCTCAGATCACATTAGGAGACCAAACCTATTGGCTAATAGCCTCTACGTAGTTCCGTTGCACGCAACGAACGTCACCACGTTCAGAATGATCGGATTTTCCGGCAACTTTGTCCGACCATGTGTATGCAACACCAGTGTCGGACAAAATCTGTCGAAAAAAATCTGATGGATTTTGTGGTCGGAATTTCCGACCGTGTGTACGGGGCATAAGACAGGCCAAACTTTTTTCCACATTCGATCTCTCCAGTGTCTATTGGCAGACCCCTGTCACGAAGGCATACCACTTTCATTATTCCCATGGGCTTGTGCTTGTTCAAAAGGATGCCTGCAGGCAAAAAAACTAATTGCCACCACATTCCAAAGGATGATAGCACATGAACATGGATAGCATCCTGATATAGTCTAGATGTAGGGATGGGCCAAACGGATCCCCTGTTCGGTTTCGCACCAGAACCTCCGAACACTGCGAAAGTTCGGACCTGAATAACGATCCCCATTAAAGTCAATGGGACCCGAACGTCAAAAATCAAAAGTGCCCATTTTGAAGGCTTATATGCAAGTAATTGGGCATACAATGGTTATAGGGGTCCGGGTCTTGCCCTGGGGGACATGTATCAATAAAGAAAAAGTTTGAAAAACTTCATTTTTAAATGAGCAGTGATTTTTTGATTTTTAAAGTGAAAGCCAAAAAATAAAAAAATCCTTCCAATATAGTGCCTGGGGGGTCCCCTTAGTTTACCTGTAAACTGGCAGATCTGTATCATGTCTAGAATCTGCTGCAGCAATAATTGCATTTATAAAGCCAAAAAAAAAAGAAATTTTCCCTGCAAGCTGCCTTTATTTTGCTCAGCAACAGCCGGGGAGCCAGTGTGTATGATGAGTCCACAATGTAGTGCACTGTGAACAAGATTAGAGATTTTTTGGATACATTCTGGTGTCACTTTGACTTTAGGTATAGAGGTAATGTGTGCATAAAAATTGGTCTTTGGGTGTCAGTGATGCCTTCCCACCATAACCCTATAGAGGTACTCTTGATGAAATCAAGAATTTGGCCTTGCTGTAAAAAATTGCAGTGATATGCACCTGTCAAACAGGTGCAGAAAAATTGTGTCCATGAAACCTATACCAAAAACATTCTTCCAGATGAAATGATTGAACACCCTCAAAGCTTGGCAGCCTTTAAGTCCTGCAGAGATTCCACATCCCAAAAAGACTTAATCAGTGACATCAGCATCAGGGGCTTCATATAAAAAGAAATTCAATCCGGATGGCCGCAGTTCAACGATAATTTCTTTATTGGTTAAAAACCATACAGCAAGAGTTGGAATCAACAGCTAATATGTTTCACACCGTAACTACTGGTGCTTACTCATAGCTGACTCTGTAGGCAAAAGACAAAGATTTATCTTTGTGACCAAGGTGGGCTCAATTGATTAATTGAAAAATCAGTAAGTTTTAGTGTATACTCGTTACACAACTCAGCTCTGATTAAATCAACATCACATTTGCCAAAACCCATGTCTCACACAATGTTACCACTTTGATGCAATTTTAAACAATAGAGACCAAATCGCTACTAAAGTATGTAAATTTGATGATTTTTATATAGTTGCTGATGACATATCTATACCTCTAAAAACATGGATAGGAAGTAAAAACATCAAAAGACAAAAAGCAGAGAAGAAAAAAACCGAACACATGCATTAACATATGTATATAGTTTCACTATTGCTGAAGGAAAAGGTATACTTATGAGAACATCTGAAAAAATTGGCATCCAAGCCAAAAGATTAAATAAATGAATATGTATCATTGAATGCAGTATTCCATATGTCAAAAAAAAAATACATTTTTTTTGTGTTACAGCTTAGAGAAAATCCTTCCAGCAAAAAAAGATATAGAATACTTATTAGCCCCTTTATATATATATATATATATATATATATATATATATATATATATATATATATATATATATATATATATATTTACAGATTTTTCAATTAATCAATTGAGCCCACCTTGTTCACTCTGTTAATTTGTATTGGCATGTGTATATAAATCTTTGTCTTTTGCCTATAGAGTCAGCTATGAGTAAGCACCAGTAGTTACGGTGTGAAACATGTTAGCTGTTGATTCCATCTCTTGCTGTGTGGTTTTTAACCAATAAAGAAATTATCATTGGAGTTCGGCCATCCGGATTGAATTTCTTTTTACATGCTATTTTGCATACTGAGCCAGCACCCGTATCTGAGGAGGAGGAGATTTTTGTGGCCCAGACAGTCAAACGTTCCATGGATTCTGTGGACAGACACGTTCTATGATCAGTAACAAAACCTCCTGTAGCACTGAATGCCCGTTCTGAAAGCATGCTGGATGCAGGGCAGCCCAACAACTCAATAGCATACTGGGCAAGTTCTGACCAGTGGTCTATTCTCATGACCCAGTAAGTCAGTGGATCGTCAGCTGGAAAGCTCTCCATCTCTGTTTTGGCCCAGAGGTAATCGTCCACCATGTGATGCAGACGCTGCCAATGGGATGTGGAAGCTGACAGCCCTGGGCGCCGAGGACTAAACAAATTGCGAAATGCCTCACTTAGGCGGACGCCTTCTCCAATGCTCCTCTCTTGACCAACAGAAGACTCAAAACTATGTTTTCTACGACACTGTAACCTACTGGAGTCAGGAAATCCAATAAAATCCTCTTTAACGTATCCTCAAGAGATTTTATCTTCTGCACTCTCTGTGGGGACGGGATGAGTTCCCCTTATAACGGTGGTCAAGGAGGGTCGCCAACCAGTAATCATCCTTCTCCTTTATGCCACGTATTCTTGGGTCCTTTCACAGGCTTTGAAGCATGAGGTTTCCCATGCGCCTCAAATTTGCAGAGGCTTGAGAAGCAGACTCCCCGGGGTCACTCAGGATGACAGCATCTGGAACTTCCTCCTTCCAGCCACGTACTACTCCCAAGGGTCATGGGGTTGGAAAGCCATCGCTTACAGATTGACCCATGTCTTCCTTTTCTTCAAAGCCTATGAAAGTGCCATAATCCTCCTCCTCCTCCCCTCTCTCCTCCTGTGTGTTCTGTGACATAGGAATGATGGTGTCTGAATAAAGTGGGCCTTGAGAGGAAAGGAAGTCCTCCTATTCCTCCTGTTGCTCTGCCTCCAGTGCCCTGTCCATAATTCCACGCAGAGTCTGCTCCAGCAGGAAAAACAACAGGGATTGTGTCACTGATGCATGCACTGTCACGGCTCACCATCCTTGTGGCCTCCTCAAATGGTGACAATACAGTGCATGCATCCTTAATGATCAGCCATTGGCATGGGGAAAAAAAGCAGAGGCGGCCTGAGCCTGTCATCGTGCCGTATTCACAAAGGTACTCATTGACAGCCCTCTGCTGCATGTATAGCCACTGCAGCATTGACAAAGTCGAGTTCCACCTGGTGGGCATGTCACAAATCAGGGGGTTTACGGGCAGGTGGATTTCCCGCTGAATTTTAGCCAACCGAGCACTGGCTGTGTATAACTGCCTGAAATGGCTAAAGACTCTTCTGGCCAGCTTTAGCACATCTTGCAACCCTGGGTACGTATTTAGGAAACGTTGTACCACCAAATTGAGGACATGTGTCAACTTTCCCTGTCTAAGGGCGGACAGGAAGTTTGAGCCATTTTTGCACACCACCATTTATGGCTCCAGTACAGGGTGGTTCCTGTCCCCTAAACACACCAGCTGAAGCACTGCATGGCACCTTTTAGCCTGACTCTGGGAGCAGCCCTTTGAACGCTTAGGGGGTACCTGATGTTCATGCGACAATTCTGCAGAGGAGGGCATGGAGGTGGCAGAGGAGGAGGAGAGGGTGGAGCTCACAGGTCTGGCATCATCACCACCAGCTGTATGGAGACGTGGAGGCACAACAAGATGCAGCACCAAGCCCTGTCCTGCATCATTTCAAGTTGCAAGCAGCGTTACCCAGTTTTCTGTGAACTAAATATACCGTGCCTGTCCATGCTTGCTGGACCATGTGTCAGCAGTAAGGTGGATTTTACGGCTGACTGCCTTGCCCAACGATGCCAGAACATTCACTTCCATGTGATGGTTGCTTCAGAAATTAATCAGCGGTTGATACCAATTACAAGGTTCCCTTTAGCTGGCACATGGAGCCATTTAGGCTAGCCTGTGCCTACCCGACCAAACCTCTGACCTATTTTCGCAGCTGTCCAGACACGGGTCATATTTCCTCATCTGGCGGTCCTGCCCAGTGGCACAAATGTTTTGGACTTCTTTTACATAAACTATTGCAAAAGTCAATCCCCTATGCTTTCGCAAGAACCCCTTCTTAAGCTACGTCTGGCAGGGATCACTCTGCAGCAACATGCTTTGATGACCAATGTCTTGACAGCTGCAAAGCAGACGATAGAGATGGCCTGGTTGTCTGATACATTACCGATATCTAAAGTTAAATCTTGCATGCAATGGGCCTTAGTCAACAAAAAACGTACGGCGAAATTGCCATGGCAAAATTCCATAGAGTCTGGGATCCCTAGGTTTCTCATTTTCTCCCAAAGAACATGGACTGTCGCCTTCTTGAACTTTTTGGAGCAACTTCAGTCAGGGCCGATGAGCTGGGCCGGGGTGACCCCCCCCCCCCCCCCAGCTATCTCTCCCCCTCCCTTCATTTTTCCTCCCCCTTGCCCCTGTTTTTTTCCTTTTCGCCTTCTCTGCTTCCTGCCTTTCTCTTTCTATCCCTACAACTCATAGTGCTCATTAGCATAATCTTTAATGGGGCCAGGTCCCTATGCAGGATCCCTGTGATAGCACTACCCATATGGTCTGTTACCCGCACCACTTTTAAATTACTTGTCTGTTGTTGCTTTTTCTTGTTCAAAGGTTTTATTATGCAAAGATCATCAGGAAACAACAACTGTAATATATCAGTTAAGAGTTATATAGTAATTTCTTGTAGTACAAAAAATACAGGTTGGTACATTGCAATGAAGATATGAGAAAATCTATAATTGATAAAATTCTTATTTAATAAATCAATAAAGTAAACTTAAGCTATATTGTTAGTAAATTAGATCTGCATATATAGATTATTGCTAATCAGATGGCGACACAGTGGTGTAGTGGGTAGCACTCTTGCCTAGCAGTAAAAAGGGTCACTGGTTCAAATCCCAACCACAACACTACCTGCCTGGAGTTTGCATGTTCTCCCTGTGCCTGCATGGGCATTCTCTTGGTACTCCAGTTTCCTCCCACACTCCAAAGACATGCTGGTAGGCTAATTGGCTTCTGTCCAAAATTGGCCCCTAGTATATAAATGTGAGTTGGGGACCTTGGATTGTGGGCTCCTTGAGGGTGAGGACCAATGCGAGTGTGCGATGTATGTGTGGAGCTCTGCATAAATTGACAACAGTACCCTTCAATGCAAACACCCGAATTCAGCAATTCTGAGGGGTGGGTATCAACATACTTTTGACTACAGTATATAGTGTACATACTATATATGCCTACTTTTTAAGAAAATGTCTGTTTTAGGGATGAGAAAGAGTTAAAAAAAAAGTTATTTTTAAATGCAGTATTGCTGGGATTCTACATGTTGCTTCTTGCCTCCTTTCCTATTCTTTATGTGGGCAAGACTGCCTATGAGATCATGGCCAAGTAAAAAATATTGTGACAAAGAAAGAATGTGAGAATGATTGGAGCAGTTGATGTGGTGATATTACTATTGTCAATAACTGGCACAGTATCTACCAAAAGAAAGGAATGCAGGGAATGCAGCCTGGGAATGAAATAACTGTTTGTTGATGAACTAGCTGATGATTTCCCAGTAGTTCAGGAAGTACCTCAGTCCATGAATACACTTTAGCATGCGCCAATTCTTTGATATATTTTGGCTTTGTGATCCCAACTAGACCATGGGAACCAGGCTTTAGTTTTATGTTTGTATATTTCATCCTTAGGCCACATTCACATCTGAGTGTATGCCTCACAGCTTCTACAGTAGATATGAGAAAACAGCAGCCTCCAATTGCTTTTAATGGGGTTGCCTCCCGCAGCTAATTGCAGAATTTGCATGTAATCGCTATGTGACAATTACCTGCGAGTGATCAGCCCTGGAGGCAGACTCCAGGGCCGATCACTCATAGGGAGTCACCGCATGGCAATTACATGCAAGTGGCTGTAAATAGCTGCAGGAGCCATTGCTAATCACTGAGACCCCCTGCTGATTTACTTGCATCCACACACTGTTGGGTAGAAATGCACGTGTGAATGTAGCCTTATATTTGTCCACAAATGTGGCTGGCAGATTAAAGGCTAAACTTTGAAGTATTCTAGGAGCCATATAAACTACTTTCCTTAAACGAGTACTATGCTCACAGCATGCATTTTAATTTTATAACACCAGCATTGTTGCAACAATACAAACAAGAGTTATTATTGACAATCCAATATATGTTTACTCTACTGTCTTCTGGCCATCTCTTTCATCAACATCTTGGATTCCCTGAGTGCTTTGCAAATTCTCCTCAGCTGATTACTTTTAATTTCTAAAAACTTCACATCTCATGATATATATAAAAAAAAACATCCTACTCTACAACCAGCTAGCACAAAATGTGATTTCACAAACACAAAATTGGTAAATATGTGAGATATAGATGTGCAGCGCTCTAATCCTTGTGTGTAGGCAGGTTGAAATAGCCAGATAGGTGCTGTTCTGGCTGGGAGGATAGGAGTTAATGCCTTTCCCAGTTCTTTGGTTTTTGGTGGGCTCTTCTTTTAGTCCACCAACTGGTCCTGTGTTACATAAGATGGACAGCAGAAAGGAGAGGTAGTTGGGGAGAGTTTGGGGATATTCCCCCCGTGGAGAGCCAGAGAGAGAGAGAGAGAGAGAGCTGAGACCAGTGCCCTTAAAGGAGAGAGAGAGAGAGATTGAAAATGATACCAATAAGGCACAGAAGAATGTCGCCTATCACCATTGGGATTTAAATTTATCTGAACCTGGGGTTCACCCTGAAGACCCCAGCACTGGAGTATGCCTCTGAAGAACTTACATCTACAGGAGAGTGCCTCTTAAGTGGTTGTAAAGCCTCAAGGTTTTTCACCTTAATGCATTCTATGCATTAAGGTGAAAAGCCTTGTGTGCTGCAGCTACCCCCAGACCTCCCCTTTTTCTCACCTGTACAGAAATTGCTGAACCATTTTAGGGGACATATAGTTCCCATAAAGTGTTGCCAACATCCCAAAATAGATATTTTATGTGAATTCTCCGAAAAGAAAACACCAGTACCCTCCGGTACAGATAGGATTTTTCAGGCGAACAAGAAAAAGTATATATATATATTTGTTTTAAATCGTTTATCTAAAAAAAAAAGGGGGAATAGGGGGAAAGATTATAAAAAGGAAATTCTTTGAAAACAATGGTGATACAATTTTTTGCACAACAAAGCACATGTACAATATAACCTAACTACAATGTTATATATGGATGTGAATATGCAGCATCCTTCGATTGTCTGACATGTTTCGGGATTTGATCCCTTCTTCAGAGGCGCTGGTCAAAGGTATATGCAAAAAATTCAGTATCCAATTGTTTAACCACTTCGCATCCGGCCGTAGCCGAATGACGGCCACAGCGCGGATGCCAAATCCCGGGAGGCCGTCATATGACGGCCTCCCCTTTCCTCGTTCCCTGTGCGCGCTCACGAGCGCGCAGCAGGGAAATTCTGTGTTGGCCGTGTCCCTCGGACACGGCCAATCACAGATCGCTGTAAACGGCCAATAACAGCGGCCGTTTACAGTGCGATCGCCCTGGCCAATGAGAGATGATCTCATATGTAAACATATGAGATCATCTCTCAGCGCCGCTCCTCCTCCTCACACAGAGACAGCGTGTGAGGAGGGGGAGATGAACGGCTGCAGCGCCGTAAGTTTTTTTTTTAAAAAAAATAAATAAATAAAGTGACATCCCCAGTGCCATCCCCAGTGCCATCTGCCAGATCCATCCCCAGTGCCATCTGCCAGATCCATCCCCAGTGCCATCTGCCAGTGCCATCCCCAGTGCCATCTGCCAGTGCCATCCCCAGTGCCATCTGCCAGTGCCATCCCCAGTGCCATCCCCAGTGCCATCTGCCAGTGCCATCCCCAGTGCCATCTGCCAGTGCCATCTGCCAGATCCATCCCCAGTGCCATCTGCCAGTGCCATCCCCAGTGCCATCTGCCAGTGCCATCCCCAGTGCCATCTGCCAGATCCATCCCCAGTGCCATCCCCAGTGCCATCTGCCAGTGCCATCTGTCATCAGTGCCATCTGTCATCAGTGCCACATATTAGTGCCATCTGTCATCAGTGCCACCTGTCAGTGTCACGTGCCATCTGTTATCAGTGTCACCTGTCATCAATGCCACGTATCAGTGCCATCTGTCATCAGTGTCACGTATTAGTGCCGTCTGTCATCAGTGCCACGTATTAGTGCCACCTCGCATCAGTGCCACGTATTAGTGCCATCTCGCATCAGTGCCACATATTAGTGCCACGTGATATCAGTGCCATGTATGAGTGCCATCTCTCATCAGTGCCACATATTAGTGCCATCTGTCATCAGTGTCACGTGTCATCAGTGCCCCGTATTAGTACCATCTGTCATCAGTGCCATGTCAGTGTCACGTGTCATCAGTGCCACGTCAGTGTCACGTGTCATCAGTGCCACGTCAGTGTCACGTGTCATCAGTGCCACGTCAGTGTCACGTGTCATTGTCCTGGTGCTCCAGGGCCTTCAAAAGTGTAATAGGTAGTCAACAAGTTAGATGTGTAATTTATGCTCCTAGAACACGTGATGGCGCTCCCTGCATGTTGGGCCTCTCTATGTGGCCAGGCTGTGGAAAAGTCCCACATATGTGGTATCGTAATAATCAGGAGGAGTAGCAGAATTTATTTTGGGGTGTCATTTGTGGTATACACATGCCATGTGAGAGAAATAACCTATTACAATGACAATTTTGTAGAAAAAAAATAAAAAATAAAAAAATAATTCATTTTGCAAAGAATTGTGGGAAAAAATGACAACATCAAAAAGCTCACCACGCCTCTTACTAAATACCTTGGAATGTCTACTTTCAAAAAAGGGGTCATTTGGGGGGTATTTGTACTTTCCTGGCTTGTTCGGGTCACAAGAAATGAGATAGGCCACCAGTACATCAGATGTGATCAATTTTGTATGATTCGCACCACAGCTTGTAGAGTCTGTAACTTTCACAAAGGCCAAATAATATCCACTAATTTGGGTTATTTTTACCAAAGATATGTGGCAGTATAAATTGTGGCCAAAATTTATGAAGAAAAATTAATAATTTGCTAAATTTTATCACAGAAACAAAGAAAAAATGCGTTTTTTTTTCAAAATTTTCGGTCTTTTTTCAATTATAGCGCAAAAAATAAAAAACCCAGAGGTGATCAAATACCACCAAAAGAAAGCTCTATTTGTGGGAAAAAAAGGACAAAAAATTCATTTGGGTACAGTGTTGCATGACTGAGTAATTGTCAGTCAAAGCGTGAGAGCACCGAAAGCTGAAAATTGGTCTGGATGGGAGGGGGGTGTTGGTGCCTGGTAGGCAAGTGGTTAAAATGCATGGGAATGCATTGATTGTTTCCACAGCAGATTTGTTTCAAAGGGGAGGAGCAGAGGTAATGGACCTTCCTTATGGATGGCCTTTTTTATTCACTGCTTGTTCAAAATAGAACAAAATGCCCAAAAAGTTTTTGGAAAAGACCTACACGGGGATCATCTCATTCCCAAAAAAGATATGCATCCCGGTCTCCACAGAGCATTCCCGAATGCAGGAAGCTGCTTATTGTCTCAGGAGCTGCGTGGCACTGCTGGAGCATTTCTCACCTGAGCCCGATTGATCCAGGGATGTGCACAAAAACAGCGACCTCAGCTGTTGTCTCTCTCCTCATTGGACAGATTGATAGCAGCAGGAGACATTGGCTCCCGCTGCTGTCAATCAAATCCAGTGACACAGGAGCAGGGGCGGGGCTGAGTCCCGCTGTCTGTGTCAATAGATACAGCAGCGGGACCTGGAAATGAGCATGCATGGGTGCCCCCCAGGGAAAGTGGTTTTCAATGGGAGCACTCGATGAAGATCAGGGGCCTGGAGTTCTGGCAGGGGAACCCCGAAGAAGAGGATCAGGGCTGCTCTGTGCAAAACTATTGCAAGATGCAGGTAAGTATAGACATGTTTGTTATTTTGTTTCTTTAAGAACAAGGATTTACAACCCCTATAATTGCTGAACTTCACCTTTGCAGGTATGCCGGGGCAGCACAAGCCTGTACTTAGGATTAGAGATGCAGGAAAGACCATATACATGTATATTGGACTTTGAAATGTTCATTTTGCACTTTCCTTAAGTAAAGTATTGAAACGTTGTCTCGCCTGGCCTAAGGTTACTGAAAGGGGTATATTGCAAGTAACTGGCACACATAGTTCCCTGAGTGGATCTTAACACATTGGGGTATGAAGACATCAGTGTAGCGTGGAGTAATGTGAAGACACAAGTTTTTAACCTTGGGTGACGAAAGTTTAACAAGCAGCCTGTCAGTAGCATGTACCTGTTATAGGTGGAGTGGCCTCTAGCAGCAAGGGGGATGTTGACGGCACTCCTTCCGCCAGCGGTTTGTCTCACAAAACAATGGGAGCGTTTTTTTTCTTGTACAGAGGTACAGAAGCTCAATATTTAAAGCGGAGCTCCAACCAAATAGGAAAGCTCCGCTTGTCTGCCTCCTCCCCTTCCGCTGCCACATTTGGCCCATTTTGAGGGGAGGGAGGAGCAGATACCTGTTTTTTGAAGTTTAACCCCCCTTCTTCCCCCTGAAGCCAGCCCATTCACAGAGCGCAGTGTAATTCGTAAATCTTAGCCAAGATGGCGGTGCCAGCACCTGAGAGCCGATTTATGAATCAAGTCGGGTGAAGACACTGCTGAATGCCTGGATAGGTAAGTTCCTTAAAGAGGAAGTAAACTTCCATCTTTAAGTTTTACCCATATATAGGTAAGCCTATAAAAAGGCTTACCTATAGGTAGTGTAAATATCTCCTAAGCATGCAATTTAGGAGATATTTATTGTACATGCAGCCAGTGACATCACTGACACATGCCCTCTGAAGGAACGGCCCGTCCGTGCTGTTTCTTCAGAGCCCTGTGCCATTATAGGCAGCTCCCGCGTGCATATGTGGGAGTGACGTCATGGCAGCTCCGGTCAGTCACAGAGCCAAAGTCCGTCAACCCCCGGGTGAAGATGGAGGCTTCGTTTTGAGGTTTCACACAATGTGCTAGTATGCAATGCATACTAGCACATTATGCCTTTGCCTTTACAACCACTTTAATAGTAAACGTCAGCAGCTACAGTATATATACAGTAGCCCACCCCAAGATAGGCCTCTCATATGACCTTTGCTTGGTGCCCAAGAAGGAGGGAAGCATGTAGGATGTGACAACAGCCCTGTCACCCTGACCTGCCCACATGTATCTATTGAACTCAATTAATTAATCTACATACATCAAATTATTGAGTAATATTATTATAACATATCATATAAACAGTGTGCTTAATACAATACAATGATAAACTGTGATTAAAAACACTTCCCCCCTGTACTTCTTAGTCTAAATTTATCAAAACCTTAAAGTTCAACATATGTCCATCAACAACTTTCAGTGATGACACCAATTCTCTTTGGTCGCACATTTCCACCAAACAATAGTTCTTTTTCACAGTCTGTGATGACATCTTTTCCATTACCACCACCACCACTCATGTGCATGTAGGCTCAACCACACCTCTAGGTTATAGGAGGTCTAGAGCAGCCTGTGGAATATTTCAGCTGGATTACATAATGGCCATCACATTTCCCCCACATCACAGGGATCCCAATGAGTTTCCTCCTGGAACAACACAATCTGTCTCTAAAAAAGCCGTATATTGTATTCCTCCTCCACACCGAGCCCCCATTATCCAGCCTCATACCTGTCAGCAGCACTGTTTGGTGGAATTGTGAAACAAAAGGGAATTGGTGGCATCACCAAAGGGTGTTGATGGGCTTATTTTGAACTTTAAGGTTTTCATTAATTTACACTGTAAGAAGCACAGTGGAAAATGTTTTTTTTTTAATCATATTAATTTATTAGTTTATTATTGCATTGTATTAAGCCATTATTTATTAATTTATATGATAAGTTATATGATTAATATTTATTAATTTGTTTGTATGTAGATTAATTTGTAGAATTTAAGAGGTACACAAGGATTAGGGTGCTGAGCATCTATATCTTGCTTACATATCTCATTATACCTTGCTGCCTGAAAGCTGTGATTCCTGTACTGACTTCACCTCTTAAACTCCTCCTCTTAGCATCTCTGTACAGTAGTACCTTGGATTACAAGCATAATTTGTTCCAGAAGAATGCTTGTAATCCAAAGCACTCGTATATCAAAGCGAGTTTCCCCATAAGAATAAATGGAAACTCAGATAATTTGTTCCAATGTCACTGCTATTGTATGCAGTACCACATGTGGCCAGAGGTGCGGGCCGGAGACACACAGAGACACTCAAAGACACTCGGGAACACTCAGGAACGGAGGAACGGAGTGTTACCGAGTGTCTCAGAGCGTCTCTGAGCGTTACCGGCGCCCCCGCACCTCTGGCCACATGCGGTACTGCACACCCCAGAGGCTTGACTCCTGCTTGTCTTGCGAAACAACGCTAGCAAACTCAGGATTTAAAATAAAAACAGCTTGTATTGCGAAACGCTAGTACACCGCGTTACTCACAATCCAAGGTTTTACATAGTGAGCATAGTGAATGTGTCAGAGCATTCAAGGAAGTAAATGCATGCGAAAGTAAGTTTACAAACTTCAATATTGTTAAAAAAAAAAAATAGTAGGATAGAAATAATTGAAATACAGTGTGGAAATGCATATGGAATTTTTCCTTACCTTAAAAAATGTTTTAATCTTTCGCAATGCACCCCTGAATTTGCTTGCAAATTTAACTACTTCAAAAGACTCAGTTCCCTAGCAAACCCCCTCCTTTCTTGCACCTCATAGCCCTCTCCTTTTCTGACAATGTCTATTTACTGTCTGTGTGACCCAGCTACGCAGCCCTTCTCCTCATTACGTAACTTCTTGTAGCTGTCGGGGGAGCGAAGGAAAATACTATAGAGTGTCACTTGAGTTAAAGAGCCTTTTTAAAGCTGAAACCAAGGAATGCAATAAAACTAACAGCAATCTAAATGTTGCTATTGCTGAATATAAGTGTACCATTTAGAAAATGTAATTTTTAATATCGGTTGGAAAATTGGCTTCCTTTTTTCTCTTATGCACCAACCATATTTAAAAAAAATGCAGCATTGTAGCATACCTCCCAACAGTCCCAGAATAAGCGGGGCCATCCCTCATTCAGCTAAATCCTGGAGTCCCGCAGGTTTGTCCCGCTGCACTTAGGCCCCTTTCACACTGGCGGAGTCCTCCAGCGGATCTGCCCGCTCAGCAGAGGATCTCTGGTCCATCAGTGTGAAAGGGGCCTATGTCTACCTAGCCCTGGCTTTGGAAAGAAGAGATATAAGTGAGCCATGGTCAGACGGGAAAGGCAGAAGGGGTGCTGCAGTTTGGAAATCTGTGTATTGACTCCCCTGAGAGCCAGAATGAGTTATGTGAGTGGCACCAGATGGCTGTACTGTTTAGTCTCCACTTCTTCACCTTTACCCTAATGTAGGTCTTGTCAGCACAGGGACAGAATCATGATTGTTCATCCTCACTACCTAGAAGCTGCAGCATTCAAGCATGGTGGAGCTCCATTCAAGTATTGAGCCAATACTGTGCAGAGGGAGGGGCACCAAGAAGATAGACGTGCGCAGTGTGGACTCTGATCTATAGTGTGTATAGAATCAAAGTGATCCTCTCACCACAGAGAGACTTATAATGAAAGCTGTAAAAGGCTATATAAGGATACGGATATTTTTATTTATATATATATATATATATATATATTGTGGAGATGCGACCCCATCTCACAGGTGCATATAAGCAGCACATGTCTGATTTTGGCAGGTATACTAATTGCACACCTGTGGGCTGGGCTCAAAAACATCCCAGGAAGAGCAGTCAGTGCTCAGACCTGGAGACGGCTCCGCCCAGCAGACAGGAAGTCTGGCCAGGAGGTCGGGAGGGTTCCAGGAGAAAGAGACAGGAGCCTAGGACTGCAGGTGGCAGTCTGAAGCAGGCAGGTGTAGCCTGCGACTAAAGCAGCACGAAGCTGACAATGAGTAAGCCAGGAGGCTATTGTTTTGGAATACAGTGATGGTGGAACCCCCCTGCGAGGGAAGATTTCAGTTTGTTTGAACTTTTTAGTTTCCTTTAAATAAAAGTGGGCTGCCATGCCCTAAAAACACAAGTCTGGAGTGGCACGTTTCTGGAAAATCGCATGCACCACTTGTACCTAATCACCCCGGATCGTCACAATATATATGTGTGTGTGTGTGTGTGTGTGTGTGTGTGTGTAAGAGCTAATATAGTTACCTTTCGGGTGACCTGTGTATTAAAACCACTTTGCTGCTCCTAGGCCTCTGCAGATATTCCACACTTCCATGCTGCAGTGCTTCATGCCGGCCCCTGTATCCTATAGTGACATACAAGTCAGCAAGAGGGACTACAGTACAGCTTACAGTGGAAGAAGCAGGGATTTGAAAATAATGTGAAATATCCACAGCAAACACACAGCAACAAAAGCAGCAGCAGGACCATGCCCCTTTAAACAATGCCCATATGACCACGCCCCCTCTCGTCTTCACTGCGGAACTGCCATGTTCAAAACTTGGGAGGTATGTTGCAGGAGTGTAAAGGCTGTTGCTGCTATGTCACTACCACCTGACCATATGACTTTTTACCTACAGCTCCTAACATGCATTTCACCAGTGGAATCTTTAAGCTGACCCTATCCTCTGATCCCTCATGCTCCAGTATTGAACTCTTCAACTGTCTATCGGTGTCATCAAGTCCAGTACAAGTTTCTGTTCCATGCAGGGCCGATCCTGGGAGGGTATGTGGGGTGCAGTGCAGAGTGGGGGCGCCGAAGTGCCAGAGTGCTCCCCTCCCTCCTCCTCTCCTTGTCTGTGTCCAGAGGTGGCTCTCTCTGCCGGCAACTGACAGGAGCGGATCAGAGGAGGAGAGCAAAGCAGCTAGAGATCGGATAGGCTGTCTCTGTGTGGAGAGAGACCAGCCGTGGGCTCTTCTTTACCCCCTGACTCTCCTCCTCGCGTGCTGCTGCAGTGGCATCACTAGGGGGGGCGGGCTGCACTGGGTGACACTTGCCAGAGGGGAGACACCTGCCAACGCCGCACTGTCCCCACCCGCCTGCTGTCTCACACAGCGGAGCAGAACGAAGCCGCCTCTCCCTCCTCTCTGTTTACATCTACACAGGAGGGGGAGGCGACTCCGCTGTTAGAGAGGGCTGTTAGAGAGGGAGTTCAAGGGACACCGCTGTGCCTATCCCATGCTGTTCTGAGGTCTGTAGTTTAATGCAATACAAATGGACATGTGCTGGGGGGCACCATGGGAGGGGAGAGGGGGGTCTGCACTGATGGAGGGAGGGTCTGCACTGAGGGGGGTCTGCACTGAGGGGGTCTGCACTGATAGAGGGGAGTCTGCACTGATGGAGGGAGGGTCTGCACTGATAGAGGGGGGTCTGCACTGAGGGGGGTCTGCACTGAGGGGAGTCTGCACTAATGGAGGGGGGTCTGCACTGATAGAGGGGGGTCTGCACTGATGGAGGGAGGGTCTGCACTGATGGAGGGAGGGTCTGCACTGAGGGGGGTCTGCACTGACAGAGGGGGGTCTGCACTGAGAGGGGTCTGCACTAATGGAGGGGGGTCTGCACTAATGGAGGGGGGTCTGCACTAATGGAGGGGGCTCTGCACTGATGGAGGGAGGGTCTGCACTGAGGGGGGTCTGCACTAAGGGGGTCTGCACTGATAGAGGGGGTCTGCACTGATGGAGGGAGGGTCTGCACTGATAGAGGGGGGTCTGCACTGAGGGGGGTCTGCACTAATGGAGGGGAGTCTGCACTAATGGAGGGGGGGGTCTGCACTGATAGAGGGGGGTCTGCACTGATGAGGGGGGTCTGCACTGGGGGGTCTGCACTGTCTGCACTGAGGGGGGTCTGCACTGAGAGGGGGTCTGCACTGAGGGGGGTCTGCACTAATGGAGGGGGGTCTGCACTAATGGAGGGGGCTCTGCACTAATGGAGGGGGGTCTATACTGATGGAGGGGGGTCTGCATTGAAGGGGGGGCTATAGTTAGTGGAGGGGGGGTGACACCAATTTTTGCCGCACCATGTGACACCAACCCTAGTGACGCCACTGCACTGCTGTACTAGTTAGCAACGTTTGCCAGTTCAGCCACCCACTATGTTTCTTCCCCGCCTTCCTATCGGCCAGGGAATAAATAGAATTAAAAAAAGGGGCAGGGAAGAGGATTGTGGGACATATAGTCCTGAGGACTAGCAGCCCCACTGTAAAACGGAAACTGCAGTCCACACAGCATGCTCAGCTGAATGGGGGAGAGAGCAAGGATCCCGGGAAAGCTTTCAGGGAAATGCACCCAGGGCTCCAGAGGGAGAGGACAGTGCTGAGGGAACACCATCAGAGAGAGAACCCCGCTGCCCTGTGTAACCAGAGGGAAAGTCACACAGCCTGGCTCCATCCCTGGTGGAGACAGGAATGGAGTCATTGCCAGAATACAGATCTGGGCGCTACCCAGCGGAGTCGCCACGGGCAATTCAGAGCCGACTCCTGATCGGAGGAACCGT
Source organism: Lithobates sylvaticus (assembly GCA_028564925.1). Classification (NCBI taxonomy): domain Eukaryota; kingdom Metazoa; phylum Chordata; class Amphibia; order Anura; family Ranidae; genus Lithobates; species Lithobates sylvaticus. The sequence goes on from CM053032.1 coordinate 134,907,803, forward strand.
TGTTGCTGTATCGATGGGTTAGGTGAGAGGGCCGATCAGCCATTATCTACTAACGTCCATGGGAACTGCAGTCTCTGACCATCTCCTGTATTATATCTGGAGTCTCTGACCATCTCCTGTAATATGTCTGCAGTCTCTGACCATCTCCTGTATTATATCTGCAGTCTCTGACCATCTCCTGTAGAATGTCTGCATTCTCTGACCATCTCCTGTAATATGTCTGCAGTCTCTGACCATCTCCTGTATTATATCCGCAGTCTCTGACCATCTCCTGTATCATGTCTGCAGTCTCTGACCATCTCCTGTAATATATCTGCAGTCTCTAACCGTCTCATGTATCGTGTCTGCAGTCTCTAACCATCTCTTGTATCATGTCGGCAGTCTCTAACCATCTTTTGTATCATGTCGGCAGTCTCTGACCATCTCTTGTATCATGTCTGCAGTCTCTGACCATCTCTTGTATCATTTCTGCAGTCTCTGACCATCTCTTGTATCATGTCTGCAGTCTCTGACCATCTCTTGTATCATACAAAATAAAATTATAATTGCGCTACCAAGAAAAGAATGTGCAAAAATGTGAATAGCAGCCAGCATCAACAACGATACAATTGTGTGGAAAAAATAATAAACAAAAAAATGCAGCGCTAAGTGAAACAGCTCATTGAAAACAGTGAGTGAAATAAGAATGGTAAAAATAAGAATGGCCCAATTAGACAAAGCCACATGAGGTAACAACAATGAAGTGAATCAAAAAACAAAATCCATAGAAATTTGGGACAATGAATGCATGAAATAGGGTAAAAATGCAGACACCTTCCAACCAGCACACAATATAACTTCATGCAGGAAGATTTGAAAAGCACAAACTGTATGGAAAGAAAGTAATGGGTACTCTTACCTGAAGGTGTTGACCCACACACCTTGGTGGTGAGTCGATCAAGCATGGGATTATACTTGGCAGCAGTTGAACCTCCAACGGGGGTGATGGAACGCCAAACGCACCAGACAGCACTCGATGTTCAATGCTACTAGGCAGCAATCAATCCTCCAACGAAGGTGATGGAAAGCCACACGCACCCGATAGCACTCGATGTCCTATGCGACCAGGATATCTGATGTAGGATCTCACCGACTTTAACTCCAAGGATACTAATGGGCAACCAGGGGTGGACTGACCATTTGGCCACTCGGGCACTGCCCGAAGGCCCTGGGCCACTAGGGGGCCCCATCAGGGTTGCCAGCCTCAGTAAAACCAGGGACAGTATATAAAAATCTGTGTTTTTTTTTACATCTGTCTCTGAAATGTCCCTTACCAGCATTCTTTTGGTCTAAAGATCCAGAGATTATAGCTGCCCCACCTCTCCAGTACCTTCTCAGCTAATAGAAACATGTCTGTGTATACTGTGTGATTGTATACTGTGCGTGTGTATACTGTGCGGCCCCATAATCTCTGATTGCCTGGGGGCCCCATAATCTCCTATTGCCCGGGGGCCCCATGAGTTGTCAGTCCGCCCCTGTGGGCAACCACACACAAGTAAGTGTATGGGGAAAAGAAAGAAAAAGAAAAAAGCCTCCACATAAAGCAGGTCACTTCAGTAAAAAATGTATTCAAAGTAAAAAATATCTCTAGTACAAAGCATCAATAAAGATGAGTACCAACAAAACAGTTTAAAAAAAAAGGGTGGTAGATCCGGCCAGCAGGCTATGTACCCGACATGTTTCGCACTAACGTGCTTCAACTGGGCCCCAGAGGTATTTTTTACTTTGAATACATTTTTTACCGGAGTGACCTGCTCTATGTGGAGGCTTTTTCTTTTTTCTCCCCATACACTTACTTGTTTGTGGTTGCACATTACTATCCTTGGAGTTAAAGTCAGTGAGATTGTACATCAGATATCCTGGTCGCATAGGACATCGAGTGCGATCGGGTCCGTGTGGCATTCCATCACCTTTGTTGAAAGATTGATTGCTGCCTAGTCGCATTGAACATCGAGTGCTGTCTGGTGCGTTTGGCGTTCCATCACCCACGTTGGAGGATCGACTGCTGCCAAGTATAATCCCACGCTTGATCGACTGACCACCAAGGTGTGTGGGTCAACACCTTTGGGTAAGAGTACCCATTACTTTCTTTCCATATAGTTTGTGCTTTTCAAATCTTCCTACATGAAGTTATATTGTGTGCTGGTTGAAAGGTGTCTGCATTTTTACCCTATTTCATGCATTCATTGTCCCATACTCCTCCCAGGAATTTTGTCTATTTGTTACCCAGGGTTGATCATTCACTGTTGAAGGGACGTTATTTCCTATTTACGTTTTGTGCCTGTTTGCAGGTTATTTCATTTCTTTTTGATCCATTTGTTAGAACTATGGACTTTCCACTAATTTCTATGGATTTTGTTTTTGGATTCACTTCATTGTTGTTACCAGGCTTTGTCTATATAATTGGGCCATTCTTATTTTTACCATTCTTATTTTACTCACTGTTTTCAATGAGCTGTTTCACTTAGCGCTGCATTTTCTTATCTCTTGTATCATGTCTGCAGTCTCTGACCATCTCTTATATCATGTCTGCAGTCTCTGACCATCTTTTGTACTATGTCTGGGGGCTCTTTCTAACAGACTGCCCTCTCTGTGTGCATCAGAGAGACTCCCCTCCAATTCTCATTAGTGTACGCTCTTCCTGTATTTTCTTTATTGTTAAAAGGCCATGGGAGGATCCCAGGGTAACGAAGACTTCTTAGGGGAGCGTCTCTGTGTTTAAGTCATTGCCATAGAAACATTTGCAAAGGGGAGGAGTTAGTAAGATGACCACACCCATGGGGGGCGCTAGAAATATTTCTGCACCCAGGCATCTGTGACCCTGGGATCAGCCCTGGTTCCCTGCATGGTTCTTGATGACATCGGAGGACCCTAGACCAGTGATGGCGAACCTTGGCACCCCAGATGTTTTGGAACTACATTTCCCATGATGCTCATGCACTCTGCAGTGTAGTTGAGCATCATGGGAAATGTAGTTCCAAAACATCTGGAGTGCCAAGGTTCGCCATCACTGCCCTAGACTATCAAAGCATAGGGTAGAAGAGGTTGTGAGGACAAATCTAGAAGTGTAGAGGAGTCTGCAGGAATGAAGGATCGGGTAAGTAAAACTGCTTTTTTCCCATAGGAATAAACAAGCAGGTAACCCTTGCAGTGGGGGCGCAGCCCCATTTCAAAGGGAGGACTTTTTAATTTTCTGGAGTTCAGGTTTTAGTCACATGCAGAGGGTGCTAAAGAAAGTCCTGATATACATTATAATACCAAAAGTATTGGGACGCCAGCCTTTACACGCACATAAACTAATGGTGTCTGCATTTTAATGGTGCTCCATTCTTTGGCCTCATACACACGGTCGGATATTCCGACCACAAAATCCGTCTGATTTTTTCTGACGGATTTTGTCCGACACTGGTGTTGCATACACACGGTCGGACAAAGTTGGCGGAAAATCCGATCATTCTGAACGTGGTGACGTTCGTTGCGTACAACGGAACTACGTAGAGGCTAGTAGCCAATAGCTTTGGTCTTGTAATTTGATCTGAGCATGCGTGGCACTTTGTCCGTCGGAATTCGCTACACACGATCGGAAAAAGTCCGATCGGACTTTGTTGTCGGAAAATTTGAGAGCAGGATCTCACATTTTTTCCGACGGAAAAAGTCCAATGGCGCCCACACACGGTCAGATTTTCCGACAACATGGTCCGATAGGACATTTTCTGTCGGAAATTCCGACCGTGTTTACGGGGCATTAGTCCGTAGGGTTCAATATTGTGTTGGCCCACCATTTGCAGCTATAACAGCTTCAACTCTCCTGGGAAATCTGTCCACAAGGTTTAGGAGTGTGACAATGGGAATGTTTGACCATTCTTCCAGAAGTGCATTTGTGAGGTCAGGCACTGATGTGCACAAGGAGGCCTGGCTCACATCCTCAACTCTAATTCATCCCAAAGGTGTTCTATTGGGTTGAGGTGGACATGTTTTGGAAAGAATTATGCACTCTGTTCCAGTTGCAGTAAAAAGTTAAAAAGGCTGATTGTGTGGACTTATCATTTATTTTGTGAGGAGGGCCTCGAGCCAGGAGTATGTGATTAACCAAGGTGGCAGAGTTCCTCCAACTACAGGGTTAGGTACCCTACTCCATTCCTGTGACCGGAAGATGGTGGGAGGTTCCCTTGGCCAGCGTGATTATTATTGGTAGCAAATCAGGGCCCTGCTTGTAAGGGGTAGGCGGGTGGTACCTCCTCCATGTTTCCCTCCTCGTTGGGCACCAATTGTGGGGTCACATATGAAGCCTACTCCAGGGTGGGTTCTTCTGTGCTATGCTAGGCTTGAACAGGGTCACTGCCTTACACATGGGGTACCTTTACTTGAACAAACAACTGAACTCTAGTTAACTCCCTCAATGTTAACCACTTGCCTGAAACTTCTCTCATATATTTTTGCCAGAAAATTACTTAGAACCACCCAACATTATATGTATTTTTTTTAGCAGTCATTGCAATTTTTTATGTCACACAGTTTTGTGACAGCAGGCAGGCTTGCTCTCCAAGATGGAACTGCTCCCCTTCTCTCTTCTCTGTAAGCAGCTGGAGATTACATACAGTGGCTTGTCTTTTTTCCCATGCAGCAGACTATCTCACTGTGTTATGGGACTACATGGCTCAGCAGCCCCTCAGCAGTTCCCCATGCAGGCTCCTCTCCATCTGGGTGGGTAGTTGCTGGCTGAATGCAGTATATCTTTTTTTTTTTTTTTTTTTTTTATTCACTCTCTATTATGTTTGTCTTGTTTATTACTTTGTGATAGGAGTATGAAACCAAGGTCGCATGAGCAAAGTCCCAGGATATATGATGACAGGTAACAGCAGTCCTTTCAGGAGGAAAAAAAGTTAAAAAATATAATGAAAACAAAAAAAAAAAGTTAAAAAAAAAAAAAAAAAAACGCACACAACTGTAAACTCCTTCTGGGAAATTAGGTTAAAAATTTTATAAATGGGGGAAATGCCCAAGTTGCATAATTTAAGAAATCCATAAATAGAAAAGAAACCCATACCACCGCAAAGACATGCTTTGTAGCCATTGATAGCAGAACAAACCTTAACATTTTTATAAATGTTATAAATCCCATCTACCAATGATTACATGTCAAAAAGGCCAAGCGACATGTGCTGAACTGATCACTAGTGTCATCACATGAGAGGAAGGGAAGTGGGTATTTCCCTTTGCTCCTGGTGACCAGACTGGCAGGAGGAAAAGGGACAGTTGAATATGTGCTGCTGGGAAAGGGGAACGTAGAGGGAATCCTAGCTTGAAATGCAAAGATTTACGCTAAAAAGAGGTTAAAAAATAAAAAGATTTCAAGCAATTTTAGGGGTCAGTCCCTACCCTTTCACCTTTAATTCTATACAGTGAGTTATTGTTTCTTTAAAAGGCACCCTGATAATCTAAAAAAAATCTCCCTCGTCTCTTACCTTCCCTCAAATCTAGCAATGCAACCCCGGAAGACTTTTTTTGGATACTCTTGCTGCTCTCACCTCAAAATCACTACACAACACAGCAGAGGCATAGGGGTCTGATAATGTAATCAAGGCATGCAGCATGGTTCACTAGCATTCAACACCACTGGAAGTGTCAAATGATGTAGAGTCTTACAGAGGCTGCAGCACTGGACTGGAGGGAAGGTAGCAAACAGTGGCTACTGGAGAGGAGAGTGTATACCTCTTTTGCAGGAAACTACTATTACTATAATTTTTTTGTACGATGGACGGGATCGCTTTAATGTCTCTACCTCCCAAATCATGCCCTAAAGTAAACCCATAAAAGGGAGCAACATGAAAGACTAGAAGTAAAAAGTATAAGAGATTACTACACAGTCCCTACATACCATGTTGTATGAAAATACTGAATCTTATACAAGTCTGTGCTTCACTGCAACCCCTAGTTTCACAGTTCGCAATGCCGTCACCACTCAACAGGTTGTGGAATTGGCCACACGGCATCCTAAGATCGGTGAGTGGGGTGGGGGGTACCTAGGAAGCACAGGACGGCATATGAAAGAAATGTATTTACAGCGACTGTAAGGTTCTTCTATTACTCCATCACATTGGTTCAAACTGTTAATACAGGTTCATTTGAATTCTTTGCCGTGTCCAAGAACCTCCCTCACCACAAAGGTTAGAAGCAATCAGAGCCGAAGGATAACAAAAACAACCCCCCAAAAAAACAGACGCATTTGTCACTCATTTTTTGCTTTCTCATAGACTTTAGCTCACAAAAAAGCTGCCCTAACATTAAGCAAAGTACAGATACTCTTTATACAACACAAAAAAATATATATTTCTGGGCATGTTATGCTAATTACAGGTTTGTTGTCTTACATATGTATTTAACATGACATTACACATAAATAAATGTTCTTATTAACAGTGAAGACTTCTGATATATTACACTTAACACGGACGGCTTGGCATATGCCATATCCAGGTTAGTCTTTTTTTTTCTTTTAGTGTCATCCAGGATGATCAGAGGCAGAGAAGAGAGTCTCTGCAAGCATTTCTTATAATTACACTAATGGAATGGGGCACATCACAGAAGCAAAATCAAAGCCATGACATATGTGCAAATTCTGCCATGAAAGTTGTGAGTTGGCAGGGGAGGCGATTTCCCCACTCAATACTGCACACTAGAAATACACAGGTAGAGTAGCAGCAAGACTGGTGTATATTCTCTCATCAGACTGTGAGAGATGTCCCTGTGACTAAAGCTTCTTCAGCTAAAAGGGTTGGGTGGTTCATCGGGGTGAACACCGGGAGCAGTTTAGAACTCCTCATGAACGTTCCTTGCATAGTCCATCAGTTTACTGCCTGTAAAATACTCGCTGTACTTCAGGATTTCCTCTAGAGCCAGGTGGTGGTCTTGATTTTCATCTGCGACAGCGATCATCTGTTTGGCTTCATTCAAAGCGTTGTATTCATTCATTGGGTCCATGTACTCCTCCAGTTCCTCTATGGTGACAATGTGATCATGGTTGGTATCAATCACATCTTCAAATTCCTTCTTTCTATCCCGCACCCAATCGTCATCGATATCTTGGGCCTGCTGGTTCTCAACTGTGCCCACAGGTAGAGAAATGAACTCTGAGAGGGTCAGCTTCTTATCGCCATCCTGATCTAGGTCCCGGACGATTTCTTTCACCATGAATTTGAGCATCCCTCGGCTATGCTCGGGGTGCAAGAAGGCCAGAAACTCCTGTTCATTCAAGACTTGATCAGCTGGCGGGTTATCTGCTTGGAACCAACGGTCCTTGAGGTTTTCCAGAACTTCTTGTGTCTCTTCATCAATCTTCAATTCCTCATTGTTCTTCACCTTTTCTGCAACCTCTTCTTCATTGAAACCCTTGCTGGCAAGAAACTTAATCTTATACTCATCCCAAGACACGTGTCCATCCCCATCTGGATCCACAGCCTGGAAGTGAAGCTTATTCTCCTTCACGGCCTCCTTAAAATGCTCTTCGGTCTTATCCATGATCCATTGCTGCATCTCCTGTGCACTAATTTGGTTATCTTTGTTCACGTCCACTTTAGAAAAGATAACTGCTAGTTTCCTCCTATTCCTGCTTGGCTCCGAGTCTTCGTTGAAGTCATCTGTCCCCAAGAATACCTCTTGATGGAAATCCTTGTTCAAATGTCCATCCATTTCCATCTTCACCCCGTTCAGGTGGTCGGGAGGCAGTATCTCATTCTCGTTTTTGCTTTCCAGGGGTTTCTCCTTTATGGCCGAATTGTTCGCAGGCCTGGCGTATACGTCCATGAGAAGGAACACAAATAGAAGGGACAGATAGAGGGAGCCCAAGCTGAACATAAAGGCCTGCTTAGATACCATCATTCCTGGCAATGTGGAGAAGATTTAGATCTGAACACAGAGCCGCAGACCAGCTCCCCCGCACCTTCCTTCCTGCAAACCGGAAGTAGGAAGCGAGCGGCTCAGGGGGAAGGTGGAAGAGAGGACACGCCCGCACACAGGTCGAATGCAGTATATCTTTAGTTGTCAGCCTCTCCTTCTCCCCATGCAGACAGTGTGTCTGGGCAGAGCCCTCCCGCCTTTTATTATTAGCACAGGGAAAAAAGCAGAGTACAGCAAAAAGTGCGAGAAACCAGGTTAACTATTTTCCTCCTCGCTGCGGCAACAGCTATCTTACTAACCAGCATTTCAAACTGCTTACAAGCTTGCATACATTTATCTAAAAAATGGATCCTACAACTAGCTATATACAATACCTTTTAGATTTCTTTTATTCAGCCCTGTAAGTTAAATAAGAATCAACCAATTACCCCATCCATGCCAAACAGCATGGATGAAGGTATCTACCCTGCTATCTAGTGGCGTAACTAGAACCCTCAGGGCCCCGATGCAAGAAACCATGGAGGCCCCCCCCCCCCCGACCTCCGGACAAAGCTCTTTACTCCGAGCCCGATGTTGGAACACCAGGGCCCAGTCACAAGTGGGTGGCTGCATATAAAGGAACCGATTTCTTAATTTTTGTATAAAAACACACACACACTATATATATATATATATATATATATATCTATATATATATATATATAGATATATATATATATAGATATATATATATGCACATATAAACCAGTGACAGCTGGTGCTCAAAATTTTTAGGGGGGCGCAAGCAAACAAAAAAAAAATCAGAAATAAAAACATCAATTACAGCCACTGTACCATCAAATGTCGCCACTGTGCCCATCAAATGCTGCCACTGTGCCCATCAATTGCAGCCACTGTGCCCATCAATTGCAGCCACTGTGCCCATCAATTGCAGTCACTGTACCATCAAATGTCGCCACTGTGCTCATCAATTGCAGCCACTGTACCATCAAATGTTGCCACTGTGCCCATCAATTGCAGCCACTGTACCATCAAACGCCACCACTGTAGCATCAAGTGTCGCCACTGTGCCCATCAAATGCTGCCACTGTGCCCATCAAACTCTGCTGCTGTGCCATCAAATGCTGCCAGTGTGCCCATCAAATGCCGCCACTGTGCCCATCAAATGCCGCCACTGTGCCCATCAAATGCCGCCACTGTGCCATCAAATGCCGCCACTGTGCTTTCAAATGCCACCACTGTGCCCATCAAATGCTGCCAGTGTGCCCATTTAATGTTGCCGGTGTGCCAAATGCTGCCACTGTGAATCCCCAGCGCCCGCTCGCACACCCACACACATGCATGCACACCCACACACATATGCATGCACCCCCCCACACACATGCATGCATCCCCCCACACACACACACATGCATGCACCCCCCCCACACACACATGCATGAACACCCCCCACACACATGCATGCACCCCCCCCACACACACACGCATGCATACACCCCCCCCACACACACATGCATGCACCCCCCCACACACATATGCACCCCCCACACACACACATGCATGCACCCCTCCCACACACACATGCATGCACCCCCCCCCCACACACACATGCATGCACCCCCCCCCCCACACACACACACACACATGCATGCACCCCCACACACACACATGCATGCACCCCCCCACACATGCATGCAACCCCCCAACACACACACACACACACATGCATGCACCCCCCCCACACACACACACACATGTACACCCCCCCCCCACACACACACATGCATGCACACACATATAAAGACACATACAGTCTTATAAAAAAAAAACGTCAGACATACCTTCTTCCTGCCGGGTACTGCACTGTAGGGGGAGACAAAGAGCACAGCACACAGTGCTTTCACTTTAGGTATGTTCGGCGCTCCCTGCACAATGCCATTACAGCTCGGCTGACGATCGGGGAGCTCCTCTCAGCCTCCCCTCCTATCAAAGAGTACAGGGGGGCCTCAAGGCCCCCCTGCAGCAAGGGGCCCAGTCGCCATGGCGATCTCAGCGACCCCTATAATTTTGCCACTGCTGCTAACTATTGTATTCATTCCACAGCTGCTAAATATTCAGAAAGCGACTGCATCTGTATCATCCATGCCCTGTATGGGCAGCTTAAATGTTAAAAGAAACTCATGTGAGAAAAACAAACATTCTGTCATGTTACATTAATGTTAGAAACACCTTATTTAAAGGGGTTGTAAAGGTAAAAGTTTTTTCACCTTAATGCATTCTATGCATTAAGGCAGTGCTCGACGAATACCGGGCGCCAGGTCGCATTGGCGACTAGAATTAGCGACCTGGCGCCTGGGGCAGCACAGCTGGGGGGTATCCTGTCTCCATAGTGCACCCCCCCGCAGCGCGCGCGATCGCGAAGGGCCGCGCCGGCCGGTAATTGAGGCCCCGGCCTTGTGCAGTCCTATGGTACCTTCTGGCGCCCTCTTGTGGTGGCCGTTGGTATGACACCCAGCAATGCTAATAGAGCTTTTTGTTTTGTTTTCACTGCCTGCCTATCTCCTTCACTTAGAACCCCCAAACATTATATATATTTATTTTTCTAACATCCTACAGAATAAAATGGCGGTCGTTGCAATACTTTCTGTCACACCGTATTTGCGCAGCGGACTTACAAACGCACTTTTTGGGGAAAAAATACTTTTTTTAATTAAAAAATAACACAACAGTAAAGTTTGCCCAATTTTTTTTATACTGTGAAAGATAATGTTACGGCGAGTAAATTGATACCAAACATGTCTCGCTTCAAAATTTTTACCCTTTACCCTTTAAAATCTCCATAGGTGACGTTTAAAAAATTCTACAGGTTGCATGTTTTGAGTTACAGAGGAGGTCTAGGGCTAGAATTATTGCTCTCGCTCTACCGATCACGGCAATACCTCACATGTGTGGTTTGAACACCGCTTTCATATGCGGGCACTACTCTTCTGCAAGCAAGCTCGGCGGGACGGGCGCGTTTAAAATTATTTTTTTTTTCTTATTTATTTTAACTTTTAATTTTTTCACTGTTCTTTTGAAAAAAAACATTGTGTAACTTTTATTCCTATTACAAGGAATGTAAACACCCCTTGTAATAGAAAAAAGCATGACGGGACCTCTTAAATATGAGATCTGGGGTCAAAAAGACCTCGGATCTCGTATTTACACTAAAATGCAAAAAAAAAAAAATTGCCATTTGAAAAAAAATAATAAAATGTCCCTTTTTTAAAGAGCTATGGGCAGAAGTGACGATTTGAAGTCGCTTCTGCCCTGCAATGACTTGGAGACAGGCGGGGGCCATCTTCCCCTCACTCGTCTCCATGTCATTAAAAAAAAAAGAACCTGGCTCCTAACTTTTTTAGCTGGCTCCTAGATTCCAAGCAAATTTGTCAAGCCCTGCATTAAGGTGAAAAAACATCCGTCAATGCCGGTGTTCTGTCAAAAAATTTCTGCCTATCGAATAGTGTCCGCCCGGTAGTGCGCACTTTGGAAGATAAACGGCGCCTGCGCCATCCAAGTGGACATAGGGCTGCACAAAGTTAGAGGGCCCCTCACGGGCTCGCTTCACTCTCCACGCTTCAGGCACAGTGGATGGTGGGGCTTGAACCTGGACTCACGGCGCATGCGTGTTCATCTTCGGATATTTTTGTAATTTGCTTGGCATCCGTACTGCACATTATACTTACCTGACCCCTCGAAAGTCCCACGCTCGCCACCGATGTCCTTTTCGCCGCTCACCCTGGCCATTGATTGGCTAGAGTGGATGGATTGAAAGCAGCGCAGCCATTGGCTCACGCTGCTGTCAATCACATCCAATGATGCGGCGTGCCGGAGGGCGGGCCGAGTGATACAGTGAGCGGCTATAGCCGCCAGCTGTATCACGGGAGCGCGCCCGCAAGCACTCCACAGCATGCAAGGGAGTTCGCATGAAGTTGTGGAGTATTTGCGGGAGGAAGCCGAGACAGCCGCTGAGGGACCCCAGAAGACCAGGTTCGGGGCCACTCTATGCAAAACAAGCTGCAGAGTGGAGGTAAGTATAACATGGTTGTTATTTTAAAAAAAAAAATGATTTCCTTTAGTGTCCCTTTAATAATAAAAAACAAACAGTTATTTATATAGGAAAAGTACAGAACATAAAGAACAGATGAAATCTGTGAACATAATTTTTTGCAGATCTGCTCCTATGTAGAAACAGGTCATGGTAACCATTATATGTTTTTATGATGACAGTTAGGAAGAGGAAAAATGTCCAAAGCAGAGCAATTTGCGAGGCTGTAAGTGTAGATTTTATGTTGGCCTAAAATGCAGCTAAGCTATTTATCTGTAAAACAAGCAAACATGGTGAATTCCATTATGCAGACATACCTCTTTATTAGATGAAACCAAAACATAAACACTTTTACTATCCTGCAGGGTATGTTGATATAACCCACGGAGAGAAGAGGGAACATCCTGACCAGATCTTAGCTGTGTAGGGGTTGGATATTGGTCACTTTGAAATAGAATGAGGCTGATTTACTATTGAAGTAACAAATGCTCTCTTAAAAAATTGAGAAGTAACCTAAGAGAAGTTGTGTTCACTTTTAGTTCCCAATAAGTGCAGGAGACTTTGAAAAAAACATTTACCTGGGATGGTTTGATGTCTAAAGTGAACAAAGGTTTACATTAACCCCTTCACGGTGGAGATTAAAACAAATCCTAACACCCAAAAACAGATTTGCAATTTTGACATGTTTTAATAAAACTGTATATATCAGTCAAACTACTTTTTGTATCCAGGTGTTTTTTTTCAGGATGAATTGGGCTTTCATTTGGTGGTAAACAGCAATGGATATCTCCTGATTTTGTCCTATCAAAGGAAAACTGTTCCAAAATAGTAAAAAAAAAAAAAAGTTTTTTAAATTTAGCTGTTAATCTCTTGCTATTCCCTTAACATACCTCCAAAGAACAACTCAGAATAAATGCTCCTGACAATCACAGCGATACCACATATGTGTATAGTCTTTGGTGTTTGTACCCATAATAAGGCCCAGAAACAATGGTGCACATTTTGCTTTTTTATCTTACCTAAAAGACACTGACACTGCCACTAACTGGCACTGATACTAATTAAAAAAAAAAGCTTTTTTAATCCTACCTAAAAGACACTGACTATGACCTTTAACACTGATGTTGACCTTTAACACTGATGTTGACCTGTGACCCTAACCTTAATCTAGCTCAAACTCTGATCTAGCTATTTTTTCTTAATTTTTTATTATTTATTTAATTTTTTTACATACCTTTTTTTATATTTTTCTCCTCTTGCAGGGAGAAAAAATACAATGTATGATATGTGATAAGTATGTTTACTAATCACTGTGATAGCTAAGCAGAGGTGATCGCTTCCCGGTTCCTACGATCAGTAGTATAAGACCCATGGCTCTCGGTTAGAGCAAACACATCTACGCATATATGTGGCCTCATGGAGGAAGACCCACTACAGTGAGGCTGAATATATGTGTATAGGCAGTGGCAAGGGATTAAGTGACGCATTATATAATGCTTTAGTAAATCAAGCATCAATGTACAATATATACAAAATAAGAGAAAAATTACCGCGCTAGCAAACCAAATTATATAATGATAAAGTGAGCAACAACTCAATAGTGAGATACACACAAAATAGAAATAAATTCAGCGGAGCTGTGCTAATCAATGAATGTGAATTAATCTCAATATAAAAAGTCCATGCGAGATCCAATAATAATCAGTGAATTAGGAGGGTAAGTATCCCGGTGAAAGTTCATCACAACAATCCATGGGAACACACCAAACCGTGAATATACCTCCACCCTATAAAAAACTTGCTTACCAGATGGCAAGCAATTGGAGCTTGCAGCTTATACCAAGCCAGGGCCTTTAACCTGAGGGGAAGTCTGATAAAAGCTCCTGGATATATCTCACTTCTGACAGGAAGATCCAAACACCATCCAAGGGGTCTCATATGGTCAGGAAGTCGCCTTACCTCTCAGTGGTCGGTATGGCATAACCCAGAAAGGAAAGGCTCACAATAGTGTATTACCAACTAGACTATTTAATAGTATAAAAGTAATGCACTTACAACAGGTTGCAATAAAATGAGCAAGATAAGAAGCCGGCCGGCTAAAATAGACCACCTGTCCTTCCGGAATTAAAACAATGCGGTGACATCAGCAGGTCCCTCCCCTGATGCATTTCGTCCCAAGATGACGTCGCCCCAGGACATTTTGGACTATGGTGTAAGGTAAGCATCTCAGCATAATCTCTTGCCCTTAAAACATTTGCAATAGATCCCTTATCACTGGGGAGTGGGGCTGGGGGGGGGGGGGGAGGGTTGTGTTAATGATTTGCCCAGAGTTTGGTTTTGCATAATGCTATTAAATAAGCCCATCTACATGCAGGAACTATGATATTTTGTAAACAAATGTACGTTAAGAGGAGTTACCTTGTTTTTATCAAACCTGGGAAAAGAGATTTATCTCCAACTACGGAAAGGTTTCTTCACAGTATGAGCTTTTAATTTCATGCTTTTCAGTTCCTTTCTGAATGGCCGTTCGTCAACCAGACATGTAGCGGAATCGGAGGAGATAACGTGTTGTTATTGGCCTTGGAGTAATTGCTTTGACATTGGTTGAATAATGATTTGATTTGTTATATTTTCCATATTTTTGGATGCTTTGGTTAAGTTCTGTTAGCAGAGAGCATGTCTAATTGTATTTGTTTTCTTTTTTTAATGCACAATAACAAAATTGTGTAGAATAATACTTGGCTATGTGTTTTACTTCAAATTATAGTTTGGGAGTAGGCAGTTACATTTAAAAAATACAATTTAAAATTGACAAGGGACATAGTTGTATCTTTGATCCTAAAAACTACGGGATAATGGGGTTGTGTAAACTTGCCCAAAAAAAAAAAAAAAAAAAACATTTCCCCGAAAATCTGATTGTGTGTATGAGGCTTAACTCAAATAACCACTCTTTACAACCAAGGTATGCAGAATACCATCTCTGAGTGAGCAACACTACCAACCTTAAAGCAGATGGACCACAGCAGCAGAAGACTACAACGGGTGCCACTCCTGTCAGCTAAGAACAGGAAAATGAGGATACGATTTGCACAGGCTATCCAAAATTGGACAATAGAAGAATGGAAAAACATGGTCTGATGAGTTTCGATTTCAGCTGAGACATTCAGATGGTAGGGTCAGACATTGGCCTAAACAACATGAAAGCATGGATCCATCCTGCATTTTATCAACAGTTCAAGCTGGTGGTGGTATAATGGTGTACGGAATATTTTCTTGGCACATGTTGTGCCCCTTAGTACCAATTGAGCATTGTTTAAATGCCACAGCCTAGATGAGTATTGTTGCTGACCATGTCCACCCCTTTATGATTATAGTGTACCCATCTTCTGATGGCAATTTCCAGCAGGATAATGCACCATGTCACAAAGCTCAAATTATCTCAAACTGGTTTCTTGAACATGACAATGAGTTCACTGTACTCCAATGGCCTCTACAGTCACCAGATCTCAATGAAATACAGTGGTGTGAAAAAGTGTTTGCCCCCTTCCTCATTTCCTGTTCCTTTGCATGTTTGTCACACTTAAGTGTTTCGGAACATCAAACCAATTTAAACAATAGTCAAGGACAACACAAGTAAACACAAAATGCAATTTGTAAATGAAGGTGTTTATTATTAAAGGTGAAAAAAAATCCAAACCATCATGGCCCTGTGTGAAAAAGTGATTGCCCCCCTTGTTAAAACATACTATAAACTGTGGTTGTCCACACCTGAGTTCAATTTCTCTAGCCACACCCAGGCCTGATTATTGCCACACCTGTTCACAATCAAGGCATCACTTAAATAGGAGCTGCTTGACACAGTAAGGTCCACCAGAAGATCCTTAAAAGCTACACATCATGCCGAGACCCAAAGAAATTCAGGAACAATTGAGAAAGAAAGTAATTGAGATCTATCAGTCTGGAAAGGGTTATAAAGCCATTTCCAAAGCTTTGGGAATCCAGCGAACCACAGTGAGAGCCATTATCCACAAATGGCGAAGACATGGAACAGTGGTGAACCTTCCCAGGAGTGGCCGGCCGCCCAAAATTACCCCAAGAGCGCAGCGACGACTCATCCAAGAGGTCACAAAAGACCCCACAACAACGTCCAAGGAACTGCAGGCCTCACTTGCCTCAGTTAAGGTCAGCGTTCATGCCTCCACCATCAGGAAAAGACTGGGCAAAAATGGCCTGCATGGCAGAGTTCCAAGGAGAAAACCACTGCTGAGCAAAAAGAGCATCAAAGCTCGTCTCAATTTCTCCACAACACATCTTGATGATCCCCAAGACTTTTGGGACAACATTCTGTGGACCGATGAGACAAAAGTGGAACTCTTTGGAAGGTGTGTGTCCAAGTATATCTGGCGTAGAAGGAACACTGCATTTCAGAAAAAGAACATTATACCAACAGTAAAATATGGTGGTGGTAGTGTGATGGTCTGGGGCTGTTTTGCTGCTTCAGGACCTGGAAGACTTGCCGTGATAAAAGGAACTATGAATTCTGCTGTCTACCAAGAGATCCTGAAGGAGAATGTCCAACCATCTGTTCGTGTACTCAAGCTGAAACGAACTTGGGTTCTGCAGCAGGACAATGATCCTAAAGACACCAGCAAGTCCACCACCGAATGGCTGAAGAAAAACAAAATGAAGACTTTGGAGTGGCCTAGCCAAAGTCCTGACCTGAATCCTATTGAGATGTTGTGGTATGACCTTAAAAAGGCCGTTCATGCTCGAAAACCCTCTAATGTAACTGAATTAGGACAATTCTGCAAAGATGAGTGGGCCAAAATTCCTCCAGGACGCTGTAAAAGCCTCATTGCACGTTATCGCAAACGCTTGGTTGCAGTTGTTGCTGCTAAGGGTGGCCCAACCAGTTATTAGGTTTAGGGGGCAATCACTTTTTCACACAGGGCCATGATGGTTTGGATTTTTTTCACCTTTAATAATAAACACCTTCATTTACAAATTGCATTTTGTGTTTACTTGTGTTGTCCTTGACTATTGTTTAAATTGGTTTGATGTTCCGAAACACTTAAGTGTGACAAACATGCAAAGGAACAGGAAATGAGGAAGGGGGCAAACACTTTTTCACACCACTGTAGAGCACCTTTGGGATGTGGTGGAATGGGAGATTCACATCATGGATGTGCAGCTGACAAATCTGCAGCAACTCTGTGATGCTATCATGTCAATATGGACCAACATATCTGAGGAATGTTTCCAACACCTTGTTGAATCTTTGCCATGAAGAATTAAGGCAGTTCTGAAGGCAAAAGGGTGTCCAACCGGTACTAGCAAGGTGTACCTAATAAAGTGGCCGGTGAGTGTATATTTCTGAGTACTATATGTAATGATGGTAGTAACACAAGGCAGACTACAGTTTAATCTCTTTTATTGTCACCAAAAGTTTGCCAGTGTCTGTATTTATTTTTCTTCCGCGCAATTGTGAACATGAGAACATGTCTATTAAAATTCTTTACGAATTCTGTAACAATGCAGACAACCGTATTTTATTTCTGGATGGCGTGGAAAAGGATTAGGTCATCCAGCAGGTTTTTACTATTATCTGTTTCCATGACTGGAAGATTTCCCTCCTTCCTTTCAATCGTTGGCAGAGAGATGTGTCTTGTTTCTGGAAGGAACTGGCTGATAATATTAGCAATGTTACCCAAGGTACCCTGAATTTTCTCTCTGCTCCAGGTAGATAGAGTGGGCCATGCTTGAAGGGAGATTTCATAAGCCCAGAGGAACAATAAGAGGACATTTGAACTGTCAAGAAGCTTGTTATCACATCTTAAAGGATACGTTTACCTTTAGAACATGTTACCCTAAATACGGCAATAACATGTTCTAGCATCCCCCTCTCACCCTCTGAGATCCTCCCCTGCAACAACCAGCAGGGGTTCCCCTCTCCCGCAGCCACTGTCACATTTAAAATCACACTTTTAGTTCTCAGTGGACTATGAGTGTGCTTATCAGCGCATTCGTAGTCCACTGACACTTCCTTTAGCTTTTTAACTAAGCTCATGTGGAGGTAAAGGCAGAAAGCTGTAGGATGTGTCTGCAGTAGGGGTGCTGAATTTAATCACAGCATTGATGCATCACGATTCAGCTGTCTACGATGCGGCATCGATGCTGCGACTGGCATAATCGATTGTTGGTGATGACGTTATCCGTGCGCTGCGTTGTGCCCTGCCTCTCTCCCAACGGAGCCGTGCCTCTCCGAACAGAACCGAAAGGAGCTGTGGGGATTATCCACACCCTCTTTTTCCGCCTCCTGCTGATGTCACCCCCTGCCGTCTGGCGACACTGTGTTGCAGGTTGCTGCGGGAGCCGAGTCCCAGAATACAGGACACATTGCTCTGCAGTCTACTGATTATGGGGCAATGCTTTGCAGACCCCCGTGAGAAAAAATAATAAATGCACATTTTTCCCCTGCAAAAATGTGCATTTATAATTTTTTTCATAAAGGTGAGCATAAGTGTCCATCCACATTTTTTGGTTTTCAATATAGTGGGGAAGGATTTGAACTCCCACTAAGGATATTTCCCTGCCTTTCTGGCCAGGGAGAACTGTTTCCACTGTAGCAATAATTGAGGGATATCTTGCAATGAATTACTTTTCAGATACTGTCGCCTCTTGAATGCCTGTTTTTGTTAATGGGAATACTGTATGCAATGCAAGCTTAGCATTTGGGTCGTGGTTGTGACGTGGCCATATTCACTTGAACAGGTCCTGTTTGGTCGGCCCTATTGCGTGCAGCTTACGGGGGGGGGGGGGATTGGGGAGCCATACAAGCACAGATTAACTGCCTATTTTTACCCCCACCCCCAACCACAAGTGTAAACTAAACAGAGCCATAGATAGCAGTAAATACTTGACAGGGGTTATAATCATTTCTAAATTAGAAAACAATGGCTTGGCTGGACATACAGTTTAAAACACCAAACATGAAAAATTGGCCCAAACAATGCCTAAAATCTGAATGTTTGCTATTATCGAGCAATTTATGGACATTAATTAATTTAATTGCAATGCCTTGCCTTCTAGCTTACTACTTAAAGCATACCTGAACTCAAAAAGTGGAGATTTGCTATGTTATAGGGCACATTTCGTAAAATTAACTGTGCCTAAGCAATATCCTGAAAGTATTCATGGGCCTAAAGCTTAGAAAACAAGTCTCATTACAGTTTTTTTTTGTTGGGTTGTTTTTTTTTTATTCCCTCAGGGGACTGAGTATATATAGCAATTGGTCACGTTCAGATCTATCCCTTGGTATCTAAGCAGCATGGTCAAATAGTTGTCCATCCTGTCCAAAAACGCTGCTAAAAAAGTGATGGATTAGCTCTGGAGACCAGCACTGTCATTCACAAAAGATCACACAGTTCTGAGTGAATTGCCACTATTATGAATAAAGAATCAGTGCTGCCTTTTTATTCATAATAGTAAAGTGTCATCTACTGTATCTGCAGTGGCTTGTACACACACAGGGCACAGGAAGATACTTTACACAGAGCCACAGCTCTGTGTGATCTTTACTATTACAAATGGACAAGCAGTACTGACTGTTCTTTCATAATAGTAAAATATCACCCAGCTTAGAAAGGGGGAGTGGATCTACAATTGCTGTAGGAAAAGAAGTTCAAGTCAGGCAACTCGTTGCAACTTGAAGTAAAATATGTAATGGTTAACCTGCTGTGTAATGGATTTTCCTTGTGTCTTGTTGGATCATTAATAAAGCCTTTACAGATTTTATTAAACCACATGCCGACCAGGCCATAGCCAAAAGACGGCTACAGCGCGATCGGCTTGTTCGTGGATGTCCTCCCGAACTTGCGCTTCCCGCGCGCCCCCTGGGAAGTGTCCGAGCTCGCCGGGTTCACAGGAGCCAGCGCATCACGGATCGCGGTAAAGGACCAATGACAGTGGGCCCTTTGCCACGTGATCGTTCCCTCCAATGAGGGAGCGATCACAATGTAAACAAACTGGGGTCATGCAGAGGTCCAGCTCTCTTCTCTCCTCACACCAATACAGCGTGCGAGGAAAGAAGAGAGATCGAATGATAAATTGTGAGTCAGATTGATTTTTGCAGTGTCCAGCAGTGCCCTACAGTGTCACATCAGTGCCACTACAGTGCTAATCTGTGCCCTACCGTGCCACCAGTGCCACTACAGTACCGATCAGTGCCACTACAGTGCCCATCAGTGCCACTACAGTGCTCATTTGTGCCATCAGTGCAACATCAGTTTCACCTGTGCCACTACAGTGCCCATCAGTGCTACTACTGTGCCATCGGTGCCACTACAGTGCTCATCTGTGCCATATTGTTGCCACCAGTGCCACTACAGTGGCCAGCAGTGCCACTACAGTGCTCATCTGTGCCATCAGTGCCACCGCAGTGCTCTACAGTGCCACAGTATCGCCACTACAGTGCTCATCTGCGCCACTACAGTGCTCATCTGCGCCACTACAGTGCTCATCATTTTTTTTTCCAAATTTTCCCAAAACTTCTGGAAAAAAATGAACCATTCAAATGGTCTCATTATGCCTCATAGATTATACGTTGGGAGGTTTCATTTCCAAAATGGGGTAATTTTGTTGGCGTTTCCATTGTCCTGGTGTTCCAGGGCCTTCAGAAGTGTAATAGGTGGTTGAGAAATTAGATGTGTAATTTATGCTCCTAGAATACCTGAAGGTGCTACTTTAATGTTGGCCAGGCTGTGTAAAAGTCTCACACATGTGGTATCCCCATACTCAGGAGGAGTAGCAGATTGTATTTTGGGGTGTAATTTGTGGTATGCATATGCCATATGAGAGAAATAACCTGTTAATATGACAATTTTGTAAAAAACAAAAAAGAAAAAAAAATCTTAATTTTGCAAAGAATTGTGGGAAAAAAATTACAACTTCAAAAAACTAACCATGCCTTGTACAAAATACCTTGGAATGTCTACTTTCCAAAAAGGGGTAATT
This sequence comes from Lithobates sylvaticus, assembly GCA_028564925.1. NCBI lineage: Eukaryota > Metazoa > Chordata > Amphibia > Anura > Ranidae > Lithobates > Lithobates sylvaticus. Next base: position 134,928,837 of record CM053032.1, read on the forward strand.
TGGGTAATATTTGTACTTTCCTGGCTTGTTAGGCCCCTTTCACACTGGATCGTATTTCAGGCGTTTTTCAGGCGCTTTAGCGTTAAAAAAAGCTCCTGTAAAGCGCCTGAAAGAAGCCGCAACTGCAATCCCAATGTGAAAGCCTGAGTGCTTTCACACTGACACCCCTTTCACACTGGGGCATTTTAGCATTAAAAAAAGCGCCTGTAAAGCGCTTGAAAGAAGCCTCATCTGCAATCCCAATGTGAAAGCCTGAGTGCTTTCACACTGAGGCGCTGTGCTGGCAGGGCGTCAAAAAAAGTCCTGCAAGCAGCTTCTTTGCAGCGCTTTTGGAGCGGTGAATACACCACTCCTAAAGCGCCCCTTCCCATTGAAATCAATGGGAAGTGCCTGCAAAACGCCCAAAAAGCGCCTGCAAAACGCCCAAAAGCGCCTGAAAAACGCCCAAAAAGCGCCTTTGGCAGCAGCGCTTTGTGGGCACTTTTAACCCTTTATTTGGCCACTAGCAGGGGTTAAAAGCGCTCGAAAAACGCTGGTAAAAGCGCTGCTAGTTTAAGCGGCGCTTTACGAGCGTTTTTCGGGCGCTGGCAGTGTGAAAGGGCTCTTAAAGCACTTGGGCTTTCACATTGGGATTGCAGATGAGGCTTCTTTCAAGCGCTTTACAGGCGCTTTTTTTAACGATAAAGCGCCTGAAAAATGCCTGAAAAACGCCCCAGTGTGAAAGGGGCCTTAGGGTCTCAAGAAATGAGATAGCCCTTCAGTACCTCAGGTGTGATCAATTTTCAGTGATTGGCACCATAGCTTGTAGACTCTATAACTTTCACAAAGACCAAATAATTTACACTGATTTGTGTTATTTTTACCAAAAATATGTAGCAGTATAAATTTTGGCCAAAATGTATAATGAAAAATTACTAATTTGCAAACTTTTATAACAGAAACAAAAAAATGTTGTTTTTTTTTTTTTTTTTTAAATTTATAGTGCAAAAAATAAAAAACCCAGATGTGATCAAATACCACCAAAAGAAAGCTCTATTTGTCTGGAAAAAAGGACAAAAAATTCATATGGGTACAGTGTTGTATAACTGAGTAATTTTTCATATAAAATGTGAGAGCACCGAAAGCTGAAAATTGGTCTTGTTAGGAAGGGGGTTTAAGTGCCCAGTGGTCAAGTGGTTAAGTTGCGTAGAGTTGCCGGACTTTTACTTCTCTTCCTATAGTGTTGGACGGTATGTACAGCATATATAAATTTTACAATAAAATGTTATCTGAACATTTATTGTGGGCTGCAGCATCACATTTCTATGACTTCAAAGCTGGCTGTACCTCTCCCCTTAAAGGACACCCATAATTTGGGCTTCAAAGGAGGGTGGAGCTACAGCCAGCATTTATAGGTGAGTTTAATGGACAACAGGACTATCGTTTAGAATGAGACCAAGTGCTAAATGCACTTGGTCTCCTGAAGAAATAAATAAAAATGAAAAAAACTTCATGAGAGTTCTTCTTTAATAGCTGTATATGTGCAGTGTGAGATCTAGGGCACTGTTGCTTCTAACTGTTATTCTCAGAGGATTCCGAGTGAGATTTGGTGATCTAGCTACTGTGCTGCTTACGGTTTTACTTGCTATAGGCTATGACATAGAGACGCAAAGCACTGTCTCTACCAAAATTGCCCCCTCCACACAGCGAAACAGTGCAAAACAGGGCACGGTATAAGAAAGTAAAGGGGGAACACCAAGAGAAGACAGAAAAACATGACATATAGCCTATTTTTCTGGACACAGCTTCAAAGATTCCCGATTGCTGATTACTATACTAAAGAGTTTGGCCCCTTTCACACACGAGTGTTTCGATCAAGTCGGGCTTTCAGTTTTTCAGGATGAACTGATCAAACGGTCCATTCACCCCTATAAATCTGCGGGTGTACACAGACTTGTGCCTGTTTACACCCACCTACCTCCAATCCAGTCCGCTACAAAAAACGAAAGGGGACCCGTCAGATGCTAACGGACAGTGGAATCTATTTACACCCGGCCGCCCATAAAGCAGAATGCAAAAAATGCACATAAAGCAGAGCGAGCTCTGTCATCCGCCTGCTCTGCTTCAATCAGCAGGGGATCAGTAGATAGATTCCCTGCTGATAAAAACGGGGTCCACCCCGTATGAAAGGGGCCTTAACCAATAATTTCAAGGTGTATGTATAGTCAAAACTTGTTTTAGATAAAGTAGGTCAGGTTGTTGTTTGCTGTCTGTGTGCTGCTGGGAAGATTTCCCCTCACTTTCTGATTTGAAGCCACAATGGTAAGTGAGAGGAAATCTTTCCAAGAGAGAGGAATGTCCATCTTACGCCATTGTCACCAGACCATTTGTCTCCACTGGAGGATTTTCCCTTCAACTCTTGTTCTCAATGACTACTGTAAAAAATAGAAGGGTGAACCGGGTATACAGACATTAAGAATAACTTGGCAGGGGGTCTAAACCTTCCATGCATTACCCAAAAATGAAAAAAACTAAGGTTGTACCTATCTATATTAATGTTGTCTTGCTGGCCTATAATATAATTATACTTCCCTCTGGACATTGTACATAGTTATGGTCACATAAACCTTATGTTAGTAGTAATACATATGCCACGCCTCCATAAGACCACATGGCACAGACAAATGGAAGTATGTTTGATTCTGAAACACATACTATTGCAGGCACTATTTCCTATGGGATTGTTTGCATGCAGTACCCAGCTGGAAGAGGCTTGCAAGGCTCCAAAAGCTGACTATACACTGACCAATTGCTCCATCTATGGTATACAGCATTAAATATTGTATTATCAAAAAAACAGAACAGTGGCTGCATCTGACTAGATGCAGTTGCTGTTTGGCCAACAACTTTCCACCAGGCTCCTTAAATGTTTCCGATCGAATAATGTCAGGCAGAAGGGGTCCGAAAGGACCATCCACAGAGCAAATCGGGCGAGTTTGTCAGGGACTGGCTGAAATTAGCAGTGTATGTCCAGATTTAGAGATATGACTTGTGGAGCTCAGCTGTCAAGCAGCCAATACCACTTTAAAGTTCTGCATAGGGTGAAAAAAAAACACACGTTCGGGCCCTTGCATACGTTTCGGGCATTCGTCTCTGAACACATAGGACCCTAAATGCAAGTACCACTCAGTACAGTGTCCAGCTCCATCCAGGCGCAGTCTGCCAAAGAATTTGACAGGCTGCTGGCAGTGGGGATGGGCGCTACAATTGTGCTTCCTGGACGCACAGCAGTTAGATGTACCCATGTGCAAGGGGCTGTAGGGATATTCTGAGGTTTTATTAAGCATCACCCTATGTTTTACGAATGCACAGGAACACACATTTATCAATAAGACATGTATTTCGTTTATATAACAACCTTAATTATATAGTGGTATGAAAATTGCATGATATTTCTTATACAAATTTGCAATTCTGCAATCGTCAGCTTTATAAGCACCACATTCCTTATTATACTGTAAATACTATTCCGAGCTGCCACCTCATATTGCTCACAGGCTTTCACAGAAAGGGAAAAAAGCAACATGAAAATAAACTTTTAATTCCCATAAGAAATTCTGGTTGTTTTTTCTTTTAACAACACGATAGAAAAACAAATACCTCTAAAATTTGAACTCAGTCAATGTGTCTACTCAGATATAATGAAAAAGAGTTTTGCACCACGGCAGAGGAATAATGAATTCATACCCCCAAGCTGGGGGTGGACCGCACGCTGTTTTTGTTTCTGACTTTTCTATTGCCGGCATTCTTTTGTTTACATTTCATCTCTCAGCCCACTGAGAACTGATGAATTAGTTAGAAAATGAATAAATTGAACGAATTTCAACAATATTCGTTGCTATTTCATTCAGAGATTCATCTGAGATTCACCCGATACATCTGAATCTCCGAATAACCAAAAATGTTCCGAATTTACATTCGGAATGAAACATATTGCACATGTGTAGTAGATGCCCACCGGATTGATGAGTCTGTTATGGTTACTTACTGTACATGTGAGTGGCCCTTTTATAGCTTTTAATAAATTGATCTTTAACCTATTACGCTCTCCCTTTCTGGTTTATGCCTGCAAAAATGATGGAATTTGGTTGCTTTGAGAAATGCTTTTTTCTAAAAAAAAAAGCATTCTGGTTTTTATGTGACTGGTGATTTTCGTGGAATCCAAGATGATAGAAGTAAGACTGAAGTTATAACAAAGGTGTGACATCCACCTAAAATAATGGCACTAAAAGGTATCTCTTACCTTAAAAAGTATGATGCACTTTGCTCTTTTGCACCATACCAATCTGTCATGAATAACATAAAGAAAAAGTCCAGCTAAAGCCAAACATATTTTTTCTGATGCTTTGTTACTCTGCCATTAAAACAGGCATTCACAATACTGCCCTGGCTTTGACTGATGTGTCCAAGATCTTTACTCAGATCAATTACTGAGTCAATTAAAAACCGTTTTAGGTCCTAAAGCCCTGATGAAGGGGGATAGCTTGGGCCCCTGAAACACTTTGGCTGCCTTTTTTACTTTGGGACACTTATAAAATTAAATACATGCTGTTGGATTCACAGCCCCCATTCACACTACACATATGTGTGTGTTTTTTTCATGTTGCCATGCTTCACGCATCCGGCAGCATGTAGGGCATTTTAATGGGCTGCCAAAAACATATCAAATGCAGCAAAGAAGCTCATGTACCCTTTTTAGACTTCAAACTTTGCACATTTTGTAAACGTGTGCTTTTCTGCATTTGTTGCAGATTCTTCCTGCTTGGCATATTTGGGGTTCCATTAACAATGAATTACACTGTGAAAGAGTTCACACTTTACATTAGTGTGAATGGGGGCTGAGAATCATTTGCTTGGTGCTCCTTCTTGTTCCATTATACATAACATACAACAGCTGGCTGGGGAGATTCTTCCATTCACACTGCTTAGCATGGATGGGGAAAACAATTAACTTCTTTCGTTCAACACGTGGGTCTGAATGAGGAAAATCTTACAGAGTATGGCCAGCTTTAGACAGTAATGACTGGAATAAGTGTCCCCACTTCCCCTCTATTACTGTTCCAGTGACAACTCATAATTTTGGACTTTCACTCCAGGTGACCACCAGGACACATAGGGTTTCAATTACTACGCCTCTGATGATATCCTTTTGAATGAAACATGTCAGGCTGGCCGATACAAGCATGCTGATAGCCGCTGATTTTATTTTACATCATGATGACTGTATTCTACTATTACCTGTAAGTGAACTACAATAAATTACTAATTTTTGCGGGCTTCACTATTGCTGCCTCTTGTTTCCCTTTGGGTAAATGCTAAATTGGTGAATGGTTATCACATCCAGTCTAGCTTGGGAGTTCGATAATTAGTGGCCATATGCTATTTGACGATTGGACCTCTCCTCGCTTTACCCGTATCATCTGGAGAGTGACGCCATGATTTCCTGAGATTGATGATTATATGCCTATATATCATTTCGTTCTGGTAAGCAGATTGGATTCACTTGGGTATGGTGTGATTTTCCATACACACAGAAGCTAGTGAATGTCCCTTCGTATTTTCTATCTATTTAATGAAAGAACGTTCATGTGAATTCAAGTGCTGCATTTTGGACTTTTATGTTCATTTACTAAAGCCAAACAGGCTGTTTACTTTGCAGGGCAAGTTGCACTTTGCAAAAAAAAAAAAAATCCCCAGAGCCTGGTGCATCTGGTAAAATTTTACTTCGCAAAAAATACCCAATCATATGCAAAGAAAAACATTTTTTTGCTTCCACGAGATTGGATGATGGAAAATTCTCTTGTAATCTGCAATTTGCCTTGCAAAGTGAACAGTCTATTTGCCTTTAGTAAATCAACTACTAAGAGACTGTGAATTTCCCTAGAAAGCAATAAAATCCTTACCAATGTTCTAGCTATTCCCTACTCTATCCAAAACTAGAAATAAGGTTCTAGCTTTAGATATGTGCAGGAATAATGTTTTTAATCATGCCAGGGTGAATGCAATAAGTACTGAATGATAGGTTGGCAGAAAAATGACATATTGACATTGGGATCCCATAGAAGAGAAGAATAGTGATACCTGGGACAGAATGTTCTCCTGGTTTTCAGACTCATCCTCCAGTATGTCCTCTCCTGATTCCCGAACATTAGATTCTGTAACCTCCTGCACCGATGGATAATTAGGGCTCCCTGTGGTTGCTCCAGGGGTAGTAGATCCCATACATACTCCACCATAGAACAAAATGAAAAACAATACCAAAATCCTGCTTGGATCCATAAGAGAAGCAGTAGACAGCTGTGACCTGACACCTTCACCCGTCTCCAAAATTTGCTTATTCTGCGCTGTCAAACGTCGTGCATCCCAATTCCACTTATCTTCTTCTCCACATTAACACATTGTGAACCTGGTAAAGCATAACCACTCTAATAGAAAGGTTACAGTATCTATAAAAGAAATGTGATCGTGATGCCCTGCAAGTTTGGTCTTTTTCTTAGACTTCTCAAAGGATTTCAGCCTGCAACATGCTTAGCATAGTTTGCCTGCTTGTGCAGTTGTCTGTATGCAGTCCCTCTAAATGGTAAGATGAAAGGCACAGCCAGACAGAAAGGCTGGGGAGGCTTTCTTTAGATGGGCGCAGAGACTTCTCAGGTTTCAGCACAAGAAAGGGATGGAGGTGCTGAAGAGCACAGGATAAGATCTCCAGGCAGGGAGCTTAGAGCAGCTGGGACAGAATATCACAAGGCTCCACTACACTGCACAAGGGAGGAGAGGTAGCGGGGAGGAGCTCTTCCTATGTCTGCTTACTTTTTGGAAAACTTAATGACTTTTCCAGTCGGGGAAACTGATACCCAGGTCAATTTATTATGCTGTAATATTGTGATTGCTAGGAACCATTTGAAAATCAGGTGTGTTTTCCTTTATAGTAAATTCTTCTGTGGACATCCCTGCCAATACAAACATTACAGTCTTAATGACAAGCTGCAGACGCAGCACTTTCTAGCCTCTGCAGTTCGCTAATTACTGAAAGGAGTTCCAAGGTCACAGCATACACTTTCCTTTTATAACACCAGCATTGTAACAACAGCACAAACAATACTTATTTATGAAAATCCAATATAAGCTTACATTTAAAAAAAAATCCCCTACATGTTGTGAGTTCTGCCTGTCTGCTGGTCATTTCTTTCCACAACTTCCTGGATTCCCAGCATGCTTTGTAGCTTCTCCTCTTACTTTCAGTTTTCCTATGTACCATATCTAGGATTGCCACCGGTGGATTCACCCAGACAGTCCGGGTTTTGAATCGTGTGTCCAGGTTTCAGACTGTCTGAAACCCAGACACATTTTTCAGACGGGACTGCAACCCCCCCCCTCCAATGTAGGCGTGCCAGGGCATGGCCTATTCACCCAGTGTGGCGCAGATTCCCTCTATTGCCCAGTTTTTACCCACCTATGCTGCCCATTAACCAAGTACCACAACCACCCAGTGCATAGGCCCCCTCTCTCCCTTCCCTGTCCTGCCCCTGAGCAAGTGAGTACACTAAGGTAAGGGGGACTCAGATGTAAGGGATACTCTGTGGACTCTGATGTAAGGGCGAATGCTGGGAATTCTGATGTAAGTGGGGGCTTTGGTAAGCAGAAACCCCCTTACATCAGAGTTCCATTGTATACCACAGTCCAGTGTTCCCCCGTAGGAAGAAAAAAAAATTGCAGCGTGCCGCTTAAGTGTCCGGGTTTGGCTTGAAGAGAAAGTGGCAACAGTAACCATATCCCATGGTACATTGCTGCCAGTAAACAGTGATTCCTGCCCTGACCCCACCTCCTATAACTCCTCCTCCCAGCTCCTCTGTATTTCAGAAGGCAGGCTCTGTGAAATGTGTGACACAGCAATGCTTACCCACAGGACATAATGAATACATGTCACAGAATTAGGAAGTAAAGGTGTAGAGATCTTCACAAAGAAAGTTTACAAACTTCAAGATCATTCACATTAATAGTAGTAGGTTAGAAATAATTGGAATACAATATGGAAATGAATATATCATTTTACATTTTGAGCATAGATACACTTTAACCGCTTCTGGACTCTGCGCAAAATCACGTACCTGTATGTGAATTCGCTCTTCCTGTTCTTGGGCACTGACAACCAGCTAATGTCTGCCGGGACCCACCGATCCTTCCAGAGGCAGACAGAATGGCGGTCGGCCTATGTAAACAAGGCAGATCACTGTTCCGTGACAGGAGAAGACAGAGATCGTGTGTTTCTGCTAAGCAGGAACACGGATCTCTGTCTTCTTACAGTACAAGAACCCCCCCACCTATAGTTAGAAAGCACTCCCTAGGGACACATTTAACCCTTTGATTGCCTCTGATGTTAACCCCTTCCCTGCCAATGTCAGTACAGTATCAGTGCATATTATTTAGCACTGATCACTGTATTGGTATTACTGGTCCCCAAAAAAATGTCACTCTGTGTCAGATTTGTCTGCTGCAATGTCACAGTCCCGCTATAAGTCGCTGACCCCTGCCATTACTAGTAAAATAAATAAATAAAAATTACATAAAAATATCCCATAGTTTGTAGACGCTATAACTTTTGCACAAACCAATCAATATACGCTTATTGGGATTTTTTTACCAAAAATATGTAGCAGAATATATACAGTATTGGCCTAAATTGAAGAAGAAATTCGATTTTTTTATTGGATGTGTTTTTATAGCAGAAAGTAAAAAATATTGTTTTTTTTTTTCAAAATTGTCTTTCTTTTTTTTATTGCGCAAAAAATAAAAACCGCAGAGGTGATTAAATAGCACCAAAAGAAAGCTCTATTTGTGGGAAAAAAAGGACATCAATTGTCTTTGTGTACAGCGTCGCACGACCATGCAATTGTTAACGATGTGCCGTATCGCAAATAAATGGCCCATCATGAAGGGGGGTAAACCTTCCAGGGCTGAAGTGGTTAAAGTGTTACTAAACCCAGGACTCTGCATTCACTATATATGGTCTCCCACAGTACATAGAATATGAAAATGCAATTATTTTAATAAATATAAACTGCTAAATACCTTTTCTCATCAGCAGTATATAGCAGTTATGTGACTTCTATCAGTGTCCGGCTGAGCACTGGTTGAAGCTTATAGGAGGAGTTTTTAATTTCCTCTGACTCTCCAATGAGGCTGCATGACCCCTGACCCTCTGTCTGAACAGTGCTGATTGGCCCTGTGCTGAGCACATGCACCCTCACAAAAAAATTAAAAAAAGTCTCTAGCAATACACACCAAACTGTGCATGTGCAGAGTGCCTCCTATGGTTCTGTGCTATCAGCAGATGGATTGGGGACAGTAAAAGAAGGGAAGGATCGGAGAAGACAGGATCAAACAGCCTTTTTACACCATGCATAGGATTACCCCATAGGTTCCACAGTGAGTATAACAAGCATGCTTTACAGCATATACAGACTGATTTTAGTGTGGGTTTAGTAACACTTTAAAGTCCATAATGTACAGTATGGTGTCAGGGTGCAGACTGGTCTGTATATAATGTACAGTATGGTATCAGAGTACAGACTGGTCTGTATATAATGTACAGTATGGTGTCAGGATACAGACTGGTCTGTATATAATATACAGTATGGTGTCAGGGTACAGACTGGTCTGTATATAATGTACAGTACGGTGTCAAGTTACAGACTGGTGTGTATATAATGTACAGTATGGTGTCAAGGTACAGACTGGTCTGTATATGATGTACAGTATTGTGTCAGCGGGGTACAGACTGGTCTGTATATAATGTACAGTACAGTGTGAAGGTACAGACTGGTCTGTATATGATGTACAGTATTGTGTCAGCAAGGTACATACTGGTCTGTATATACAGTGCAGTATGGTGTCAGGGTACAGACTGGTCTATATATAATATACAGTATAATGTCAGGGTATAGACTGGTTGGCATATGATGTAGAGCACAGTGTCAGGGCACAGACTGGTCTGTATATGTACAGCACAGTGTCAGCCGTATACAGACTGGTCTGTATATAATGCACAGCACGGTGTCAGGGTACAGACTGGTGTATATATATATATATATAATGTACAGTATGGTGTCAGGGTACAGACTGGTCTGCATATGATGTACAGCACGGTGTCAGCAGTGTACAGACTGGTCTATATATAATGTACTGTACGGTGTCAGCAGGGTACAGACTGGTCTATATATAATTTACTGTGCGGTTTCAGCAGGATAAAGACTGGTCTATATATAATGTACAGTACAGTGTCAGGGTACTGGTCTGTATTGGACATGTGCACCGTCAATAAATTTGTTCCGTTTCGATCCATTCCATTTCGTATTAAAATGAATTAATATTTCGTAATTCGTGTCCGAAAATTAAATTTGGATTCATACGAAATACAGGTTTTTAACTTTTAAGTTCGTTAACTTTGTGTAACAATTACGAATGTTCGTTATGATGAATTTATCATTATGAGGGGCTCCCACCATCCCTGTGCTGTGCTGACTCCATGGGTTTTTAACTGTTAGGTTTGTTAACTTTTCGTAACAATTACGAATGTTCGTTATGATGAATTTATCATTATGAGGGGCTCCCACCATCCCTGTGCTGTGCTGACTTCCTGGGTTTTTAACTTTTAGGTTCGTTAACTTTTCGTAACAATTACGAATGTTCGTTATGATGAATTTCAATTTATCACCACTCACGTTTCCATTGTAACGGAATTTGGATCCGAAATTTTGTATTTTGTACAGAATTTGGAAGCTTAGCAATTTGTATTTCGGATCCTCCCGAATGTACGAATTTACGGAAATTCGTACGAATTTTCGATTGTCCAGTACCTATCGATAGTGAGAAACTCTGTGCCTTTAGGGTCGCAATTATGATGTTGTCTATAATGCCTGGGTACACTGTGCTTAGTGTCTCCAATTTTGATTTTGGCAATATGTTAATTAACCCTGGTTGTTAATGTATGAATGGTTCGACCAATGTACTGTTTGCCACAAGGACAGGTTATCAAATCAACAACATGCCTGGTGGCACATGTACAGAATTGTTTGATGGGGTACACGCGATTGGTGACATTTGATTTGAACTCCATAGTTTTACGTCTACCTCATGTGTTATGTTGACAAACACTGCACTTTTTGCATGGATAATACCCCACCAAGTTGTGAAAAAAAGAAGGTCGAACAAGTGGGTTAATAATATTGGGGGCAATTTTGCTTTGTAAAGAAGGAGTACCCCTAAAATTCCTCTTGACCTGTTCTGGCAAAAGAAAGCCCAAAATAGGGTCACTCTTGAGAATATTCCAATGCTTATTACCAATGGCTTTAATCTGTCTATGTTGGACTGAAAATCAGGTTAGTAGTGACCATTTAAAGGTTTCATCAGTCTCGCGTTGAGGTTTATCCTCCAATAAGGAACACCTATCCACCATTAGGGTATTCTGCAGTTCTGAATCTACTTCTACTGGGTCATAGCCTTTATCTATGAACCTCTGTCTGAGGCTTGTATTTTAAAGGTCTCAGTGTCAGTACAGTTCCTGCACAACCGCAGGAACAGACTGAGTGGGACCGAACAAACCCATGATCTGGGATGGCAACTATCTGTGAGGATGGAGCCATTACGGTCAGTTGGTTTAAAATAGGTTTGGAATTTAAATTGCCGTGCACTGATCTCAATTTCAAGGTCCAAAAAATATGTATGACTAAATTCGTACGACAAAGAAATGCCTTTGATCATTAGTATTCAAACATGTGAAGAATTGTTCCAATGACTCCGAACTACCATCCCATAGGAGGAGGATGTCGTCAATGTATCTAGCCCATAAGACCAATGATGGTCTATCTTGAGAAAAGACGACATCCTCCTCCCATTTAGCCATTAATAGATTGGCGTGACTTAGGGCAAACTTAGCACCCATAGCCACGAGTTTCTGCTGAAGAACGATCGAACCAGAAGTAGTTATGTTTAGTGGCAAACTCTAACAATCAATAATATAACTACTCTGAAGTTCGGTAAGGAAATCCTCAGTTTAGAAAATGTCTCACTGCTTCAATTCCCAACTCGTGGGGAATGCATGTATACAAAGAGGCGACATTGGCAGTGGCCAAAATGTAGTCTCCACGTATATCAATACCCTCTAATAACCTAATAGTATCCCTGGTGTCTTTGAGATATGAGGGTGTCCGTCTAACTGTGGAAGAAGATCTCTGCACCTACCTCCGTGTCTGAGGTTGTTGTAGGACCTGCGAATTCCACCAATGGGCCAGCAGGTGTGGGTCAACCCAACAATATTAATTCAAGACCGTTACAGACGCTGAAGGGGGAGGACCTGACCACAGGGGTAATTCCTCCCATTTCAGGGGAGGATACCTCAGTTTTCACACCCCACCACAACTACAAAGGGGCAGGGGTAACAACTGTAATAGAAGGGGTGGCAGAGGCCAATCTAGAGGTAATTAACAAGATTCTAGAACACATTATCAACAGGAACAGGCCAGCCATTTTCAAAATGTCTCCCCAGTCCGATATGATGACTATCCAGCCCCTCATAACACCAATTTTTGCCATTAAAATCGACCCCCCCAATAACCACATATAACAGATTTTCTCCTCTTTGGGATACTTATAATGATGATTATCAGTCCTATATGAAAGAAGAGTATGAACACCCCCCCTATGGTTATAATCAATATGACCATAATGCCCATGGAAATCAGGATTTTCATCAAGACAAAGGGCTCCTGACCCAAGAGAAGCTCCAGATGGGGGTAGACGTAAAGCTATGGAGTTCAAATCAATCACCAATCGCATGTACCCCATCAAACAATTCTGTACATGTGCCACCAGGCATGTTGTCGATTTGATAACCTGTCCTTGTGGCAAACAGTACATCGGTTGAACGTTTCGTACATTTACAACCTGAGTTAATGAACATATTGCCAAAATCAAAATTGGAGACACTAAGCACAGTGTACCCAGACATTCTAGACAACATCATAATCGCGACCTTAAAGGCACAGAGTTTCTCATTATCGATAGGTACATCCCACCTTGGAGAGGGGGAGCTATGACCAGAGGAGTCTCACATCTTGAGACGTACTGTTTTTTTGAGTTACAGTTCCACTCCCCATTTGGTATGAATGTAGAATGGGACATTAATGCCTTCATTAATAGAGCCTAGATCAACCATTTTTTGTAGGTGTTTTTTTGGAATTTTTGGGTACATTTACACATTTTCGTCTGATACATATATTTTATATATGTTTATATACATTTTTTATTGTTACAATACCTCTGTATATTATTGACCCCAGTTCGAGTGTCAGGTCTGTGATGTGTGTCAAATTATTACACTGACCTATTTTTCAATACTCCCTTATTTGTAATTTACATTTTTTATATATTTTTTTACAGTTATTTTTGGTCGATGTCATCACGTTGTCGAACCAGCATCACGTGATGTTGTCGATAGGAGCTCCACCGACATGGATTCCCATAGAGGCTATGCCTACGTTTAGCACTAGTGTTTAAGGTTGGTGTCACATGGATGGCTTATTGAAAGCTCCCAGTTCATATGGGGGGTGTGTCCGTTTGCTGTTATCAATGCCACACAAGAGGCTCGGCCTGTCTTTGAAAGTGAGGCTTGGCCCTCCTTCTCGGCATCTGATAGTGAGGCTTGGTTCGACAAGACGTCAATCGGTGGGCGTTGTTCGCATTGCCTTTCAACCCGAAGGCGGGGTTTGGACCGCACACGATGATGCCATACTTGCCACGGCTTGAAGCCACACATTCTTTTAAAATGAGGCTTGAACCGTATGCTCCCGCGCCATTTTCCGGGACAAGAAGTAATTATGATTATACACAATTGCTAATGAGGAAACACCACAGGTCTGTATCTCGTTATGGGGGACATACCACTGTATTTAAACGCAATGACGGCAGCAGACTAGCACCCCAGATGATGTCTCATTAGACTAAACGCCTCGGGACGGGCTCTGCTGATGCCATTGAGTCAAATTTTATCAAAAGCGCTTTTTTTATCTTCACAAATGTGAGTGTTCCTTTTACTTAAATAAACTACTCCATTTTTCTTAAATGGAATTACACTATGTGTCTCTCTATTTTTTCTCTTTTAACTATACAGTACGGGAAAATGTATTCAACTTACTCCTCGCCTAACCATTTCGGGGGTTACTAATCTGGAGAGTCATTGGCAAAACCATAGGAATATCTGACTCCCAGCCAGAGGTTGTTTACATGGATACCTGTAATTTCTGGTGTGTTACACCATAAAGCTTGATTGTTAAATAAGGGGGGTATATACCGTGCTATTAGTGGAAAGTGAAAAATACTCCTGTGAGAAAAAGCTGCGACACAAAAACATGCGATAACCATGCGAGATAAAAATGTGTAATGGGGAAATAGTCGCACTACTTAAGGAAAATAAATTCCAAAAAAGTCTTAAAAAAGCACAAATAACATACATTAACGGTGAGCAATACATTTGAGGAACTATACCAATCAACGTGAGTGAATCAAAAATACAATTGAAAAAAGTTCACATAGAAAATTCATATAGTGCAAAAAATAAATAAATGAAATAATGTGTACAAAGTCCACATATGATGAAACGCTGAGTCCAAATCCAAAGCGAAGAAAAGAAAAAGCACTGAAGATGAAGATTGAAGGTTAATTCCACCACCACTGAGGGGATGAGGGATAGGCCTCTCCTTGGGGTACAGACCAAAAAATAATGGAAACCAGTACCAGATAAGATGGACCTCCTATCAGTAGCGAGGTCATTATCGCCTGCAGATATAACCCTCTGCGGGGTCTTTGGTCGATCCAAGATGCCAGTACCTCCGGGCCCCTAGCATCCTCCTCACTCCTTATGCCGATTTCCCGTCTTGTATATAGAGGAACTTTCTTTCTGATAGGAAAGCTAAGCGCTCTCCCGGACCGGAACAGGCCATATAGAGGAATAAAAGAAGCTCCAATAGTGTGTTATCCTTAAACACTATATTGTTTATTCTTAAAAAGGTTCAAAATACAAACATTTTTAAAAAAGATTTGCCGGCAATAAAAATACAAAACGAATGCCCGTGCTTCCGGGGTCACGTGTCACGAGTGTGGTGACGTCAATGCGTAGCTCCGCCCAAGGTTTCTTTTATTCCTCTATATGACGATAACGACCTTGCTACTGATAGGAGGTCCATCTTATCTGGTAAGGGTCTGCATTATTTTTTGGTGTGTACCCCAACTCTGTATATAATGTACAGCACAGTGTCAGGGTACAGACTGATCTGTATATAATGTACACCATGGTGTCAGGGTACAGACTGATCTGTATGTGATGTACAATACAGTGTCAAGGTACAGACTGGTCTGTATATGATGTACAGTATGGTGTCAGCGGGGTACAGACTGTTCTGTATATAATGTACAGGATGGTGTCAGGGTACATACTGGTCTGTATATAATGTGCTGTACGATGTCAGCAGGATACAGACTGGTTTGTATGTAATGTACAGCACAGTGTCAGGGTACACACTGGTCTGTATATAATGTTCAGTACGATGTCAGGATACAGACTGGTCTGTATATGATGTACAGTACAGTGTCAGCAGGGTACAGACTGGTCTGTATACACTGAGCAAAATTATAAACACAACACTTTTGTGTTTGCCCCTATTTATCATGTGCTGAGCTCAAAGATCTATGACTTTTTATATGTACACAAAAGGCCTACTTTTCTCAAATATTGTTCACAAATCTGTCTAAATCTGTGTTAGTGAGCACCACCTCACAGGTGTGCCATATCAAGATGCTGATTAGACAGTATGATTATTGCACAGGTGTACCTTAGGCTGGCCACAATAAAAGGCCACTCTAAAATGTTTTATCACAATCCCACAGATGTCACAAGTTTTGAAGGAGCGTGCAATTGGCATGCTGACTACAGGAATGCAGCATCATTCAGCAGGGTACAGACTGGTCTATATATAATAAACAGTACGGTGCCAGGGTACATACTGATCTCTATATGATGTATAGTACAGTGTCGCGGTACATACTGGTCTGTATAGAATGTATAGTACGGTGCCAGGGTACAGACTGGTCTGTATATGATTTATAGTACGGTGTCAGGGTACAGACTGGTCTGTATATAATGTACAGTACGCTGTCAGCAGGGTACAAACTGGTCTTATACCCTGACACCATACTGTACATCATATACAGACCAGTCTGTATCTTGCTGACACCGTACTGTACATCATATACAGACAATAGTCAATATTTTCTATTTTCTGCTGTAAAACAATGAAAAAATTATAATTTCATCATAAATTTAGGCCAAAATGTATTCTGCTACATGAGTTTGGTAAAAATAAAAAATCTTAATAAGTGTATATTGATTGGTTTGTGCGAAAGTTATAGCGTCTACAGACTATGGTATGTACACTAGAATTTTTAGTTATTTATTTTTCATACTACTAATAGCAGTGATCAGTAATTTATAGTGGTACTGCAATAGTGCGGCAGACAATCTGACACTAACTGACACTGGGTGGGAACTAACTAGATGTCATTGACATCACCAGTGGCACTAATACAGTGATCAGTAATAATACCATGCACTGTTACTGTACTAATGACACTGGCTGGGAGGGGGTTAACATCTAGGGGCAATGAAAGGGTTAACTGTGTGCCTAACAAGCATAATATGTGCTGCTTTTACTAATGAATGCATTTGTTTTTTCTCCCTGCTGGGAAGAGGGGTGGCTGCAGCATGGTTGAGGAGGGGAGGATGCACCATAATGCACCTTCGCCTAAGTAGACAAAAATCCTTGCACTGGCCTTGATTAAATCAGCTGCAGAAAGTGCTTTAAACGTGAGCGTTTAATATCACATTAACACATATAGAATCTCACAAAAGTGAGTACACCCCTCACATTTTTGTAAATATTTTATTATATCTTTTTACAATACTGAAGAAATTGCACTTTGCTACAATGTAAAGTAGTGAGTGTACAGCTTGTATAACAGTGTAAATTTGTTGTCCCCTCAAAATAACTCAACACACGCCATTAATGTCTAAACCGCTGGCAACAAAAGTGAGTACACCCCTAAGTGAAAATGTCCAAATTGGGCCCAAAGTGTCAATATTTTGTATGGCCACCATTATTTTCCAGCACTGCCTTAACGTTCTTGGGCATGGAGTTCACCAGAGCTTCACAGGTTGCCACTGGAGTCCTCTTCCACTCCTCCATGATGACATCACGGAGCTGGTGGATGTTAGAGACCTTCCACTCCTCCACCTTCCATTTGGGGATGCCCCACAGATGCTCAATAGGGTTTAGGTCTGGAGCCATGCTTGGCCACTCCACCACCTTTACCCTCAGCTTCTTTAGCAAGGCAGTGGTCGTCTTGGAGATGTGTTTGGGGTCATTATCATGTTAAAATACTGCCCTGCAGTCCAGTCATCTCCAAAGGGAGGGGATCATGCTCTGCTTTAGTATGTCACAGTACATGTTGGCATTCATGGTTCCCTCAATGAACTTTAGCTCCTCAGTGACGGCAGCTCTCATGCAGCCCCAGACCATGACACTCCCACCACCATGCTTGACTGTAGGTAAGACACACTTGTCTTTGTACTCCTCATCTGGTTGTCGCCACACAAGCTTGACACCATCTGAACCAAATAAGTTCCAGTAATCCATGTCCTTAGTTCCCTTTCTTCAGCAAACTGTTTGCGGCCTTTCTTGTACATCATCTTTAGAAGGGATGACAGCCATGCAGACCAATTGATGCAGTGTGCAGCGTATGGTCTGAGCACTGACAGGCTGACCCCCTACCCCTTCAACCTCTGCAGCAATGCTGGCAGCACTCTAATGTCTATTTCCCAAAGACAACCTCTGGATATGACGCTGAGCCTGTGCACTCAACTTCATTGGTCTACCATGGCGAGGCCTGTTCTGAGTGGAACCTGTCCTGTTAAACCCCTGTATGGTCTTGGCCACCGTGCTGCAGCTCAGTTTCAGGGTCTTGGCAATCTTCTTATAGTCTAGGCCAGGCACGTCCAAAGTCCGGCCCGCGGGCCAATCGCGGCCCGCGTTCCGGTTTTGAACGGCCCGCCTGGTTATCTGGATATGTATATCTTTTGTGGCCCCCAACGATCTCCCAGCGCCGGGGCCACAAAAGATATATATGTCCGGATGCCTTGGAGGGGACAGGGAGGAGGCGGGACAAGAGCCGTGCACACAGGAGTATTTCCTGTTTACACGGCAGCCTCTGTAATAGGAAGTCCCGTCTCCAGCACTGCCATTGGACGGCTGTTCTGTCTATCAAAAGAGAGGGGACCTTGTATTAAAGAGGCCGCAGAGAAAACAGGAGTTTCTCCTGTATGTTATCTTTTGGCGCTCGTCCCGCCCCCGCCCTGTACCCTCCGAGGCGGCAGATGGAGGGGCATAATTCAGGCTGCACTGCACAATGGTGAGTCTGCATTCCTGACAATGATGGGGGCTGTATTCCTGACAATGATGGGGGGCTGCATTCCTGACATTCCTGACAATGATGGGGGCTGCATTCCTGACATTCCTGACAATGATGAGGGCTGTATTCCTGACATTCCTGACAATGAGGGCTGTATTCCTGACATTTCTGACAATGATGGGGGGTGTTTTCCTGACATTCCTGACAATGATGGGGGCTGCATTCCTGACATTCCTGACAATGATGGGGGCTGTATTCCCGACATTCCTGACAATGATGGGGGCTGTATTCCTGACATTCCTGACAATGATGGGGGCTGCATTCCTGACAATGATGGGGGCTGTATTCCTGACATTCCTGACAATGATGGGGGCTGTATTCCTGACATTCCTGACTTTGATGGGGGCTGCATTCCTGACAATGATGGGGGGCTGCATTCCTGCATTCCTGACAATGATGGGGGCTGTATTCCTGACATTCCTGACAATGATGGGGGGTTGCATTCCTGACAATGATGGGGAGTTGCATTCCTGACAATGATGGGGGGTTGCATTCCTGACAATGATGGGGGGCTGCATTCCTGACAATGATGGGGGGGGCTGCATTCCTGACATTCCTGACAATGATGGGGGGCTGCATTCCTGACAATGATGGGGGCTGTATTGCTGACATTTCTGATAATGATGGGGGCTGCATTCCTGACAATGATGGGGGCTGTATTCCTGACATTCCTGACAATGATGGGGGCTGCATTCCTGACAATGATGGGGGCTGCATTCCTGACATTCCTGACAATGATGGGGGCTGCATTCCTGACAATGATGAGGGCTACATTCCTGACAATGATGGGGGCTGCATTCCTGACATTCCTGACAATGGTGGGGGCTGCATTCCTGACAATGGTGGGGGCTGCATTCCTGACAATGATGAGGGCTGCATTCCTGACAATGATGGGGGCTGCATTCCTGACAATGATGGGGGCTGCATTCCTGACAATGATGGGGGCTGCATTCCTGACATTCCTGACAATGATGGGGGCTGCATTCCTGACAATGATGGGGGCTGCATTTCTGACATTTCTGGCAATGGTGGTGCTGCAGATGGGCAATGACCCTTATTTTGCTTCATATTTCTTTATTTAAAATTCCCTCTTAAAGTGAAGGTGCGTGTTATACGCCAATAAATACGGTATATCCAAATAACACGCCTGAGATCATCTCTTTACTCACACACAGCCACAAAGGCAAGAGAATTCTTGTTGGGCAGTGTTTCAGTACTCGAACAAACACACAGACTGAATTTTAATGGTTCAAACAATGTCAGGAAAAAAGGTCGGCCCTCACGCATGTTCGCTTCATCAAATCTGGCCTTCTTTGAAAAAAGTTTGGACACCTCTGGTCTAGGCCATCTTTATGTAGAGCAACAATTCTTTTTTTCAGATCCTCAGAGAGTTGTTTGCCATGAGGTGCCATGTTGAACCTCCAGTGAGAGCGATAACACCAAATTTAACACACCTGCTCCTCATTCACACCTGAGACCTTGTAACACTAATGAGTCACTGGACACCGGGGAGGTAAAATGGCTAATTTGGCTCAATTTGGTACATTTTCACTTAGGGGTGTACTCACTTTTGTTGCCAGTGGTTTAGACATTAATGGCAGTGTGAGTTATTTTGAGGGGACAGCAAATTTACACTGTTATACAAGCTGTACACTTACTATTTTACATTGTAGCAAAGTGTAATTTCTTCAGTGTTGTCACATGAAAAGGTATAATAAAATATTTACAAAAATGTGAGGGTGTACTCACTTTTGTGAGATAATGTATGTATTTTCTAATAAAAATGTGGTCATCTAGACAAATTAAAATTATTAACTAAAATGTATCATGGAAAACAGGTTTATGGTGCTAGCAAACATGACAAGCTAATATACAGTATATGAGAAATAATTGAGAGACTAGACATTTCATCCAATCCCAGGATTGGGAACACCACCATAATGTACCAGCGAGTACTTTTAGGTTCTGTATGTGCAATTATGCAATAGTTCATATACAATTACCAACTTCCATGTTTTCAGAAGCCTAGTCATGCTTTTCTACCCTACACTGTTTAGACTTGACAATAGATGCTAATATTGCCTGTGCTTTCATATTTATATAGTTACCGGTAATTACATAGTTAGTCTGGTTGAAAAAAGACACAAGTCCATCCAGTTCAACCAATAGAAGGAAAAAGAAAAAAAAATCATACAATCCCATATACACAATCCTATACCCACAGTTGATTCAGAGGAAAGCAATAAAAACAATAAATCATGATCCAATTTGCTCCAGCAGCAAAAATTTCTTCCTGATCCCAGAGAGACAATCAGATCATCCTTGGAGCAACTTTACCTATAAATGTTACTATACAGTTATATTATGTGTATCTAGGAAAGAATCCAGGCCTTTCTTAAAACAATCTACTGAGCTGGCCAGAACCAGCTCTTTATGGAGTCTATTTCAAATTTTTACAGCTCTTATGCCGCGTACACACGTTCGGACCTGTGATGTCACAGTCCCGGAGGATGCTGGGACTGTGACATCACAGGGGGGCGGGGTCACCATGTGACATGAGCATGTGACCCTGTCCCCTTGTCCCTATATAAGTCCCAGCACAGCGCGGCTCTGGCATTTCGGCCAGAGAGAGCGACGGGTCAACATCGGAAGAAGAAGAAGAAGAAGAAGAAGAAGGTGGCGCCGGCGGCGCGGAAAACGACGACCGCGGCAAGAACAGAAGAGACCCCGGAAGACCCCCGAAGGCGGATCGAGACCCCCAGACGACGGCGTCGACGACGAAGAAGGTAGCCGGCCTCCTCCGCTCGGTAAAAGAGCTAGGTAAATGGCGGAGGAGTCCGGCGAGAAGACCCCCCAAGACGGAAAAAGACCCCCGGAGCAGTGCAATAAAATATTTTTTCAAAATTGTGTGGTTATTTACTTTACATTTTACACCTTAGGTGAATGGGTAGGGGTACATCGTACCCCATACTCATTCACATAGGGTGGGGGGCTGGGATCTGAGGGCCCCCTTATAAAAGGGGGCTCCCAGATTCCGATAAGCCCCCGCCCGCAGACCCCGACAACCAACGGCCAGGGTTGTCGGGAAGAGGCCCTTGTCCTCATCAACATGGGGACAAGGTGCCTTGGGGTGGGGGGGCCGCACGGCCCCCCTTTCCCCAGGGCACCCCCCATGTTGAGGGCACGTGGCCTGGTATGGCTCAGGAGGGGGGGCGCTCGCTCATCCCCACCCCTTTCCTGGCCTGCCGGACTGCGTGCTCAGATAAGGGTCTGAGATGGATTTGGGGGGGACCCCCATGCCGTTTTTTTGGCGTGGGGAGTCCCTTTAAATCCATGCCAGGTGACGGGGCCAGCGCGGCGGCATTCACTGCCTTCGCTAGCTCCGTCTACCTGAAGTCACGTGCTAAATGAACGGACTTTTCGATGAGCGGCAAGTCCGTTCATTTCAAAAGTCCGGCGGACTAGCCTACTAACGGCGGGATTGTCCGCCGGACTGCCAAGTCCAGCGGACAATTTTAAAACAAAACTTAAAACCTAGTCCGCCGGACTTTTGGCGCCAAAAAGTCCGCCGGGGCCCACACACGAGGGGATTGTCCGGTGGACTTGAGTCCAGCGGATAATCCCGCGGGATAGTCCCTTCGTGTACCGCGGGATTAGGCTTCATGTATGCTTCTGTTGGTAAACGGACATTTAGGAGAAGTTGGGCATTTTTTTCAGCTGCCCCTGAACTCTGCTCTGTTATCTTATCAGTACATGTACACTGGGTCGTTTAAAGTAGTTTCTAGGCAGTTGAGTTTAGAAGCATTTTTTGAAAAGCAAAAAAATACATTTAGGATGGATGTTCAGAGGCGTTTGAAACGCCAAACACCTGTAACAGCTTGTTTACGTGTGTAAACGCACATTTCGTTTCCAGGCATTTTTCATTTTTGACTATTTAAAAAAACGCTTCTAAACGCAAATGCGGCATGTAAACACAGAAAAACTGTAAACGTCAGTTACTGTATAATGGTTCAGGAGAGGTTGTAAAAGGTACCGTGTACATTAAGCCTTATTGTAAAGAAGCCTTTCCATATCTGGAGATTAAATCTCTTTATCTCCAGACGTAAAGAGTGCCCTCTTGTCTTCTGTGATTACCTTAAAGTGAATAACTCAACACCATGTTCTTCAATATATGGATCCCTTATGTATTTGTACAGGTTGATCATATTCCCCCTTATCCCCCCCAGTTCCCCGATATCCTTTTTGAGAACTGGTGCCCAAAACTGGACTGCATATTTCAGAAGAGGTCTTACTAATGATTTGTACAGGGGCAAAATGATATCTCCCTCTCTGGAGTCCATACCTCTCTTAATACAAGAAAGGACTTTGCTTGCTTTGGAAACCGCAGCTTGGCATTGCATGCTATTATTGAGCTTATGGCCTACTAAAACCCCCAGTTCCTTCTCCACCATTGATTCCCCCAGTTGTACTCCCCCTAGTACATAGGCATGTGCAGGGGTTGTGCCAGGTGTGCCTGGGCACACCCTAATCACTATGTGCGATGCCCATACTTCCCGGGCTTGTCCCTGTGTTGCCCCCCCCCCCCCCGTCAAGTAGTGCTGCTGGCTTCCCTCCCCCCAGTTGCTGCGGGGCGATGTTTCATGATGGAGAGTGGGGGAAAGGAGATAGTAAATATGTCATTTACCAGCACCTTCCTTTTCTAAATGGACACAGTGAACACACTCACTCACTGTGTTTATTCAAAACTGAAGCATAGGAAACCATGTTTCCTATGCTTCAGTTTGTGAATGAACAGGAAGCCTCTTAGCACAGAACACTTTCCATCCATTCACTGCCCCATGCAGCTGAGTCATCAGAGAAAGGCATATGTGTTTGAACTTTGGGGTGCACACCATAATGCAATAGGCTGTGCACACCTATGCCCTAGTATGTATAATGCATGTATATTCTTAGCCTCCAAGTGCATAACTGTACATTTAGCAACATTAAACCTCATTTTTTTTATGGGCGTATAGGTCTACCTTCACCATGCAAGAATAGAGCACAATAATGTGCAACAAAGCACCCTACCATGATTTATCATGCTTTGCCATTCATTCCTGTGGGCCTTTGTTACATTTTAATGTGCATTACCACAGAAAAATAGTACATAACCTTTTCTTTATAGCTGCAGCACAGCATGGTGATCTCAACAGTGTTTACACAGATTGGCTCATTATTTAATGACCCCATGCTAATGTGGTTAGTCTCTAGGCTACAGGGTGAATTGATGGGGTTGCTTTACAGTGTCCTAATCTCTTTGATAAACATAGAAAAGCTGACCATAAAAATGACCCAGCAGGCTTTCCTATGTTTATCATAACCATGCGTGATATTTAAGGATGGAGAGCAGCAGGAGATCAGTAAACTATTATTCACTGCTGAACCCCAACGCTCCAAGCAAGCTGCAGGTCAGAGACCATCTGCCCCCAAACAGTTTTTTTTTAACTGGAGACAGAGAAGGCATCAGAATGCCAGCCCTGTTGTGACAGTAATAAAAATGTGTAAAAAATAAATAAAACGCAAAGTAACTGCTGTTAGAGGGAGCAAAAATCAATGCACACAAACTCAAAATGAAATATAAAATATGTAACTGTTTTTCTTTAGCTACTCCCTATCATCAGGTGTTTGGCAGCCTTCCAGCCTTCTACCTTCTATAGTTGCTGAGAAACCTTTGGTGCTTCTGCTATTAAATTTGAGAATGAATTGCTCCACAGTGCCTTCAGCTACAGCGGTCGCTGAGGACGTATTTTATACATCACTGTCCATAGCCCCCGAAGGCGGATCGGGACCCCCAGACGACGGCGATGATGAAGAAGAAAGCCGGGCTCCTCCGGTCGGTAAAAGAGCTAGGTAAAAGAGCGGAGGAGTCCGGCGAGAAGACCCCCCAAGGCGGAAAAAGACCCCCGGAGCAGTGCAATAAAATATTTAAAAAAAATTGTGTTTTTTTTATTGACACTTTTACACCTTAGGTGAATGGGTAGGGGTACATCGTACCCCATACTCATTCACATAGGGTGGGGGGCCGGGATCTGGGGGCCCCCTTATTAAAGGGGGCTCCCGGATTACAATAAGCCCCTCGCCCGCAGACCCCGACAACCAACAGCCAGGGTTGTCGGGAAGAGGCCCTTGTCCTCATCAACATGGGGACAAGGTGCTTTGGGGTGGGGGGGCCGCACGGCCCCCCTTTCCCCAGGGCAACCCCCTTGTTGAGGGCACGTGGCCTGGAACGGCTCAGGAGGGGGGGCGCTTGCTCGTCCCCACCTCTTTCCTGGCCGGCCTGGCTGCGTGCTCGGATAAGGGTCTCAGATGGATTTGGGGGGGACCCCCACGCAGTTTTTTCGGCGTAGGGATTCCCTTTAAATCCATGCCAGGTGACGGGGCTAGCGCGGCGGCATTCACTGCCTTCGCTAGTCGCGTCTACCTGCAGTTACGTTCTAAATGAACGGACTTTCCTCCATGTGTGGGCAAGTCCGTTCATTTTCAAAAGTCCTGCAGACTTTTTCCCGTGGATTGTCCGCCGGAGAAGTCCGGGCGTGTGTGGGCAAGTCCACACGCTCGGAAAGTCCGGCGGAGCTCCGCTGGAAAGTCCGGCGGTTTGTCCGCTGGACTAGGACCGGCAGACAATCTCGCCAGAAAGTCTGAGCGTGTGTACGAGGCATTAGAGATCCAAAGAGCTATCACTATCAGTGAAGCAAGCCATCATTAGGCTGAAAAAACAAAACAAACCCATCAGAGAAATAGCAAAAATATTAGGTGTGGCCAAATCAGCTGTTTGGAACATCCTTAAAAAGAAATAACGCACCGGTGAGCTCAGCAACCAAAAGACTCGGAAGACCACAGAAAACATCTGTGATGGATGACCGAAGAATTCTTTCCCTGGTGAAGAAAACACCCTTCACAACAGTTGGCCAGATCAAGAACACTCTCCAGGAGGTAGGTGTATGTGTGTCAAAGTCAACAATCAAGAGACGACTTCACCAGAGTGAATACAGAGGGTTCACCACAAGATGTAAACCATTGGTGAGCCTCAAAAACAGGAAGGCCAGATTAGAGTTGGTCAAACAACATCTAAAAAAGCCTTCACAGTTCTGGAACAACATCCTATGGACAGATGAGACCAAGATCAACTTGTACCAGAGTGATGGGAGGAGAAGAGTATGGAGAAGGAAAGGAACTGCTCATGATCCAAAGCATATCACCTCATCAGTGAAGCATGGTGGTGGTAGTGTCATTGCGTGGGCATGTATGGCTGCCAATGGAACTGGTTCTCTTGTATTTATTGATGATGTGACTGCTGACAAAAGCAGCAGGATGAATTCTGAAGTGTTTCGGGCAATAAAGTCTATGGGACGCGAATGTGAAAAATCAAAAGTGCTCTGGGGACTCCTCCTTGTATGATGGTGAGGCTACGGAAGGAGTGAATGTGGACAAGGAGTCGGTGGAATAGGCCACTTTGGCAGCTGCGTTGGAAGGCAAACTACTGAGCCTGGGTGACAGAGGATGAGAAAGATGAGGACTGCTTCATTATCCACTCCACCAACTCTCTGCATGTTGTGGCTCAATAACATGGCCAGCAGCAGAAAAAAAGGACAAGCGTGACCCACGGCCACCTGCTGAGGATGCACCATGTCCACAACCACCACTGTTGATTGTAGACACAGAGGCTGCTTTCCCTCTTTTAGTGGCCTGTGAGCGTCTGCCTCTCCTTGGTGGCCTTCCGGACATGATGTATTTTTTTTTTTTTGCAACACCACACTACACTGTATTAGATACTGTGTATACTGCCTGAAGTGCATTAGCAACTGTATAACACCTGCACTGTATTGTAATACTGTGTACACCACCAGAAGTGTAGTACAAACTGTACACACTGTATTAGATAGTGTGTACATCGCCTGCACTGTATTAGCAACTGTACAACAGCTGTATTGTACACTGTTAATAAATAGTTTTGGACATTTGAACGGACTTTACCGGTACCAGAAAGGAACACTATATACAGTGCCTTGCAAAAGTATTCACCCCCCTTGGCATTTTTCGTGTTTTGTTGCCTCACAACCTGTAATTAACATGGATTGTTTGAGGATTTGCATCATTCAATTTACAGAACATGCCCGCAACTTTGAAGATTTTTTTTTTCTATAGTGAAGCAAACAACAAATAGGACAAATTAACAGAAAAGGTCAATGTGCATAACTATTCACCCCCCCCCCCTAAAGTCAATACTTTGTAGAGCCACCTTTTGCGGCTATCACAGCTCCAAGTCACTTTGGATAAGTCTCTATGAGCTTGCCACATCTTACCACTGGCATTTTTGCCCATTCCCCCCTTGCAAAACTGCTCCAGCTCCTTCAAGTTGGATGGTTTGCACTTGTGAACAGCAATCTTTAAGTCTGACCACAGATTTTCTTTTGGATTGAGGTCTGGGCTTTGACTAGGCCATTCCAACACATTTACATGTTTCCCCTTAAACCACTCAAGTGTTGCTTTAGCAGTGTGTCTGGGGTCATTGTCCTGCTGGAAGGTGAACCTCCGCCCTAGCCTCAAATAACACACAGATTGGTACAGGTTTTTCTGAAGAATATCACTGTATTTAGCACCATCCATCTTTCCCTCAACTCTGACCAGTTTCCCAGTCCCGACTGCGGAAAAACATCCCCACAGCATGATGCTGCCACCACCATGTTTCACTGTGGAGATGGCATTCTTTGGGTGATGTGATGTCTTTTATTTATTTTTTATTTTAGTCTCATCAGACCAGAGCACCTTCCTCCATTCATTTTGTGAGTCTCCCACATGCCTTTTCGCAAACTCAAAACGTGCCATTTTGTTTTTTGCTGAAAGTAATGGCTTTCTTCTGGCCACTCTGCCATGAAGCCCAACTCTATGGAGCGTACGGCTTATTGTCGTCCTATGTACAGATACTCCAGTCTCTGCTGTGGAACTCTGCAGCTTCTCCTGGGTTACCTTAGGTCTCTGTGCTGCCTCTGATTAATGCCCTCCTTGCCCAGTCTATGAGCTTTGGTGTGCGGCCGTCTCTTGGCAGGTTTGCTGTTCTTTCCATTTGGTTATGATAGATTTGATGGTGCTCCTAGGGATCATCAAAGATTTGGATATTTTTCTGTAACCAAACTCTGACTTGTACTTCTCAACAATATTGTCCCTTACTTATTTGGAGAGTTTCTTGGTCTTCATGGCAGTGTTTGGTTAGTGGTGCCTCTTGCTTAGGTGTTGCAGCCTCTGGGGCCTTTCAAAAAGATGTGTATATGTAACAGATCATGTCTATGTAACAGATCATGTTACACTTAGATTGCACACAGATGGACATCATTTCACTAATTATATGACTTCTGAAGGTAATTGGTTGCACCAGAGCTTTTTATGGGCTTCATAACAAAGGGTGAATACATATGCACATGCCAATTATCATTTTTTTATTTCTGAAAAATAGTTTTATGTATATATTTTTCTAATTTTACTTCACCAACTTAGACTATTGTGTTCTGATCCATCACATATAATTCAGATTAAAAAAAACATTTAACCAAAGGCTGTAATGTAACAAAATATGTAAAAAGCCAAGGGGGTGAATACTTTTGCAAGGCACTGTAATTTAACAAAGAAGGTTGTTTATTAAATATTACAAAATTTGATAAAAGTGTACATAAATAAAAAACAAGAGAATAAGGAGCTCTCATTCATATAACCCCAGGTATAAAAATATATATTCCCTATGCTGCCAAGTCAAACAAGGTCAACGTTTCGCTGTCGCTTCTTCAGGACCTATTTCCAAGCAAAGGGATTCTGCATGGGAAAGAGAACAGATTTAAAAACTTAATCAAAAGGATGACAGATGCAGACAAATTACATATGATAAGATAAACCCCATAGATGGTATGGAGATAAAATATATGGGGTACCACTTACATAGTAAATGGAGCCCTCTCATAAGCGGCGTGCCATGTGATACCCAGGCGCAACCAGATCAGAGAGGCATTCACTAGATCAGAACCGACCAGAAAATACCACTAATGTCCCAATCTGAGAAGGACAAAAATTGAATGAAAGGAAAATATAATATATATAATAAATCCCCATATAAAGATACGGGGTAAGATATATTAAAAATAACTGCATCTTAGCAAGGTACTCACAGGACCAGCAGATTCACAACAACACTACATCAAGGTGACTATTGCTTCTCCACAGAATCTAGGGCCACCTTCCATTTGATTCCCACCAGGTAATATAAATATGTGGATTACACAAACATATTCGCTATACAATGTCATATATTATGACATGACAGTATCAATCCAAGATTCATAAATAAAGATGGTTCCAATACCTGTATACAATGGTTCAGGATGAGTAATAAAATGGACTGTATTAAGGCCTCCAAATAACCAGCAAGGGATAAACCCAAACCTGCATAAACCAAAGGGTGTGGTAGTCACCATTAGTTAATATGCAGCTTATGGTAGATAGAGCTAAAAGCAAGACACATAATAACTGAACTTACCAGTTAACTGGCATACATTAGTTCCCAATGATCAAATTTAGCAGGTACTAGATCAAATTCATGCTAATCATGGCTGCAACAGTAGATCTAGGGAGCAGAGTAACATAAATGACTTCACAACCTAAACAGCAATTTAAATGAAAGGGACAGAGAATGTCTCAGTGTGTAACCTAACCTGTTCAACAGAGGTCCTGGATGAACATGCCACCCTAGAGAGCCCTTACAGCTGATCCTTAAATACAACCACCAATTAGCACCACCTCCCAGCCCAGATGAGCTGACTATAATCAGCTGTGAGGGCTGTACCAATACATCCGAAAATGCAGGGCATGTGCAAGTGTAATGGTGGGGAATCCCCCATAGAGTAGAAATTGTATCGCAGTTTGCTGCGCATGTGCAATAGAGAACTAAATAGTCACAGAATATTAAAGGTGCGCTTATGCGCACTGGCCCTTAATTGATACTTGGCACCATCCAAAATATACAGGCGCGACAAGCCGCCAATTGAAAGTATCGCCGCCTATCGCGCATGCGCACATAGAAACTAGATAGTTAAATAATTAGAGGTGCGGTTATGCGCGCTGGCCTCCAATAGACACTTAGAAAATAAGCTGCCAATGCGAAATTTGACCACAAGAAAAAGGAAACCAGAATGAACTTTACAAAAACACTCTGCCATATGAATATGACAGATGGATATAATATATCCAATATATCCATATTTCCAAGTATCAATTAAGGGCCAGTGCACATATACTAACTGAATAACCTGCCTGCTTAATCTAACTCAAACTATCTCTCTGTCCACGCCAACAACACTACACACGGCCGCTCTGTAAGCAGCCTTATATAGCGTGGGGCGTGGGCTTAGTCCCCCTGAGCCATGATTGGCCAAAGGCACCCTGCTTTTTGCCAATTATGGCTCTCTCAGCAGAGCGCACTATGATTGGCCAAAGCCTGCAGATCAGGTGCATGCTTTGGCCAATCATCATCATACAGCGATGCACTGCAATCTCGCAGTGCATTATGGGGCATTGAATTTTCCGCGAACGCTTCATATGTTCGGTTCGTTTTAGAACAAACGAACATTGTGGGCTAATCCCTACAATGGATCAGCTAGCATAATGTTGCCACTCTGAAAAAGTAACTCTGAGGAACTGGCAGGATCACCAGGTATTTAGTAAAAATATATATATATATGTATATATTTTTTACAGATAACATCAGCACACATATAGTCAGAAGAAATATTTGTAACCCCTTCCTGCCCAGCCTTGGTGTCCCTTAAGTGTTCTTTACACCCAGAGGGTGGAACAAGCTGCCTAATAGGTGATCATAAGTGTGATTGGATGTCACATTGGACACATGATCTGGAGTCCATCCCACTGGCTCCCGATCATTGTTAGAAACTGGGAGCTGTCTATGACAGCTCAGTGACTGTGCTGGGAGTGAGCACATTCTCAACACAGAAACCTCCGCCGTCCATGGACACATATGCTTTACATGAGCTGCAAAAGAATAAATCGTAAGATGAAATTTAAAGTTTTGAGCTTCATAACACTTTAGGCTGGGTTCACATTATTGTGAAACCCGCATCCAATTCGCATTTCAGGAGTTTGTGATCAGCTCTCCATGGAGCCAGTTCACACATCTCCAGAGCTTCTGCGGAGTGTTTTGCACAGGAGCCCTGTGTGTCTTCTGCTCCGTTTCGGGTCTGAATTCAGCCAGAAATTCGGACAGAAATTTGACCTGAAATGGTGAATGGGGACACACCGGACCCCTGCTGTGAGCCGCACCGTGCTTAAGGGTGAACCCAGCCAAAAGTTCTCTTTCACACCTACATGGCATGTTTTTGTATACATTGCAGTGCGTTGGTGAATGAATGGCTTGCCTTAATACAACAAGTGTGTCAATGCACTGCAATGCAGCAAAAAACAGATAAATGGGCCCTTAAGGTATATGAAAGTAGTAAGAATAAGAAAATGTATAAATCATCAGAAAAAATATAGTAATACAGAACCTTTCTCTGAGGTGGAAACACTTGTTTGGTATTTTCCTATATTAGTGGAATATGCGAACAGGCTGTGCATATGGAAGGTGGCTTAGAAGACGGGGCCAAAGCTAATAACTTGCCTAGGGCCTTGCTTGGTCTTAATCCAGCTGTACATCAAAGGAGCACTTTCACTGACGGTAACCTTGGTTTGTGCATTTTTTTAATCATATGCTCAGTTTGAATTGTCCAGGGTTGTTATGAGTTTACTTTAAGGAAATATAATCAGTTTGGTTGAGGCTGAAAAACAGGGACATACACAGGGATTTAATTTGGTATCTAGTAAAAGTGACAGCACATTTTTTTTAATGTTTTTCTAGTACTAGCGTAAAATTTGTGCATTTTAGGAATTAAACAATTAGCTTTTGTTTAGTCACATGGATGGTTCAGTTTTCTTTCCTTCCAGTACGGGTGGAAGGAAAGAAAATTGCTTGATTCCCCCATCAACACAGTCAGTGTTGATAGGGCAATGCCTCCTGCAGTGTGTAATGTGTTCTGCTGGCAGGGGAACACAGGGAGTCTTCCCAGCCAGCAAAACACAATGATTACTGCTAGCGGCTATAGCTGCTGGCAGTAATCGTATGTAAAAAATCCAAGTTGATCGATGTATCAACTTGGGTAAAATAAGCCTTCTCAGCCTGTTGAAACATCCACATTTTAAACCACATACGGCCGGCTTAAAGGAGAAGAATAGTCAAAGATATTTTGGCTATACTTCTCCAGTAGGTCACAGGAGTACAGTTCCTATAGCACTCCTGTGACCCGGTTTCAGCCATCAGTGGGCTAAAGTCTGCTGTCAGCTGACTTCACCCAGCCCGTCCAGGCTCAGGAAAGATCCTGACCATATGGCCAGGATCAACCCAAATGCCTTGACCAGCACCTGACTCAGCCTCTCAGTGATCTGCTGAGCCAACCCCTTCCACAGCCCAGCTCTCCTGTGATTGCTGGAGGGGCAGAGCAGAGAGGTGATGACTGACAGTCACTGTTCTCTGCTCGGAGGGGGGTGGAAGGGAGCAGAGTGGGTGGAGGAAGGGGGAGGGCGATCAGTGTGTTTGATCATTCAGTTCCCACTGCAGAGTCAACGAGGATCAGATACAGCATAGGTTTGAAACTGCATCCACCTAGGTGAGTATAACATTTTTTTTAAAGTTCACTGGTTTACCTTTGAAACTAACTATAGACATAATATGAAAGTTGTTCAACCCATCCTTTTTCAACTGCAGTTCTCTTGTTGTCAGTTTAAGGCCCCTGATTTACCTGTTGATTATTAACTAGAGTAACTATAAATTACCCAAAGTGTCCAGCACGTGTAGCCATGCAACCTGTGGAGCTTCACAACAGCCTTGTGCTAGGATGGAATCTCTTTTACACAAAACATATTGATGTTTTAATGGTCCTCCTAACCTGAATAAGAATACTGTCAAACTGTCAAACTGTGTTAATTAAAAATGAACCTATATGAGATGACTGTATTTCTACTTATCTTGAGAAAAATTTGCAGCCAAAAGCTATACCAGGAAAAGCTGCCTCTGTACTTCAGCCACCTATAGGCACTGAACTACTGTGGCAAATTATAATAATAAAAATATGTCCTCTATTTCATAAATAAGATGTACCCTGATCGCTGTTATCCCTGCATTATTATATTATTTCTGATCATCTGCTCTGCTCTCCCCTTTTACCTTTGCTATTAAAAATTCCCTGTTTTTTGTACTTTTAGGATGTCACTGTTAGCAATCAAGGGGTTACCCTGGGTGTTGCTTAGAACCAAGCTCAGGTAACCCATAAAAATGCAATTTTTTGAACACTTAAAAAGATTAGTGCAAGATTTACCAGATGTGAAGACCATTCGCATGGGTGGTAAGCTTGCATATTTTGGCCAAAACACAAATTGATTCTGTTAGTTTTGGTTTTATAAGGAGCATGTGAAGAAAATGCCTACCAACCTGCCTGCTAACAAATAGTTTTAGAGCCATTTCACATTGAAACGGCTTAAAAGCCTTAGCGCTATTCACCGCGTTTTTGGGGCTCCAATGCTAAAATTAGCGCACCACGCTGGCATTTTAAAGGTGTTTTTCAAGCGTTAATGAAGCATGGGCATCAGGTAACAACCCCACCTCCCAACATCACTTCCTGTGAACTTCCTTGTAGCTTGTGGAGGTGAGAGAGGGTACAGAGAGAAGATGGAGTTTCTGGAGCTCATGTTTGTTGTGTGTGCTACTCTATTGGGAGAATATCCACCAACAGAGGCAGCAATGTCGCTATTGGGTTTATCCCTTCCTCCAAGCGCACACCTCAAGAGGACAATTTGTGTTGCTATATGAGGACTTGAGAGTGCACCCAGACAAGTTTAGAAATTACATTCGGATGAGAAATGTAACGTAAGTGTCTATATCCCAATCCCTAATCCCACTAGTCCCAACCCTAACCCTAATCCCACTCCCACTAGTCCCAAAACCCTAACCCTAATCCCGTACCCACTAGTCCCAACTCCCCAACTCTTAACCCTAATTCTACTCCCACTAGTCCCAAATCCCTAACCCTAATCCCGCTCCCACTAGTCCCAAACCCCCACTCTTAACCCTAATCCCGCTCCCACTGGTCCCAAAACCCAACCCTAATCCTGCTCCCACTATTCCCAAATCCCTAGCCTTAACCCTAGTCCCACTCCCAAATCTCCAACTGTTAACCCTAATCGCGTTCCCATTAGTCCAATAACCCTAATCCCGCTCCCACTAGTCCCAAATCCCTCACCCTAACCTTAAACCCACTCCCACTAGTCCCAAAACCCTAACCCTAATCCTGCTCCCACTAGTCCCAAATTCCCAACTCCTAATCCTAATCCCACTCCCACTAGTCCCAAATACCTAACCCTAACCTCACTCCCACTAGTCCCAAATCCCCAACTCTTAACCCTAATCCCGCTCCCCCTGGTCCCAAAACCCAACCCTAATCCAGCTCCCACTAGTCCCAAAACCCTAACCCTAATCCTGCTCCCACTAGTCCCAAATCTCTAACCCTAATCCCACTCCCACTAGTCCCAAATCCCCAACTGTTAACCCTAATCGCGTTCCCATTTGTTCAATAACCCTAATCCCGCTCCCACTAGTCCCAAATCCCTCACCCTAACCTTAAACCCACTCCCACTAGTCCCAAAACCCTACCCTAATCCTGCTCCAACTATTCCCAAATCCCTAGCCCTAACCCTAGTCCCACTCCCACTAGTCCCAAATACCTAACCCTAACCTCACTCCCACTAATCCCAAATCCCCAACTCTTAACCCTAATCCCATTCCCACTAGTCCAAAATCCCTAACCCTTATCCCGCTCCCACTAGTCCCAAACTCCCAACTCTTAACCCTAATCCCGCTCCCACTGGTCCCAAAACCCAACCCTAATCCCGCTCCCACTAGTCCCAAAACCCTAACCCTAATCCTGTTCCCACTAGTCCCAAATCTCTAACCCTAATCCCACTCCCACTAGTCCCAAATCCCCAACTGTTAACCCTAATCGCGTTCACATTAGTCCAATAACCCTAATCCTGCTCCCACTAGTCCCAAATACCTCACCCTAACCTTAAACCCACTCCCACTAGTCCCAAAACCCTAACCCTAATCCTGCTCCCACTAGTCCCAAATCCCCAACTCCTAATCCCGCTCCCACTAGTCCCAAAACCCTAATACCGCTCCTACTAGTCCCAAATTCCTAACCTTAATCCTGCTCCTACTAGTCCCAAAACCCTAACTCTTAACCCTAATCCCGCTCCCACTGGTCCCAAAACCCAACCCTAATCCTGCTCCCACTATTTCCAAATCCCTAGCCCTAACCCTAGTCCCACTCCCACTAGTCCCAAATACCTAACCCTAACCTCACTCCCACTAGTCCCAAATCCCCAACTCTTAACCCTAATCCCATTCCCACTAGTCCAAAATCCCAAACCCTAATCCCGCTCCCACTAGTCCCAAATCCCCAACTCTTAACCCTAATCCCGCTCCCACTGGTCCCAAAACCCAACCCTAATCCTGCTCCCACTATTCCCAAATCCCTAGCCCTAACCCTAGTCCCACTCCCACTAGTCCTAAATACCTAACCCTAACCTCACTCCCACTAGTCCCAAATCCCCAACTCTTAACCCTAATCCCATTCCCACTAGTCCAAAATCCCTAACCCTTATCCCGCTCCCTCTAGTCCCAAACCCTAACCCTGCCCCTACTA
This sequence comes from Lithobates sylvaticus, assembly GCA_028564925.1. NCBI lineage: Eukaryota > Metazoa > Chordata > Amphibia > Anura > Ranidae > Lithobates > Lithobates sylvaticus. The sequence goes on from CM053032.1 coordinate 134,964,278, forward strand.
GTCCCAAATCCCTAACCCTAACCCCGCTCCCACTAGTCCCAAATCCCTAACCCTAATCCCGCTCCCACTAGTCCCAAATCCCTAACCCTAATCCCACTCCCACTAGTCCCAAATCCCCAACTCTTAACCCTAATCCTGCTCCCACTAGTCCCAAATCCCCAACTCTTATCCCCAATTCCCGCTCCCACTAGTCCCAAATCCCCAACTCTTAACCCTAATCCCGCTCCCACTAGTCCCAAAACCCTTACCCCATAATCACGCTCCTACTAGTCCCAAATCCTTAACCCTAATCCCGCTCCCACTAGTCCCAAATCCCCAAATCTTAACCCTAATCCCGCTCCCACTAGTCCCAAATCCCCAACTCTTAACCCTAATCCCACTCCCACTAGTCCCAAATCCCTAACTCTAACCCTAATCCCACTAGTCCCAAATCCCTAACCCTAACCTTAATCCCACTCCTGCTAGTCCCAAATCCCTAACCCTAATCTCACTCCCACTAGTCTCAAATCCCTAACCCTAATCCCACTCCCACTAGTCCCAAATCCCTAACTCTAACCCTAATCCCACTAGTCCCAAATCCCTAACCCTAATCCCACTCCCGCTAGTCCCAAATCCCTAACCCTAATCTCACTCCCACTAGTCTCAAATCCCTAACCCTAATCCCGCTCCCACTAGTCCCAAATCCTCAACTCTTAAACCTAATCCCATTCCCACTAGTCCCAAAACCCTAACCCCGCTCCCACTAGTCCCAAAACCCTAAACCTAATCCCACTCCCTGTAGTCCCAAATCCCTAACCTAATCCCACTCCCACTAGTCCCAAATCCCTAACCCTAATACCGCTCCCACTAGTCCCAAATCCCCAACTCTTAACCCTAATCCCACTCCTCTAGTCCCAAAACCCTAACCCTAATCCTGCTCCCACTAGTCCCTAATCCCCTAATCTATACCACAATATGTAGTGTTAACAAATTACCTATTTTCTGTCCCAGATTTGACTTCCTTCTTGATATGTTGTCGTCTGCCTTGTTGAGACAGGATACGAACTGCAGGGGGCGGCAATACCTCCGTGTGAGCGTTTGCTTATAACACTCAGGTAAGTTTATAAAGCTAGATAAATAGATAAATCAACAATTTATTAAGTATTAAAAAATAAAAGACAACATAATTCAAAATATATATATATATATATTGTATTCAGTACAGATATTGTTGTACACTCAACAATTTGAAAAAGTGCCAAATAACATTAAACAAAATAAAATAAACACATAACAAGTGGTAATGTGCATACATTACTTAATTTTTTTTATATATAAAAACTTTCTTATTGGAACTTTTTTTAATTACAAAACTTAGAAAATATAAAAGGTTGAAAAATAGAACAAATTAACAAAGAAAAACAAAAAATGCATAAATGTGCATACATTATTTCCAACAATGTGAGAAATTTTTTTAAAATTTAGAGGTTCTGATAAAAAAGGAGGGGTGGAATGGGACTTCTCTCGAGGAGGGGAGGAGGGGAAGTTGCTGGGGTCTATAAATTGGCATTTCATATGCCCCTCCCTGCCCCCGTGCAGTGTTAAAGGTGGGAGGAGGCATATAAGCATAACCGGAGCCTGATGGACCCGGGTACTGCACGGGTCTTTGATCAAACATACATGTTGGATCATATTGTGGTGGATAATTTAAAATATATTGAGAATTAATTTCAGGTCTGGAGGATGGACACGATTTATGTTGAAAAGACTTTATCACACGTAACACCTCCATCTTCATGGCACATTGTTATCTTTTGTCCACCATGTGCCTTTGGGGTATTCTACTGCGCGCAAATGCAGCATTTTCTCCCTGATCATTTTGTTGGGCTTCCAATTTTTTTTGGACGACATCTATGAAGTCTTCTGATTGTTGCTGTTTTGATCCTTTTTTGCGTGTGTTCCTTACTGGCTCTGGGTCTGGATCAATAAGGCTACATTTGGACTTTCTTGGAACCAGACCCACTCTTAGATTTCCTCTGCCTCTTCAACTCTCTCCTAAAATTGTCCTTCAATGTCTTCCAACATTTTTTTATTGTTCCACTGAAAGATAGAAAATTATTTCTTAATTTTAGTTACAGATATCTTGCCACAGGAAATAGCTACACATCACTACAATATGAATTTCGCACAGGAAAATCTACCATAAGTGAGATTGTGAAGCTAACGTTTGATGCTATCTGGAATCTAAAGAAGGAATTCATGCCAATTCCAAAAAAAGAGAAGTGGGAAGATGTTATTAAGCGTTTCTGGAGTAAAACCAACTTTCCTAACTGCCTGGGAGCTATTGATGGCAAACACATTAGGGTTGTAAAAACCCTGTCACAGTGGAAGAAGATATTTCAACTACAAAAAGTATTTTTCGATTGTACTGATGGCTGTTGTAGATGCAGACTACAAATTCCTCTTTGTCAACATAGGAGCATTTGGAAGTTGTGCAGACTCAACTGTCTTCCAGAATTAAAATTTGGAAAGCGGCTTGCTGCAAATAAAGTAGATTTTCTTGAGAACTAACCACTACCTGGGACATAAAATCCAGATATGCCTTTTGTTTTCGTGGCTGATGAGGCTTTCGCTATTAATGAACACCTAATGAAGCCATACTCACAGAGGAATCTCGACCCCCGTAAGAGAATATTCAATTACTGTCTCTGTCGGGCATGCAGGCTAGTCGAATGTGCTTTTGGAATACATGCCAACAAATGGAAAATTTTCCACAAACCATTAAATCTGAAGATCCAAAATTTGAGAAAAGTAATAAAGCAGCATGTGTGTTACATAATCTGGTACAGGAGAGAGGCGGCGTGAATTTCGAGGACACATTGGCACACAATTTGGAACCCGCTGATTTTGTTCATGTTTGTGGTCCAACAGTGGGTTTCACTATAAGGGATCATTTGGCTGACTATTTTATGAGCCCTGCTGGTGAACTTAGTTGGCAAGGTGATATGATATAACCCTTTCCCAAATCCATAATTAACATCAATAATTTCCTAAATTCTAGGATACTGTGTCAAGTTCTGTGGCAATATTTGTAAGTAGTTGTTTTTGTTTAACAACGTTATTATTCTCGAATAAAATTTAACTTTAACCTCCCTGGCGGTATGATTATATCTGTCCAAACCAGAGTCTAGTAAACATCTCGGGTATGATAAAGTTTGAAACATGAAATAATAAATTGTAATATAATAAATAATATTATATTATTATTTGGTATAATTATTTATATAGATGTGTAACAGTGTAGCGCTAATAATGTCTCTGTACAGCAATGGTTGTGGACTGGAAAGATCAACAACCACCAGTTTACTGTTCAGACTGTTGTTATAAAAGTGCCAAATTTGAGGTCAAATAGGTGATAAACATCAGGTCCTCTGATAAAATGAAGACATGATGAATCCCCAGGTTAGATAGACCAAAAGTGTGGATACACTACCCAGTGGTCCACACTCACCTTAAGTGGGTGTTTGGTGAAAATTAGATAAAACAACCTTGTGTGAACTGTCAATCTATACATACACGCCTCAAATAAATATTAAGTGAATAGTGCAACTCAATGCCTAAAATCGCATCAATAATAAGTGGAGATGTATGAAGGAGCCAGTATTGCTATATCTTTAACACTAGCACCATGTGGTATAGATTTCATAGATTGTGCAATCAAATGCCTAAAATCGCACAAATACTCAGTGAGAATATAATAAGGTGCCAATATCTATGATGCTAAAACCGTGATATATAGAAAGTGCTACAAAAACAGGAGGACTGAAATAAATGAAAATGTCAAGATCGTGTGTCATCTAGGTACTTAATGGACTGGCCACTGAACTAGCAAGCCAAACAAGCAATAGAAATACATCACAATATAAATCGATAACACATGATAAAGATGGTTATTTCTGAAAACATCTCAGTAAGCAGTCCTAATATTGATAATTATTGAACGGACAAAATCACCAAGCTGTATTTCAAGTAGAGGAACTACTTCGTAGAGTCCAGATAACACTAATTAAGATGGTGGTGATAAAACAGTTCAGATGCAAAACAAAACAGTAATGATGATATGGTTCAGATGCTGGATCCTCTCAAACAAGGGCAACAGTGCAACCAGAAGAGTAATTTCATAAGCGCTTACCCTGTGCGGTGGACCAACTCACCAGAAGTGAAAGGTCGGAAACAGCTTGTATGGCTACCTCCAGGTGCCAAAAATGTGTGGAGTAGATTGGGAGTTGGGAGCGTAGGCTGGAGCGTCTCGAGATCCTTAGCAAATACTCACCGACCGAATGGATATTCACTGGATCGCTATAGTTGAATCAGTGCTCATCGGTCAGACTTGCCATAGGTGAAGAGAAAAAACCTGGCGGTATGATTATTTCAGATTTTTTCATATACACTGATATTAATGGGTATCAGTTAGGGCGATCAGTCCCAAATTAAAGGAGATGGGACAAGCATATCGAATAACCTAAAATGTAGGAACACCAGTAATTAAAACTTAGGAGTTAATGACAACTCAAACTATATGTGTCACTGGCGTTAAATAATGGCGCAAACACCTCTGAAGCGTTCAGCGCCAATTTTATAGTTATAATCTAGTGTAGTCTTCATGGATCTGGTGTATCCAGAATGTTTCAAGTCGGGATACACCCCTTATATTCGACTCACCCCTCCAGTGGGGGACGAATTTGTCTATAATCTGAAAACGGGACCCCGCTGGATTTCGATTATGATTTAGGAGATAGTGCTTGGAAACACTGATGGCGAACGTGCGTTTGGTCCGACCTATATATTGTTTACCGCATGGACACGTAATGAGGTAAACAAAAAATTTCGTGTGGCACGTTACAAAACATTCCATCCTGTATTCTTATTGGTATGTTGGATTTAAACGTATCACACTTCCTCCTGCAAGAGTTGTTCATGCATACGTTGCACTTACGACAGGGGTAAAAACCCTTCATATCATGGAAAAAAGAAGGGGGGTTAGGTGGATCCATGATGTTTGGTGCAACTTTACCCCTTAGGGAAGGGGCTCCCCTGTAGATAACCCCTGCATGTTCTGGTAGAATAGGCCCTAAGATTTGATCGTTTTTCAAAATGTCCCAATGTTTTTGAAGTATCCCTTTGATTTGTTTGTGTTGGACCGAGAACTTATTTATCCTCCCTATTTTTAGGGGGTTTCTCTATCAACAATTCTCCTCTTATCCTTTCCTTTTTTATCATTTTTGGTGCTGAAAGAGGTACCATTATTTTGCATGGAAATTTGGCGTTTTATATTGTAGGCCTGTAATTCTTAGGAATAACTCACTTAAATCTGTCCAAACCAGAGTCTAGTAAACATCTCGGGTATGATAAAGTTTGAAACATGAAATAATAAATTGTAATATAATAAATAACTATAAATAATTATACCAAATAATAATATAATAATAATAAAAATTATTCAATAATGTAATCAAATTAAAAACACTGAAAATTGCCACATCAGTTGCAGAATTGTCGCTGTCATTACTTTTCAGTGTTTGATGACGGATTTCCCCATAAATCACTATCGCTCAATTCTGTGAGTGATTCTAATTTATTATTGCTGTTTTCTAGCTGGTCTTAAACTGCTTTTGATGTAAAGGGACGGTTTTGGTTGCTATGGACAATCTCCAGTTTCCAGGCAGAAAGTATTTATAATATAAAACTGCATGCAGGGCACCGGGCAAACCACTAGGGACAAAAGGGAGGTGAAATAATTTCATACAGTAATACTTTTTGAATTTGGCGCTGTTCTCCATCCCCGTGTGTCGCAACGAATTGAGCGGAGGACGTGCCGCTCACACTGCGGGGAGACATCGCAGGAACCAGGGGACAAGGTAAGTAAGCTCTTTCTGGATCCTGCGATGCGATCCCGAGTCTGGCTCAGGGTTTCCAATTTTGGTTCGGAAAATCCACCCCGAGACAGACTCGGGAATACCGTCAGGGGGGTTAATAAAGACTTAGTGCCACGGTCACATTGATGAGACCATGTTTATGAAACTTTTATAATATGTTTTTTAGCTTCTTTTAGAAACTGTTTAGTAGAATTCATTATTGCATGGTTTGTACCTAGCATTGAACCAAGTTAGTAAACTTTCTGTCTAATTATTTTTGGAGTATCTTAACCACTTGACCACTGGGCACTTAAACCCCCTTCCTAACCAGACCAATTTTCTCACATTTTGAATGACAATTACTCAGGCATGCAACACTGTACCTATTTTGAAGGCCCTGGAGAACCAGGACAATGGAAACTCCCCAAAAATTACCAATTTTGGAAAGAAAACAACCCAATGTATAATCTATGAGGCATAATGAGTCTTTTGAACATGTCATTTTTTTCTACAAGTTTTAGAAAAATGTGTAAAGAAAATGAAAACACATTTTTTTTACACAACGTTGTCCATTTACACAATGTTTCTAACACATAGCATGTACATACCAAAAATTACACCCGAAAATAGATTCTCCTACTCCTCCTGAGTACGGTGATACCACATGTTTGAGACTTTTCCACAGCGTGGCCACATACAGAGGATCAACATGCAGGGAGCACCATCAAGTGTTCTAGGGGCATAAGTTTCAAATCTAATTTGACTACCTATTACACTTTTGTGAGGCACTGTAGTGGCATGGATGATAACTGATGTGGCATGGATGAGCATGAATGGGAATGGATGAGCTGTGGATGGGGATGGCTGAGCATGAATGAGTATGGCTCATTACGGATGAATACGGCTGAGTATAGCTTGAGTATAGCTGGGTATAGATGGGATGGCTGGGTACGGCTGGGTAAAGCTGAGTATGGCTGGGTATGGCTGGGTATGGCTGAGTATGGCTGAGTATGGCTGAGTATGGCTGGGTAAGGCTGAGTATTGCTGGGTATGGCTGAGTATGGATGGGTATGGCTAATTATGGATGGGGAGGATGGGATGGCTGAGCATGGATGGATGGATGAGTATTGCTGAGGATGGATGGATGGCTGAGCATGGATGGATGGATGAGTATGCTGAGTATGGATGAGTGAGCATGGATGGATGAGTATGCTGAGTATGGATGAGTATGCTGAGCATGGTTGGCTGGGTATGGATGAGGCTGCAATGGGCACATATCAGCACTGTGGGCACTACACATCCAGATCCAAAAAAATATATATATTTAAAAATATAATATAATATAATAATATAAAAAAGCCAAAAATAGTTGTCGTTTTATTGTTCTTCTCTCTCTATTCTGCTCTGTTTTACTGTATTTTTTTAACTGCAATGTTTTATTGTTACTATACTTAATCATGTTTGCTTTTCAGGTATGTAATTATTTTATACTTTACTGTTTACTGTGTTTTATTGTTAACCATTACAGTATATTCTTTTCAGGTACGCCATCCAGCTGCAGCACTAATTTATTTATCTTGACAGCAACATAGTTTTCTCTCACGATACGTAAATCAGCGACTCCATCGCTGTAGGAGGTGATTTCACAGATTAAAAAAAAAATGTAGAAGTGTGTGGATGGAGGGCGGTATTCTAATGGTGGGCATACCCACTAATCAATCTCTTTTTTCATGCAGCCCACAGGCTGCATGAAAAAAAAGAACATTACAATATATGACCAAAAAGGACCAGCAACGTACTGGTATATTGCTGGAATTTAAGTGGTTATACCAGAATGATGCCTGCAGGTTTAGGTATCATCTTGGTATTGTTCTTTTCAGCCAGCGGTCGGCTTTCATGTAAAAGCAATCCTAGCAGCTAATTAGCCGTTAGACTGCTTTTACAAGCAGTGGGAGGGAATGTCCCCCCTCCTGCAGCCTTCCATGGTTTTCTCTGGCTCTCCTGTCCCACCAGGGAACCTGAGAATGCAGCCGGTGGTTCCGCCAGCAGACCATAGAGATGATCGAGGACCGGAATGGCTCCAATCATCTCTATGGCCTAAGAAACCGGAAACTACGAGCGTTTCATGACTTTTGTTTCACCGGATATAAACAGCACCATTGTGAAATTGGGAAAGCACCTTATCACACTGATCTTGGTGTGGTCAGATGCTTTGAGGGCAGAGGAGAAATCTAGAGTCTAAAAGACCCCATTTAAAAAAAAAAAGTACCTGTCACTACCCATTGCTATCATAGGGGATATTTAATATTTTGATTTAAAAAAAAAAATTAAAGGAACAGCGTAAAAATAAAATAAAAATGCAAAATAAATCATTTAAAAAAAGCACCCCTGCCCCCCGTGCTCACACGCAAAGGCGAACGCAAGCATCGGTCTTGTGTCATATATAAACAGCAATTGCACCAGGCATGTGAGGTATCACCGCAAATGTCAGATCGAGGGCAGTAATTTTAGCAGTAGACCTCCTCTGTAAATCTAAAGTGGTAACCTGTAAAGGTTGTTAAAAATGTACATACATTTTTTGCCTGTACTCTGCAAAAGATCATCTTTTATATTTTATTATTATATTATTTATTATTATTATATAGGATTTATATAGCGCCGACAGTTTGCGCAGCGCTTTACAACATTAGGGCAGATGGTACAATTACAATACAATTTGATACAGGAGGAATCGGAGGGCCCTGCTCGTTAGAGCTTACAGTCTAGGAGGGAGGGTCGAGTGATATGAAGGGTAATGACTGTGGGGGATGAGCTGATGAAGAAAATAAAAGTGCAGTTGTTAGGTGGAGGCAGGGTAGGCTTCTCCGAAGAGAAAAGTTTTCAGGGATCGCCTAAAAGTAGATAGTCTGACAGATTGGGGAAGGGTTTTCCAGAGGATGGGAGAAGTCCTGGAGGCGAATATGGGAGGAGGCGATGAGGGAACTAGAGAGCAGGAGGTCTTGGGAGGAAAGAAGAGGATGGTTTAGGTTGGTATTTTGAGCCTAGGCTAGTGATGTAGCTGTGGGCAGAGTTGTGGATGGCTTTGTAACTTATTGTTAGTATTTTGAATTCAATTTGTTGGGCGAGTGGCAGCCAATGGAGGGACTGGCAGAGGGGGTAGCAGATGCTGAGCAGTTTGTAAGGTGGATGAATCTGGCAGCAGCATTCATGATGGATTGAAGGGGGGGTAGTTTATTTAAAGGTAAGCCAATGGAAGTTGGAGTAGTTAAGGCGAGAGATAACCAGGGAGTGAATCAGGAGCTTTGTGATTTCATTGGTTAGGAAGGGATGTTGTTTGGAGATGTTGCGGAGGTTGAGACGGCAAGCTTTGGAAAGCGATTGGATGTGGGGCCAAAAGGAGAGTTCAGAGTCCAGGATAACACCTAGCACCCTGGCATGTGGGGATGGGTGGATGGTTGTGCCATTGCTCTTGACAGAGAAGTCAGAAACATTTTGGGCAATATAGTGTGTTTTAGTGCATTGAAATTCAAAAAAGTGTTGTTTTCCCAAAAACACCCACCATTTTAATCTACAGGGCCTTTGCTTTAAAAAATATATAATGTTTGGAGGTTCAAAGTAATTTTCTAAAAAAAAAAAAATGTTTTTCATGTAAACAAAAAGTGCCAGAAAGAGCTTTGTCTTCCAGGGGTTAGAAGAGTGGGTGATGTGCGGCATAAGCTTTTAATGTTGTGAATAAAATACCAGGACAGTTCAAACCCCCCCCCCCCCCCCAATTACCTTTTTTTGGAAAGTAGACACCCAAGCTATTTGCTGGTAGGCATGTTGAGTCAATGGAATATTTTATATTTTGCCATAAGTTTTGGGAAAATTACAATTTTTTATTTATTTTTTTACACAAAACTGTTACTAAATTATATATTGCTCACACATGACATAGGTATATGTGGAATTACATCCCAAAATACATTCTGCTGCTTCTCCTGAGTATGGGGATACCACATGTGTGGGACTTTTTGGGAGCCTAGCTGCGTACTTACCGGATTGAAATTTACTGACATGACACCCAAAATTTACTGGCACAGCCATGTTTTTACTGGCATTTCCAAAAGTTACAAAATAACAGTTTTAAGTGTAAAAATTCAGTATTTAGGCTACAAACAAGTAAAATATGCAATTAGCATTTTGATTTAAGGTAGATACTATGGCAAAAAACATATTATTTTATTTCAATACAGTAAGTAGCTCAGGGACAGGACTGAGTCATAGTGACTGTCTCTCTCCATGCCTGGTGGTCACTTCAGTCCACTCCAGTCCAAACACTGGCAGTCCCGCAGACCCGCACACAAGGTTCCTGTCGCTCCATTCTGCTCCCTTGCACCATGACCTCACACAATACTCCCAGGCACCACCTCTGCCAGCATCACAGCCATATTTTTTACTGGAATTTACTGGGAGAAAAGTGCCCATTTTTTATGGCTGCCAGTAAAAATACTGACGTTGGGAAACAACGCGAACAGGACCCTGAAAACCAATCACCGCCTTCAGGATTTCTAAGGGCGTAAAATGGTGATTTCACTTCCTCACTACCTATCACAGTTTCGGAGGCCATGAAATGCCAAGATAGCACAAAACCCCCCAATTGACCCCATTTTGCAAAGTAGACACTCCAAGCTATGTGCTGAAAGGCATGTTGAGTCTATGTAATATTTTATATTTTGCCACAAGTTTTGGGAAAATGACAACATTTTTTATTTTATTTTTTTTTTTTGCACAAAGTTGTCACTAAATTATATATTGTTTGAACATGCAATGGGTATATGTGGAATTACACCCCAAAATACATGCTGTTGCTTCTCTTGAGTATGGAGATACCACATGTGTGGGACTTTTTGGGAGCCTAGCCACGTACAGGACCCCGAAAACCAATCACCGCCTTCAAGAAGGGTGATTTTACTCCTCCCTACGTATCACAGTTTCAAAGGCCCTGAAATGTCAAGATAGCACAAAACCCCCCAAATGACCCCATTTTGTAAAGTAAACACTCCAATGTATTTCTTAAGAGGCATGGTGAGTATTTTGCAGCTCTCATTTGTTTTGGAAAATGAAGAAAGAAAAGGAAAACATATATTTTTTTTCTTTTTTCAATTTTCAAAACTTTGTGACAAAAAGCGAGATCTGCAAAATACTCAACATGCCTCTCAGTAAATAGCTTGGAGTGTCTACTTTCCAAAATGTGATAGGTAGTGAGGATTTAAATAAAAGATTCACACCCTTAGAAAGCCTGACGGAGGTGATTGGTTTTCGGGGTCCTGTACGCGGCTAGACTGCCAAAAAGTCCCACACATGTGGTATCCCCGTACTCAGGAGAAGCGGTAGAATGTATTTTGGGGTGTAATTTCACATCTACCCATGGCATGTGTGAGCAATATATAATTTCAGTGACAACTTTGTGTAATTTTTTTTTTTCATTTTTCACTTGACAAAAAATAAAATATTCAATGTGCTCAACATGCCTCTCAGCTAATTCCTTGGGGTGTCTACTTTCCAAAATTGGGTCATTTGGGGGGGGGGGGGGTTGTACTGCCCTGCCATTTTAGCACCTCAAGAAATGAGATTGGCAGTAATAAACTAAAAGCTGCGTAAATGCCAGAAAATGTACCCTAGTTTGTAGACGCTATAACTTTTGCGCAAACCAATAAAGATACGCTTATTGAATTTTTTTTTATACCCGAGACATGTGGCTGAATGCATTTTGGTCTAAATGTATGACTAAAATTTAATTTATTGTATTTTTTTTATAACAAAAATAGAAAATATTTTTAATTTATATTGCAAAAAAGAAAAACCACAGAGGTGATCAAATACCACCAAAAGAAAGCTCTATTTGTGGGGAAAAAAGGACGCAAATTTAGTTTGGGTATAGCATTACATGACTGCGCAATTACCAGTCAAAGCAGCGCAGTGCCAAATTGTAAAAAGTGCTATGGCCAGGAAGGAGGTAAAATCTTCCAGGGGTGAAGTGGTTAAACTTCATAAAAAAATTAACATGGGACAAAGGGGGAGTGAATTTACTCTTTAAACATACAGAAAAAAAGGAAGAATAATTAATTAAATAACACCATTAGGAACCTGCAAAAGGGAACTTGAAGTGGGTACAGACTGCTAAGAGCACTTGTAATGCTAGTTTGAACTGTCAAGGAGTAGTAAAGGTTATTACTGACACTGAAGTTTGATTGTTGTAAAGGTTTGTTCACACCAGCAAGCCGCACTGATTACATGGCCACTGGTGTGCGCTGGGAGGAAAGAGTATAGATGCGACAATCCTAGTGCATCGCATTGTTTACTTTTTTTTTATGTTAGATCTTTATTAAATTTAAAATGATGTGACATTTCATTAAAGTAGAAGTTCATTCAAAACCTAACTAATGTTAAATCTACCCACATTCTAAAACAACTCTATCTGGCCTCTTAAAGAAGAAATCACTATAAATATATTTTCTGAAGCCGATTTGTTGTGGTCCCCATTGGCGGATGCTGTGCAGGAGAGAACCAACAACGACTGGGATATCCCTGGGAAGCGATGTCACCCATAGACCTACTATGGGGCTTCTGTTGTCAGCTCCTCACCCATAGACCTACTATGGGGCTTCTGTTGTCAGCTCCCTCTCCTGCACACTCCGAAAGCCACCGTTGACAGCTCCGCTAGGGACCAGAGCGGCTGCAGAACAGGTAAGTATAGTGATTTTATCTTTGCAGGGCTAGCTAGATTAGTTGTAGAATGGGGCTGTGAGTAGGTTTAGAGTTAGTTTTGGATGAGCTCCTACTTTAAGTTCTATTCACACAGCAGCAATGTAATTGAGAGGGGATATGATATCAATGTACAAATACCGTACTGGCGAATCTAGCATAGCAAAAAAACAATTGAGTGAAAGGGAATTTAAAAAGACACGTGGCCATTCACTTTATTTTGCAAGAGAAGCGGTTTAACCATAAACTGTGTAGAGGGTTCTTTACTGTCAGTGTGGTAAGGATGTGGAATTCTCTTCCACAAACAGTGGTATTAGCAGGGAGCGTTAGTAGTTTCAAAGAACTATTAGATGGGCACCTCAACGACCACAACATACAGGGGTATACAATATACTATTGACATAAACACACACACACATCATAAGTTGAACTGGATGGACTGGTGTCTTTTTTCACCAACTATATAACTATGTAATGCAATTGTTTGCATCACAACCCTCTGTGCTTTAATAAAGAGTACAGACCACTGCAATGCAATGTTGTCAACAGCCCACATAGAAAACAATGCTTTTGCCATGTCTTATGTTGGGCAACCTGTAGGCAGGGGCAGTCTACTTTCTCCACTGCAGGTAACTCTCTTCAGCAGGGGCATTACAGTTGGAGTGGAAGTCAAGAGGAACATTTTTCCTTTATAGTTTACAGGGTCACTGGGGAAGCTATCCACTTGGATGTTGCCACCCTATGTGACCCTAGCAGCCATCTTGGATCAGGCAGAGCCTTTTTAGGGCCTGGCTCCCAGGCTTGGTGCTCATTTTGCGAGTGAGTAGAGTAGAGACATGTACTCCACTTGGTGGAAACAGAGCTAGCGACAGGGAAAGGTTCCTGACGAGGAGGGAAATTGTAGGGGTCACAACTTCTCTGGATATCTTTCCGCTTGGACACGAGATGGCCAGGTTGCATTCTGCCCTTCCTAACAAGTGCTGCCAGCTCAACTGTAACCTGCTCTCTACATGCTACTGGATCTCTGAAATTTCCGGGTTGAGTTGTCTTCCCACTGGGTTTATTGTGAACTGTCTTTGCATTGTTTCAATACAAGTTCTTTCATCGCACTTGGACTGTGTGTGTTATCACGCTGCACCAACCCCACCATCGCACCTACAAACCATACATAGCACAGTCCAAGCGTACCTGGTGTGGACAAGCCCTTAAGGTAACCCTGTCTTCAGTGACATCATTGGTTGCAAAGGAAATACCCCTCTCAATGATGTCATTACAGCAGTGCATTTCAAGGTAAATTCTCTTTAATTGGGTAGAATTAGGCTGATGTTATGTAATTAACCGCTTCCCGACCGCCTCACGCAGATATACTGCGGCAGAATGGCACGGGCAGGCAAAAGCACGTACCTGTACGTCCCCTTTAAATGCCTGCCCGTGGGTCGCGCATGCGCCGCCAGCGGCGCGCTCGCGACCCGCCAGCGGCGCGCTAGCGACCCGGTCTGGAGCTCCGTGACCCCGGCCGTGGGACCAGCGGACCCGATTGCCGCTGGTGTCCCGCAATCGGGTCACGGAGCTGAAGAACGGGGAGAGGTATGTGTAAACAAACCTCTCCCCGCGCTTCCTACTCTGCCTGTCATTGGCTGTTCCCGGTCATCGGGAAAGCCGATCAATGACGTCAGATGTCAGCCCCGCCCACTAATGTAAAAAAACACACACACGTCACAGCCCATAACCCCTCCCCTCCCCCTAGTGGTTAACTCTTTCACTACAACTGTCATTTATACAGGAATCAATGCATTTAAATAGCATTGATTGCTGTATAAATGACAATGGTCCCAAAAATGTGTCAAAAATGTCCGATGTGTCCGCCATAATGTCGCAGTCACAATAAAAATCGCTGATCGCCGCCATTACTAGTAAAAAAAAAAATATTAATAAAAATGCTATAAAACTATCCCCTATTTTGTAAACGCTATAACTTTTGCGCAAACCAATCAATAATCGCTAATTGCGTTTTTTTTTACCAAAAATATGTAGAAGAATACGTATCGGCCTAAACTGAGAAAAAAAATGTTTTTTTATATATTTTTTGGGGATATTTCTTATAGCAAAAAGCAAAAAATGTTGCATTTTTTTCAAAATTGTCGCTCTATTTTTGTTTATAGCGCAAAAAATAAAAACTGTAGGGGCGATCAAATACCACCAAAAGAAAGCTCTATTTGTGGGAAAAAAAGGACGCCAATTTTGTTTGGGAGCCACGTCGCACGACCGCGCAATTGTCAGTTAAATCGACGCAGTGCCGAATCGCAAAAAGGGGCCTGGTCCTTTGGCTGCCAATTGGTCCGGGGCTGAAGTGGTTAAATGAGGGAAGTCATTTGCAAACACCATTCTCAACAATTTCTACATATGTTTCTTTAAAACCCTTTTGCCCAACATCTAGGCTGCAAGCAGCCCTTGAGCTATTGGGCACCAGTTAGACAGCGGGGTGCTGGGCGCTGGAACTTTCTCTGTGTTCCAACACCCACTGAACTGAAAGAGAGACTGTAATGCAGAGTTATCTCAAAGTACAAGTAAAGTCCTGGCATGGGGGAGAAAGAGAGCAGCGCAGGAGTTTGTGACCAGGTAAAATATCACCAATGTGAGGGGTCGGGGTTATCTTTCACTGCTATGACCACCAATGGGGGTTAACTTTCACTGACATGACCACCAATGCAGGAGGGATGAGTATCACTGCCGCTGACCACCAATGCAGGGTTTGGGTGGAGGGTTATAGTACCAATGTACCAATAGTACCAATGCAGGGACGTTTTATTGCACCCACTGAAACCAATGTTGGGGGTTATTATTGAGTCCACCGACACCAATGCAGGTGATTTTATATTGCGTCCACTGACACCAATGCTGGGAGTTATTTATTTATTTATTTTTTTCATTCCACCTCAGCGAACATTAAAGAGACTTTTATTCAACTTGACGTTAATTTCTGTCTCTTTCTTTAAGTCACATCATTGTGCCATTTTCTTTTCCTTATATATTTATTTATATGTTATATGGGAATTATTATTGTGTCCACTGACACTATCATTAGGGGTTTGTTATTGTGTCCACTGACACCAATGTTGGGGGTTATTTTAGCGTCCGCTGACACCAATGCAGGGGGTTATTATTGTGTCCACTGACACCAATGTTGGGAGTTATTATTGCACCCACTAACACCAATGTTGGGGGTTATCATTGTGTCCACTGACACTATCATTAGGGGTTATTATTGCAACTACTGACACCAATGTTGCAGGGTTATTATTACCTCCACTGACACCAATATTTAGGGTTGTCGATGTACTCACTGGCATCAATGTCGGGGTTATTATTGGACTCAATTTTGGGACTTTGAGCGAAATGTACGTAGGTAAGTAAGGTCGTGTATTTCCATCCCTGTCAATTGATTTACGGGTACTTTAGGTCCCATTTTAGCTCTTCTTTTCACTCCTTCACAGATATTTCACCTTACCATTACACAATAATTTTCCACACCATTTTCATTTTTATTTTTTACGGCCTGTCTCTCTAGGGTGCCCCGTGTCTCCATGTCTCCTCAGTGGGCACCTGTATGTGGTTGCCGCGGCTGTTTCGCCCGCCCCAGCTCCCGGTTGTGGTATCTCCGGGCGTTTTCCCCCTTTTGGTTTTCAACCACCAACAAATGTACTCTAGTGAGTACCCAGATCCTTCTGGGGGATCTATTCGCTCCTCTTGTACCTACTTTAATTATGCTGACCTATTGTATAATTTTAAATTCTAGGAATGTGGCGTGTCTGCTCCTGATGAGTGGTCCAGAACCACGAAACGCGTCGAGCTACCAGATACCCCTTATTTAGCTCTTTACCTTGTATATGGATTATTTACCATCACAGGAATTCTGAGGCCTGAGATCATGCAGGCTTTATTGTATAATATTTTTTATCTATCCAGTCATTGGTGGTCCCTTGGTTATATCAAGCAATTTTGTTCATATTCAATGATATTAAATGTTATTACCCATTATATTTGTCTTGTCGCATAACATTAGCAATCTGTATGTTGATCACTGTACCCAGTGCTAGTACTCAGTCTAAATGTTTTGTCAAGTGTTAACATGATTATTTTGGCTACCCCTGTATATATGTATATGAACTATTAAACAACTTATGAACCCACCCACTGTTGTGTTGCAAATCATGAGCTTCATGTAAAGTCCCAACCTTTCTTATTGAGCCTGCTAGCTTTTGCTGGCGTGCTCTCCCGTAAACCAATGATAAAGGGTTATTATTGCTCTCACTGACATCAACGTTCAGAGTTATTATTGCACTCACTGACACCATGATGTGGGGTTATTATTGCACTTACTGATACCAATGTTGGGTGTTATTATTGCTTCCATTGACACTAGTGTTGGGGGTTATTATTGTGCCTACTAAGACCAATAATTTGGGTTATTATTGCATTCACAGACATCAGTGTTGATGTTATTATTACACTTAATGACACCAGAGTTGAAGGTTATTATTGCACTTACTGACACCAATGAGGAGGTTTTTGTTATGTCTATTGACACCAATGGGGGGAGTTAATATTGCACTCACTGACACCAATGCTGGGGATTATTTTTACACGCACTGACAACAATGCTGGGGGTTATTATTACTGCCACTAACACCAATTCTGGAGTTATTGTACTCCAGCTTCTTTAGTGTGCAGTGTGCATTGAGATACTGTGAAAAATTCTGCAGGACCGACATTTTTGGGTGTTGTGGTGCGTTATAGCCCATTCATTTTTAATGGGCTGTCTAACTTAATATAATGCACCTTGCATGTAATGATCACATTTTTATATTTTTTTTTCCTATAGTCTTTGATTCATACTACCATGGCATTATTCATTTATATATTAAGATATGATTTTTTCATAACCGGGTATGTTTGTCCACATTAGTACCATTAGTGTTATAAAAGCTTTTATATATGTTTTTTTAGCAATACGTTATCATTTTTAATTCAAAGTTATTTATGCATGCTTTTTTATATGTTCTTAGTTTTTAGTTTCTTTATCTAGATTTATAGATAAATGTTAAAAGCATACATTTATGGGCAGGGGAGGGCTGGGCTGGGGGGCAGAGTGGCAATTGCCCCCCAGGCCGCCCTAACTTACGTTGATAACGGCCGGCGCCCGCTGCAATTTTTACGGCTGCGGCGGTCGGCCACTGTTGCATTCTGGGAGTTATAGTCTGCACTCAAGCTCCCAAGCAGCGCAGAGGAAACTACAACCCCCAGAGACCAGAGTCTTGTAGGCAGGGTGCCTGTGCCTGGCTCGGGCTGTGGGGCTGGGTGCTGGTTTGCGCTGGCCGTGGCATGCAAGCTGAGCTGCCAGGTAAGAGACCATGACAACCCCAGCTGACCCCCAACATCCCGTCCCCCCCCATACACCCCATTTACCCTGCCCCAGTGATCAGGGTGCATTGGATGAGCACTGGTGAGACTGCATTTATGGACACTGGTGAGGCTGCATTGATGGGCACTGATGAGGCGGCATTGATGGGCACTAATCAGGCTGCATTGAGGGGCACTGGTGAGGCTGCATTGAAAAACCAGCTGGGCATGGATGGTGAGCTGATTCGGTGGTTCAATGGGCCACTTGACTGGACTCCCCCCCCAGACCTAAGGCTGCCAGCCCTCCCCTGTTTATGGGACGTAGTGAGAGTTCTCAGTATTGCAGCCAATAATCCAATCATCCCATCATCCCAATATGCAGTTTAGTACGTCCCTACATTTATGCACAACTTTCTCTGACTTATAACAAAGTGAATCTGCGCCCTCTAGTGTTATTTCTATGATTGGTTGAATATTTTCTGTTTCATTAAACAGCTCAACGAAACCTTGCTAGAGTGTATGTTTGCTTTTGAGTGTATTAGGGGATTTGTGGATTTATTTATTTATCTCTTTCTAGAGTAAATCTGGGCTAATGTTACTTTTTCCATATTTCCAGTCATTCATTTTTACTTTTGATCAGGTTGTCTTTATTAGCCATCCCATAGAATTATAAAAATAAATGTTTCGGAAGAGTGAGTGCTTCCTACATTTCCATTCTCATTATCTGTTTTTTTCACAGGTAGCAGAACTACCTGTATAGGATCTGGGAAACAAAGATAGAGTGGCGTGGACAGTTGATTGCCATTACAATTGTCATGTTGCTGAGGATACAACAATGCTGCACTATTTTAGACCACTTTCACACTGAGGCGCTTTTCAGGCGCTTTCATGCTAAAAACAGTGCCTAAAAAGCGCACGAAAACTTATTTCCATTAAAATCAATGAACGCTTTCACACTGGGGCAGTGCGCTGGCAAGGCTGTGAAAAACTCCCCTCCCCATTGAAATGAATGGAAAGCTCTTCAAAAGCGCCTGAAAAGCTCTTCAAAAGCGCTCAGTGTTTTTACTGGCAGTTTAGAAGCGCTTCAGTGTGAAAGTGGCCTTAAAGGCAAGCTCACTGGAGTAAACAACAGTTTGGAACCAGCAGTTAGCAATGGCAGACCATATTTTTATCCTTACATCTTACCCTTAAAGAAGAACCCTCACTTGAAGTTAGTGAGCATAGCACTTTTCCCCTTGGAAATTGGTGCTGTTGTTTGGAAATAAAATGCAGTTGTTATTACCGTCAGTGCTGACTGTAGCTCCACCCCATGCAGAAGCCCAAATTATGGGAGTTCCTATGGGGGACATACAGGTTGCACTGAAGCCCCACCCCCACTAAATTCTAGTGTAGTAAGTGTAGCATTTGTTGAAACATATTGTTACAGAGCGAGATCCTGTCACCTGTCACTGTGAAAATGGAAGAGAATATCACACAGTATTCGCATTAAGGGTTAATGCGAGGCTCCAAACAATCGTTTCAGAGCAGAGAAAGCTGTGTTTTTGGTTTTCACTAGATTCTGTAGCTCTGTTTTGGAACTTCCAATCCTGTATCCGGGATTTATCAGGTGCCTGCAATCTAAGAGTACACAGGTTTGTAGGGTCGTTATATACTCAGGTCTTAGGATAGCTCAGAGCTCCTAGTTTGGAGTTAGCTTCCAGTGTGGGAGACAGAAGGTATCCCTCAGGGGTCAGATGAGCCCCAGCCAGGAGCCAAGAGACAAGAGGTCTCATCCAGGGGTCAGAAGAGCCCAAGCCAGCAGCCAGGAGACAGGAGGTCTCATTCCAGGATTCAGGTGGGCTCCTATCGGTGTGCCAGGAGAACCCCTATCCAGAAGTGGGCTGCCATGCCCTTAAATATAGTTTTGACTTATTGAAAAAGCACCTGTCACATGAGTATAATCTCCCCAATATCACAATATTTATGAAACGAAAAACAATAAATACGCATTCACATTTATAAGATATTATAAAGTATATCAGTAAGTCTCCAGCAGGTGGCAACCTTCCAGATGGTCAGTGGTGAGCAAGCCCCTCTGGAGGGATGTGATGTAAGGTGCTCGGAACCAGGAAGTTAACCAGGGGAACACCAGGAAGAGCCAACAGAAACAGCAGACTGTATGTGTGTACCACATGTATAAGAACCACTGTGGACAGCAAGAAAGTGTTGCAGGCGCACAAGCTGGCTGTGATGATGTCATATGTGATGTGAACGGGCGTGGTTACCCATTTCAGAGCTTGGCGCTCTTTGTCAAACCTAAGGCTTGACATGGCCATTTTGTGGGCCTGCAACACTTCCTTGCTGTCCACAGTGGTTCTCATCCATGTGATATGTTAAACCAGAGGGCAAAAAATGAGCACATTAGAGACAAAAATATTAATGTAATAGCTTTATATATGTAGCAGCCATAACCCACGATGGGGCGGCCTTGACTTTTGGGCTTACCGGTTACCTCCTCTTGGCTCCGTCCTCCAGGTCTAGGGGTTCCCAGAGTTAGTACCCAAACACTTTGCACGCTGACACCATAAAAATCCTTTTGAAAGGTTTTTATTTGCAGGGGGTAACATCCAACAGACACAGTCACATGTGAGAACAGAGGGCAAGGATGAAGAAATCTCAGGCACCTTGAACTGCTAAGTATACGAAAGTCTATATTTGCCAACTGTAACATCGGGGGATGTTTTAGCTTAAGGGTAGAGCTTACCAGTGAGCTGAGTCCATGCCAGATATGCCGTTTTAAGGGCCACTTTTATTAAAGAAAGAAAATGTCCATAAAACAGAAGAGTTGCCCACACAGGGGTTTCAGCTTTCCACAGCAACAATGCAAGTCAAACCAAAAATACCAAGCCACCTGGCTCTCTTTAGCAGCACTGCTGCTCAGACTTGTGCTTCAGCCCTCTCAGCTCTTTAACAGAGTTCCTGTACACCCAGTACCTCAGCACTCTTTTCCAGCTTCCTTTTTCAGCCCACAGGCTTGGACCCTCTGTCTGCTCTGACAAACAGACCTGTGCAGACATGCACACTTCTCCCTTGCTTGCCTGGACTCCTCGGGAGGGTGGAGCCCAGAACCATGGTCAGGTGTGTACAAATAGCCCAGCACACACACACCTGACCAGTCACTATGCTGGTGGATCTCAAGATCTGGACCCAGGACTGGGGATTTCATCCCACCCAGATCGCTATGAAATCCCCGGGCTCCAGATCCCAAAACGGATTTTAGTAAACAACGAGGAAACTGAAAAGCCAGTTTCCTCCCAAATAAACAAATAAACTGGAGCCCCTCAACCTGCTTGGTTGAGAATCCCCTGTCCAAACACTGGTGGGGTACCTCACTACCACATATCCCCCCCCTTTATTTCGATCCGGAAGGAGGAACACCAGCACCCGTCATGGTTGGGACACCTCTATGCTGGCTGTCAGCCACATAGGCCCAACCTTTTTTCCGGGTGCGCTTCCAGGCACGTCCCACCCTGGATCTTAACAGGGACCTATATTTTCCCATCCTCAGCCTTCTCCGTCTTCTTCTTGGGTCCCTGGGCTTATTCATTTTTCTTGGGGAAACTCTGCTTTCACTGATCCTTCCTTTCTACTCACTGACATCAGCTTTAACCGTCACTATACACCAGTACAACCTCCTCACTTTGGCATGACCATGCAAGCTGCCACCCACATGGGCCAAATCTTGTCCCATCAGGTGAATTTCTCCATGTCCCCCTGCTACATCTACTTGGGCTCTACAAAGACACTCCCATGCCTTTTTACGAGTGCGCTTCCAAAAGCGATGTTTTCACACTTCTCTTGGGCCTACACTAGTCCTTTTACCAATATTGGTACCTTTTTGCACATGAGGTTGATTTCTGAATTTTACAGGTCCGATACCATTAAGGTTATAAAGTGCTCCCTAAATTTCCACTAGACCACCCCTTTTGTCTTTACTTAATTTAGAAGGAACCACATTTTTAAACACTGGTTTAATAAGTGGGGGCTCTATTAGGGTGACACTGGTCCCTCTCTGTACTCCAAGTACGGGCACCCTCTTACTGTCCAAACTTAGCGTCACTTGTTTCCTCATGTACTCTGCATGCTTATTTTTGTCAGTTTCATCACTAACATCCTCATATGACTGCATATTACGTCGTAGTCCCGGAACCACGGGCTGCAGAGCGAGACCGGCCAGCTCGCTTTTTTCTGCCGTTTTTTATCTTCAACTCTGTAAGTGTTCACTTGTCATTTTATTGAATAAATGTTATAAGGATTTTACGCCATGTGAGCGCTTCATTTTTCCCTTCGGTATCGATCCATATTGTGCTTCATTGACCCTGATCCTGAGCTGTCCGTGACGGCTTACTTCCCAGTAGCCAGCAACAGTGCAAGAGAAATTCTCTCACCCCCTGAAGCACCCAGGACCCGGTCAAGTGGTATCCCTGGCTTGGGTTAAGGCCATCCGCGCATAGGGGTTAACAAGGGACCACCTAGCTCTGGTAAGCAGGCAGCGTGTACTTGTGGTGGTGGTTTAATCACTTTTCAGCATGCTGTGAAGTCACTGATCACGTCTTGTGAATAGAGGATTTTGGAGTTCCCTGTCGAATTTATCTTCTGAATACATCATTACAACTTGGGACTATATTAGCTATGGACTTTCACTCAATATAGATTGGTTTAGTGCACTTTCCTCTTTTATATTTTTCATATTTTTCTGGGTCCACTATTACTGAGTGTCTCCTATGAGACCATTTGGATGTGACATCTCTGCACATTTTGATTTAATGTTTATGGTAGTCATTGTTATCTTCATTTGGGTAACGTGTATGCACATTGTGCACATTAGACCATACACATACATATTAACTTATAATCACGATATTATCACTATGTTTTTAGTTTAGTTTAATTTAGCGCAGCTCCCTGTCTAATTCTCATATGACTGCAGCCTCATCCTAGTCTCCCTCTGAAGGACATACTGACTGTCTTGCGACTTTAAGGTTTTAAAGTCATGCGACACCTTGCTGAGCTTTGGGCCATTTCCCTCCGACCATTGTTTACCACGGTCCTTCTCGGATCTTAGAAGTTTCTCAAACCTCAGGAAATCTTCCCCAGAACTACCCTCCTGAACCTGTAGGGGCCTAATTCTGCTATATCTTTTACCTCTTCTGTGTCAGTCATACCAGTCCCTATGTCATTACAATTTTCAGGGTTTGCTACAACCAGATCAACTTGACCAAGATCTTTAGGTCTACCATTATTTTTGTTGTCACCCATGGTAATCAAACCATCAAAATTTGACAATGCGCTGCATTTTTCATCACGGTCAGAAATATCAATGCATTTGTCATATTTAATTTCACTCATGTTCGGCAGGGCAGTCTCTGGAGAGGAACTGCACCCAGCAAAGTGGTCGTCTACGGCAGCTTTGCTATACACCAACTCCACTGGCATGAGATCCTCTGCCAACAACTGTCCTGAATCCTGACCATCATCACATAAAACATTTGGACCTGTGATTACAATCACTTCATCTATTGCTGTGCCATCTGGCACTTCCACCAACACCAGCTCATTTGGCACGGCATTATCCTTTACCACATCATTGGGCCCTTTGTGGATCACAGACATGACCTCTTCTGTGCGTTCGCCCTTACTTGACGTTTCCATCTCATGAACACCATCATCTGCAGCAGCAAGTGCACCCTTGCATACAAGTTTCTCTGCAGGTCCTTCATCTGGCACTGCAGAAATCATGTCTGCTCCACTTTTACCAACAGAGGCCTTTTCCAACAAAGCCAACAGGCTTTTTGCCCACCTGTCCCAGTCTGTTATCTCTGTGCTCCTAGAGGTACCACGCAGTACCGCTCCTACTACACAAGGAGACCCAGAGGGACAGAGTGGTTCAGCAACAGACACATTGCACATATCACTTTGGTTCAAATAAGATTTTGGCACTACATTTTTAACCATAGCAGACTGCAATACCACACCTTCACCACCTTGCTCTGGTGGCGCTTCATTAAATGCATTAAAGCTTTGATACCTGTCGTTGCCAGACTGCATTAACCCATTTTCACCATGAGCGGTTTCAAACATTTCAGTTTTAACATTTAACATCCTGTCATCACTATGTTCATGTACCCTCTTATCCCTCAGAGCAGCACCAAAGCTGTCCCAGGCAACCTCCGGCTCCAAAACGCAGAGCTCCCTGGGGGTTTCTAGGGACACTTCTATGGCCTTCTTCACAGTTGCTAGGGGAGATAGCACATCTTTAACCGCATTCACAGCAAAGTTATCTCTAGTGAGCTGCACTAGCCCATTAGCAACTGGACCATTCACTTTAGCCAACACAATATTAGCAGTTTTACCCATCATACTGTCACATTCAAGTTTACGACTTGCCTCCCCACTGGATAGGGCACTGCAGCGAGGTAAGTCCTTTTCCAAACAGACAGTGGATCTCCCATTTGGGGTCACCTCCACTCCAGTGTGCACAGTCACATATTCAGTCTCTTCTATGCATTTACCAGCACCAGTCTTTTTCAACATCAACCCAGCGGTTCCAGCCATTATTTCATTAAAGACAGTCTTACCCACCGCAGTAGTAGGGGTCACCATCTTCATTTGAGTACGTTGTCTCACAAACCAGTCCTCTGCTGCACTTTTACTGGCCCACTCTCCCTGGTGGCCACCGGATGAAATTACAGCAGGCATCTCCAACTGTTTAGCACCCCCTGCCGACACAACAGGAAAATCCTCGTTGCCAGGGGTGACTGCAAACATATTTGCACAGGAATCTGGGCCTGGAGATAAAGACCTTTGCTCAGGAACACCATCTCCAGTGGTATCCCATAACCTAGGGCAAAAAAACATGTCGTGCCCCAGATATCCACATTCCAGGCATGGTACTGGATGATTTTTTTTCAGGTAACCTTCCTCCTGGTAATTTTGAAATGCATATGCATCTTTAGGTGGATGCTTAGCTACATATGCCCTGTAGCTCCTCCTTTCCTTTGGCAATCTTTCTCCCGTTGCCATGGGAGACCGCACTCTCCCAGCAGAGCTTTGCTGATTCTCCCAAACTCTTTGATGCATTGTGGCTTTCAACTTGCCACGACTCTCTGCAGGCAATACTTTTCTCATATGGTCTGCAGACTTGACATCACAGCCGTTGCTATGGGCAACCACATACCTCTCCAACTTGCGGTCAGGCTGTCCGTCCATGATGCGATGGAACTCTCCTCTAAAAAGGATTTCCTCTTTAAACTTGCGGTAGTCATCCTGGTCACCGTCCATCAAATGGTAAACTGACCGGAACTCTATCCGTAATAAGGTTTGCAGCAGTTTTGGCCACCAGTTCCTAGGCCATTTTCTCTTTACAGCAACTTTTTCAAATCTTACAAGGAAGTCCCCAACCTCCTCTGTAGGCAGCATGGGTTGCATATAGTCAGAGGCCAAGATCTGAGCCCCTTGCACTGCGCCACACTCTTTGCGATTCCACTTGAACCATTCATTTACTGTCTCACACATCACTGGTCCCTTTTGACTGGCCCTCCAAGGTGAAGACATCTTCTCAGGCCACGCTGACTTTGACCCTTTAACTTGATTTAACATGAACTTCTTGTGTTTTGACTGCCTCATCCTTGCAGTCACATGCACAGCAGCTTGTTACACAGTTCACAGCATAACAAAAAAAAAATTCTCACAGGTGCACTACCTGCACACAATGCAACACAGTTACTGGTGCAGAGACCGGATTTCACCGTCTGTATGCCCGCATTCTCCACCACTTGTAACATCGGGGGGTGTTTTAGCTTAAGTCCATGAGTCCATGCCAGATATGCCGTTTTAAGGGCTTGTAGGCCCACTTTTATTAAAGAAAGAAAATGTCCATAAAACAGAAGAGTTGCCCACACAGGGGTTTCAGCTTTCCACAGCAACAATGCAAGTCAAACTAAAAATACCAAGCCACCTGGCTCCCTTTAGCAGCACTGCTGCTCAGACTTGTGCTTCAGCCCTCTCAGCTCTTTAACAGAGTTCCTGTACACCCAGTACCTCAGCACTCTTTTCCAGCTTCCTTTTCCAGCCCACAGGCTTGGACCCTCTGTCTGCTCTGACAAACAGACCTGTGCAGACATGCACACTTCTCCCTTGCTTGCCTGGACTCCTCGGGAGGGTGGAGCCCAGAACCATGGTCAGGTGTGTACAAATAGCCCAGCACACACACACCTGACCAGTCACTATGCTGGTGGATCTCAAGATCTGGACCCAGGACTGGGGATTTCATCCCACCCAGATCGCTATGAAATCCCCGGGCTCCAGATCCCAAAACGGATTTTAGTAAATAACGAGGAAACTGAAAAGCCAGTTTCCTCCCAAATAAACAAATAAACTGGAGCCCCTCAACCTGCTTGGTTGAGAATCCCCTGTCCAAACACTGGTGGGGTACCTCACTACCACACAACCCAGAGAGTAGCCACTCGCAGCTGGGCACTTCCAAGCTGAACAAATCTCTAGCCAGCACTTGAATAAACAAAATTTGCACAGTCATTGACCTTGCCTCCAAGTGGTACTTAGAAACAAAACAGGAACCTTTCCTCAGTACCTGGAACGTTATCCGTCAACTTGACATTATTGGGGAAGCGTGGATTCTTTAGTGTCCTTGACAACTCCGCAACCAGGGACTTCTCAGGATGCCAGCATGTGGGCCCTCCCTCCTCCTCCGAAGAGTCCTCCCCCGGTCGCTTACACAAGCTGCGGTGCCCCTCCAAGTTGAGAGCGCACCAGAACGCCTTGAATCCTCCCTCAGTTACTGCACCTCGGACCAGCCGGTTCCGAGACTCAGGAACAGATGGATCCTTGCCCCAGACCAAGCGGGTCTGTGGGGCCTGTGAGATCAAACATGTTTCAGGGCGGCACACACTCCCCTGACCGGGACCCCTCATGGGGCTATCCCGGTCCGGATCCAGGAAACAGGCAACACTGGCCTAACGAACCCCAAACACGTGACTCCAGCATCTTAAGTACCCTTCCCCAGACTCCTCAGCGGGACCAAACGCACCCACTGATTGGCTCCGAGGAATGCCGGTACCCAAACCGTCCAACCAGGCCTGGTTCTGAGCCTGCCATGTACACTTCACCGCACACATGATCAGGCAGAACCCTTACACAGCCCAGTTAAACTGATGCCAAAGCTTCCCTATCCAATTAACTCTCAGAACCCTTTTACTGTTCTGAGAAACAAAAATAACAAAATTTACAATAGCGGACACCTAGAAAAGATGTCACCGCTACATATACGACAATTTTTATGTTTTAAAATTATTTAAAGCGGTCCTGCACACACTTATTTTACTTTATGTCATTATTTTCCTAATCAGGCAAAGAGTGCTAAATGCCCTTTTTTTTTTTCAATGTTACCTTATAATTGCTGGCCCGGTAATTCCACATGGGTATCCGCATCATTTCCTTTGAGTGCCGCACTGTCTCCTGGGATCTGGTGTCATTCATCCCAGGAGTCAGTGCGGACACCTGGCGGGCTTCAAATGTCCACAAGCAAAATGACAATTCAGTTGTTTTCATTTTAAAAGTGCAGATTTTATGAAAAAAACGGGCATGGATACCGGACAGACACCTAACAAGTGAGTTTATTGTTAGACTGATAATACTTGTAACATGAGAAGAAAAATAAATAAATAAGTGTGTGCAGAACCGCTTTAAATGTTCTATAGTCTATTGTGTGCTTATGGGTGAGTAGACCATTGTGAGAAGGACAAGTAGTAACTGTGTCTGTTGGAGGCTTCAGAGTCATCGAGCGGAGATGTAGTGTTCTATATGCAACAGTGTAGTTCTCCATCAGGTCCAAATACCTTACTGGCAACTGTGAGTGGAGTGAGGCAGGTCCGTAATTATTACACTTGCACTGTAATTGGATAGGGGGTTGAGAGTGAGAATCTGCCTTCGAGATCTCCCGTAGGTCTACTATAGCCTGTAGGAATGAGCTGAACACACCCCCCCCCCCCCCGGTTCGGTTCGCACCAGAACATGGGAACAGGCAAAAAGTTTGAACGAACATTCGACCCGGGTACTGCCCCAGGGGAGATGTATCAATGCAACAAAAGTTTTCAAAACAACCTTTTTTTTCAGGAGCAGTGATTTTAATAATGCTTAAAGTGAAACAATAAAAATGAAATATTCCTTTAAATATTGTGCCTGGGGGGGTCCCCTTAGTCCGCCTGTAAAGTGGTGCATCTGTGCAATGTCTAGAACAGTGCCGCAGCAAAATGACATTTCTAAAAGAAAAAATGTAATTTAAACTTGCTCGCGGCTGTAATGTATTGTCGGCTCAATATAGATTAAAAATCAAGAAAAAAATCGGCATGGGTTTCCCCCTCCTCAGTCCATACCAGGCCCTTCGGGTTTTTTTATATTTTTTGGGTCCATCCGGCGATGTGATTGAAGATAAATAGACATCGCAGGACACTTTTTTTTTTTTTTTTAATAAAGGATTGTCAAAAACTGTCTATTGTGGTTTTTTGACACTTTTTTTTTGGTGAATGCGTAGGGGTACAATGTACCCAACACCCATTTTCATAGGGGGGGCTGGAATCTGGGGGCCCACTTGTGAAAGGGGACTTCCAGATTCCGATAAGCCCCCCGCCTGCAGACCCTGACAACCAATGGCCAGGGTTGTTGGGAAGACGTCCTTGTCCCCATCAACATGGGGACAAGGTGCTTTGGGGGGGACACCAAAGCACCCTCCACATGTTGAGGGCAAGTGGCCTAATATGGTTCGGGGGGCGCTCGCTCGCCCCCCCCCCCCCCTTTCCTGGCCCTCCAGGCTGCTTGCTCTGGGTCTGGTATGGATTTTTTTTTTACATTTTGGTCTGGAGTTCCCCTAACAATCTATATCAAACCCAAATGGCCTAGTATGGATTTTGGGGGGGACCCATGCCATTTTATTTCCTAATTCTGTCATAGGGTTCCCCACTTCAATGCACTGTATTTTATATATATATATATATATATATATATATATATATATATAAACACACACTAGTCTGAATGGACTATATATATAGTCTACACTGAATGCACTGTATATATATATATATATATATATATATATATATATATATATACTACACGGTATATATAGAGGCATACCCCACTTTTAAGTACACAATGGGGTTTATTTACTAAAGCTGAAAAGTGCAAAATCAGGCTCACTTCTGCATAGAAACCAATGAGCTTCTAACCCCAGCTTGTTCAATTAAGCTTTGGTAATAAGACCTGGAAGCTCATTGGTTTCTATGCAGAAGTGAGCCAGATTTTAAACTTACCAGATTTAGTAAATAGACCCCAGTGTACTTAAAAATGGGGTATGCCTGTATATATATATATATATATATATATATATATATATATTAACCATTTATCGCCCGCCATATAGCAAAATGATGGTGGCAAAGTGGTTTCAATATCCTGACCGGACGTCATATGATGTCGCCAGGATATCAAGCCGATGCGCTCCCCTGGGGGCCCGCATCGCGGCGATCGTTGTTGCGGTGTGTCAGTCTGACACACCGCAACACTGATCTAGGTAAAGAGTCTCTGATGGAGACTCTTTACCAGGTGATCAGCCGTGTCCAAACACGGCTGATCACAGTGTAAACTGGAAGAGCCGTTGAATGGCTTTTCCTCACTTGCGTCTGCCAGACGCAAGTAGAGGAGAGCCGATCGGCTGCTCCTCTGACAGTCTGTGCTGATTGATTATCAGCGCAGCCCCCCCCCCCCCCCGAGGATGCCCACACTGGACCACCAGGGACGCCACTAGGACCACCAGGGATGTCACCATCAGGCATGCCACCATAGACCACCAGGGATGCCAATCAGTGCCCACAATGGATGCCAATCAATGCCCACAATGGGCATCACTGATTGGCAGGCATTATTGTTTGGCACTGATTGGCATCCATCCGTACCATCAATTAGTGTACATCAGTGCCACCTATCAGTGCCCATCCATGCCCATCCGTGCCACCTATCAGTGCCCATCCATGCCACCTATCAGTGTCCATCCGTGCCGCCTTTCAGTGCCCATCAGTGCCATCTATGTGTACCCATCAATGCTGCATATCAGTGCCCCATCAGTGCCGCATATTAGTGCCCATCATCAGTGCCACCTCATTAGTGCCACCTCATTGGTGCCACCTCATCTGTGCCCATCAGTGCTGCCTTATCAGTGCCCGTCAGTGCAGCCCCATCAGTGCCCATCAGTGAAGGAGAAAACCTACTTATTTACAAAGTTTTGTAACAGAAACAAAAAATTTTAATTTCTGACTTTTTTTATTTGTTTAGCAGAAAATAAAAATCCCAGAAGTGATCAAATACCACCAAAAGAAAGCTCTATTTGTGAGAACAAAATGATAAAAATGTAGTTTGGGTACAGTTTTGTATGACCGCCTAATTGTCATTCAAAGTGCCACAGCGCTGAAAGCTGAAAAATCGTCTGGGCAGGAAGGTGTATAAGTGCCCTGTATTGAAGTGGTTAATACATTGCCTGCACTGTATATATATTTTACACTGACTGCACTATATATATATATATATATATATATATATATATACATATATATACTAAACTGCCTACACGCCACTCTCTAACCTGTGTATTCTAGCTCAAGTTCTCTCAATCTCTCCACGTTATCACACTACATACAGCCGCCATGTAAGCAGCCTTATATAGTGTTGGGCGTGGACTGAGCCCCCTGAGCATAGGCGTGCGCAGCCTATTGCATTAGGGTGTGCACCCGAAAACTAAAGCACACATACGTGTGTATATGTATATATATATATATATATATATATATATATATACTGTATATATCTTGTCAAAGGTATTGGGACACCTGCCTTTACACGCACATGAACTTTAATGCCATCCCAGTCTTAGTCCGTAGGGTTCAATATTGATTTGGCCCACCCTTTGCAGCTATAAAAGCTATAACTCTTCTGGGAAGGCCATCCACAAGGTTTAGGAGTGCGTCTATGGGAATGTTTGACCATTCTTCCAGAAGGGCATTTGTGAGGTCAGGCGCTGATGTTTTATCAAGAAGGCCTGGCTCGCAGTCTCCACTCAAATTCATCCCAAAGGTGTTCTATCGGGTTGAGATCAGGACTCTGTGCAGGTCAGTCAAGTTCCTCCACCCCAAACTCGCTCATCCATGTCTTTATGGACCTTGCTTTGTGCACTGGTCCAAATCATTTGGTGGAGGGGGGATTATGGTGTGGGGTTGTTTTTCAGGGGTTGGGCTTGGCCCCTTAGTTCCATTGAAGGGAACTCTTAAAGCTGAGCTCCACCCTAAAGTGGAACTTCCGCTCTTCAGAACCCTCCCCCCTCCGGTGCCACAATTGTCACCTTTCAGGGGGGAGGGGGGTGCAGATACCTGTATAATACAGGTATCTGCACCCACTTCCGGGCATAGATAGCCACAGATTCTGCGGCTATTACGCCACTTCCTGCGGGGCCCCCGCTGTCTGCTGGGAAAAAGACTGATCCCAGAGAAAGCAGGGACCATCCTTATTGCGCAGCGCGACTCGCGCATGCGCAGTAGGGAACCGGGAAGTGAAGCCGCAAGGATTCACTTCCTGATTCCCATACCGAAGATGGCAGCGGCAGCACCCGAGAGCCGATCGAGAGATCAGCTTCGGGTGCCGACATCGCGGGCGCGCAGGACAGGTAAGTGTCCATATTTTAAAAGTCAGCAGCTGCAGTATTTGTAGCTGCTGACTTTTAAAAAAAAAAAACGGCAGAACTCCCGCTTTAAGGTGTCAGCATACCAAGACATTTTGGACAATTTCATGCTCCTAACTTTGTGGGAACAGTTTGGGGATGGCTCCTTCCTGTTCCAACATGACTGTGCACCAGTGCACAAACCAAGGTCCATAAAGACATGGACTTAGCAGGGGTGGTGGGAAATTAACTTCAAGTGCAATAATTCACATTATAACCGTAACTAAAACATACAATTAAGTGTAACACTCTAAAAAATAAAAATTTCAAAGTGCTATAATGGTGTGAACTTCCCAACTAAAAAGTTGTTGCACTTGAAGGTAATTTGTATTGGAAATATCTGTAGAGGGGTTTCCACCATCCCTGCTAAGGCAGCACTGATGGGCACTGATAGGCAGCACTGATGGGCACTAATAGGCTGCACTGATTGGCAGCGTTGATAGGCACTAATTGGTAGCACTGATGTGCACTGATAGGTGGCACTGATGGGTACTGATGGTCAGCACTGATTGGCACTGATTGGTGGGACTGATGGGCACTGATATGCATCACTGATGGGCTCTGATTGGTAGCACTTATGGGCACAGATAGGCTTGGATTCACAGCACTGATTGGCAGCACTGATGGTCACTGATTGGCACTGATAGGCAGCACTGATAGGAAGCACTGATGGACACTGATGGGCACCGATAGGCTGCACTGATGGGCACTGATAGGCAGCACTGATGGACACTGTCTGGCACTGATATGTGGCACTGATAGGCAGCACTGATGGGCACTATTTGTCAGCACTGATGTGCATTACTGATATGCAGCACTGATGAGCACTGATATGCAGCACTTATGGGCGCTGATTTGCAGCACTTATGGGCACTGATTGGCACTGATATGCAGCACTGATGGGCACTGATATGCAGCACTGATAGGCAGCATTGGTTGCCACTGGTTGGCACTGATAGGCAGCATTGGCTGGCACTGATAGGCAGCACTGACTGGCACTGGTTGGCACTGATAGGCAGCATTGGTTGGCACTAATAAGCATCACTGGCACTGATAGGCAGCATTGGTTGGCACTGATTGACAGCATTGGTTGGCACTGATTGGCAGCATTGGTTGGCACTGATAGGCAGCATTGGGTGGCACAGATAGGGGAGAGGGGGAGTTTCCCATTCAGGAGATTGTGAGAAATGCCAGAGCTGTTCAATGTATGAAACTGTCAGCTGCATGCAGGGAGAGAGACCAGCTGTTAAAAGTCAGCGGTGATGTCAGTGGTGGGCGGGACTGAACAGTTACCAAACACCAGCCAATAGGATGGGTCTGGGCGGGCCACTACATTTCTCTGGCTCCGCCCCCTCTACGAAGCAGATCAATCATTGGCTGGTGTTGGCGCTTGGTCCCGCCCACCCCCGACATCGCGGCTGAGTTGTGATAACTTACAACTCAGCCGCGATGTCGGGGGTGGGCGAGACAAAGCGCCAGCACCAGCCAATGTTTGAGCTGCTTCAGAGAGGGACGGGGCCACATAAATGTAGTGGCCCGCCCAGACCCCATCCCATTGGCTGGTGTTTGATGGTGGTTCGGTCCCACCCACCCCTGACATCACCACTGACTTTTGACAGCTGGTGTCTCTCCCTGCATGCAGTGTCATTATCTGACAGTTTCATACACTGCACAGCTCTGGCAATTCTCACGATCTGCTGCTTGTAAAATTGTTTGACAGGCAGCGTGGGCCACACACTCTCTTGGATGCAGCATTTTGGGACAAATCTCTGGAGACAGCACATGGTGATTAGGGTGTGCCCAGAAAAACCCGGCACACCCTGTGCGCCTGCCTATGCCCCTGAGCCATGATTGGCCAAAGGCACTCTGCCGTTGGCCAATCATGGCTCTACCAGCAGATCGTGCTGTGATCAGGTCAGGTGCATGCTTTGGCTATCTCGCAGTGCATTATGGCACGCTCCGCAATGCTTGAATTTGCCGCGAACTCTCCATATGTTTGATTCGTTTGCGGAGAAACGAACACCGGGACCATCCCTAATAGCCTGGTTAAGCATAACCTTGTGGTATAGTTACGTAATTTGTCTTATATCTTTTCATTAGTTCCTTCTCTATGGTGCACTCTGACTGGACAGTGCTTTCCTGTTTTTAAATTCAAATTATTTGGCGTTTATATTTAAAGAGACAATTGTGGCCTGAGATGTTAATTTTGGAGCACTTTTAATTTTGCACTGCTATGCTTTAAATATAAAGAAAATAAAGTGGTATTTGCTGAATTTATGTTGTATAAGAACTCTGTGCAGATCACCTTGCTGAATAAAGTTACCAGAATTCTGTGCATCTTTTCACTATGCTAATCTCGAATTCAAGCTAAAAATTATTTTAGCCCAATGCTGGTCAAAACAGCCCTAAACTTAACAGCTCTTTCATGGGTCCTGTGTGCTGAGTTTCTATTGGGGTTTATTGGTAAGCTGTTTATTGCTAAGGTTGTTGAAGTAATGGGCAGGAGTGCTAAATTAGCCAAGATTTTTCATTTAAATTTGGTGCTATTTTTTTATTGTAGATACTTTCCTCTTTTCTCTTGGGTGCCCCACAGCACTCTTGATTTCCCAAACCAACTGTGCAGATCTTTAATCTTTGTGCAAGGAGGATCAGCACAGAAAAGCTCTGACCAATACAAAACGCTTCCTGGGGCCCAGCTGCTAAGAATGCCTGACACAGATGGCAGTCACACTCCCCACCCTAATATGGCTTTAATGAGTATCCCTCTGGGGACAATATCGCATGGCATAAGGCAGATCTAGGGACGTACAGCTGCTGGATCAGGGGGCCTTTGTTTGGCTTCCATTTAATCCTGATCCTAGGTTGGTAATGTCCCTCTATGTACATATGGTACAATGACCTGTGGACCTTGGTCACATAAGGCCATTAACCCCTCCTGCTCTGTATTCTGTGAGTACTCCAAGTTGATATGTCTTACTATGTACTGTGGTATGGCAGTCTTAAGAGTGACCTGCCCACAAATGACCATTAACCCCTTCTGCTCCACAGTGGTCTGTGAGTGCCTTTTGTGGTAATGTCTCACTGTATACTAATTGTGCCGAAGCCTGTGTTGCTCTAGCCATGCATGGTCATCTTCCTGCTATGCAGAGGTCTGTGAATACCGTTTTTAAGGCACCATTTTGTGAGTGATCATTGCAAATATGGTCTCACTGAATACACTGTGAAGCAACACAACCCTTATTGACGTCACTGACTTTTTGGCCAAGCCCGGCATATTTCTTTTCAACTGCTAGGAAAAAAATCTATGCCCTTGGTTTTACGAGTACACAAGTCACACTATTTTTTGAGGAAGTATTTTACTTTCACAATCTGATTATTCAGAAACTTTCAACTAATACAATATATTCAGTTTTTATTTAACTAATGTCAACTTGTAAACATTGTTTGAAATAAAGAGCAGCCGGGTTAATTCCTTGGATTGGAATATTTCTCTTTAAGTTTTTAATAATTACCGGTATATCTCTTGATAATATTAGTTGCAAGAGTACATCCTTTAATGCAGTATTAAACACAAAACTAACATTTATTATATTGCAGCTTACCAATTCTTAGATGTGATGGCTTTATTGGTTTCCTTTTCTAGGTTTTCTTTCTTCTTTTTACATCTGGTGATAAAGCCAGCAAGTCTGTTTTTCAAAAGCCCAAGCTCTCCAGCAAAATGTATCAGTTTACATGGATGAGAAAACCACTTAACACTGCCAGGGGTGAGTAAAATGGTCAGCATTTATTTATTCATGTAAAACCTTTATCCCAAAAGGGAAAAAACTATTTGCTGTAACCGCTTATAAAGTGTGAGCTGGAGTTTGGCTTCAAATTATTATTGTATTTCAATCTGCTAATTTATTTTACACTATGCGCCCCCCTACCCACCAGATTGAGAATGCTTCTGTTTGCTCTGCCTCCTATGCTCATTCTTCCAGAGTTGTGTCTCACTAATACAGGAGGCGTATTGCCAGATCACCAGGTGAAAACAGAGGGGAAAAAAGCCAAAGAGAAGAAAACTAATACAGCCACCACAACTAATGACTGGTAAGCTGTAATATAATACAGTTTTCGATTGGGGTTTACATTTTTTGTTTTGGGTGTAACCGCTTGCCGTCCAGCGCACGCCGATGTATGTCGGCAGAATGGCACTGGTAGGCAAAAGGGTAGGCAAAGTGTACAGGTACGTCCCCTTTAAGAATCGGTGTCATGGGCACGCGCCAGCGGCTGCCGGCGTGGTCGCATAACCCGTCGCGGTCTCCATGAGCGCGGGTCTCGCGGACTCGATGTCTGCTGGGTGCCTGCGATTGTGTCACAGAGAGGAAGAACAGGGAGATGCTTTTGTAAACAAAGCATTTACCCATTCTGCCTAGAGACAGGACAGTGATCACAGCTCTCTGTCATCGAGAGCAGTGATCACTGTCCTGTGTGTTAAAGCCCAGCCCCCTAACAGTTAGAATCACTCCCTAGGACACACTTAACCCCTCACTGCCCCTAGTGGTTAAGCCCTTCACTGCCAGTGTCATTTACACAGTAATTAATGCATTTTTTAACATTGATCCCTGTATAAATGGCAATGGTCCCAAAATAGTGTCAAAAATATGTAGAAGAATACATATTGGCCTAAACTAAGGAAAAATATATATTTTTTTATATATTTTTGGGGGATATTTATTATAGCAAAAAGCTATTTTTTTGTTTATAGCGCAAAAAATAAAAACCGCAGAGGTGATCAAATACCACCAAAAGAAAGCTCTATTTGTGGGGAAAAAAGGACGTCAATTTTGTTTGGGTACAACGTTGCATGACCGCGCAATTGTCGGTTAAAGCGACTGTTGGATCCAATATGAACTCATGTAATTTTTCTGCGATTCACTTCCTGTCTGCTGCAAGCCAGATTGCCTAAATTGGAAGGAAGCGTATCAAGCTTTGTAAAGAGGAACAATGGCTTGGCTCAGGCCCACCTGCTGTGAAGACGGCTCAAGGCTAATAGAGACGCAGCAACCAGTGGACAATACAGCAGGCTTCATGGATTATCTCGCGGCGATGCCTATTGGATGGAGGGAAAATGGGGGTGGCTATGAGTGGGCGTGTATGTCTGAATGGAATGGTCACACACACAGAAAGCACACTCTCTGTGTCTTTAGGCTTGATGAGGAAAGCATGTCTTAAGGATGTCTCTCTGCTAAGCGGCCATTTTTGAGGCCTACTTTGGATGATGATTTTGAGGCCTAGCCACATGGACATTTCTCCCATTCCATCTCAGCTACTATATGTGCTAAGTATACGATTGTATTGTATTGTGATTGTATGCTATCTAATATGCTGTGTAATCTTGTAACTTCTAATAATGAGCTTATATAAGCTCTCTTATTTCCTTGGGAAATAAATGAGGTTTGATTGATCTTAAACCGTGTGTTTGGTTGCATAGTTAACTGGTATTATTGTGATATTAACAGTAGCTTGCGCTCATAGTTTTAGCAGATTAACTACTCTACAGGGACTAGACAAAGGATTGATACATAGATGCGATAATACATAGGCTGCAGTGGTATATCGTTTTCTACAATTATTATCGAATTCTATATTTGGCACCCCAGATCCCGAGATTTAAACGTGCAGAATAGGGAGCGAGGGATTGATCACCCTTGGGTTATATTATATAATCGGTAAATTGACAGGACAAACCACACAGCACTGAGGAAAAAGTGGGAATACATATTTTTATTTTACCCACGTGAGTGTGAAATAGCTCTCTGTTCCAATAGGAGTTCAATGTGGCCTGCAATTTAAGAGAGGAGAACATTAAAAGTGTGCTCTCTGGAAGAAATTCGGAGTTAAACGGATTTTTATATTTTTTTTTTTTGTTTGTTTGTTGTAGGCTTTTGTGGGACTACAAGCTAGCTTGCAGGCTAAACCTTTGAATAGCCTTATCTGTTTATCTGTGTTGCATTGTAACCAAAAACAAGTTTCACAGCTCCAGTATAGAGGGCTTGCTAATTAGCATATCAATGGAAGCCATCAAACTGTTCATGGCTAAACATGGGGCTATTAGATTTCAGTCTACACAAGAAAGTGGGTTGACACAACAATTTAGTGAGCTTTTGAGGCAATGTAATACACATAACAGTCTCATAAGTAATAAATCAAAAAAAGGCAGGAAACAGAGGGTAGCAAATTCGCTAGGCATGCTTATTAAAATGAAGCAGATTTCTGAGCAGAAGGAAATACAATGGGTAGCTGAAAGAAAGCAATTCATGCAGCAGCTACAAATAATAACAAAAGATATATTAATTACGGTTGAAAATGCAGATGCACAAGCGCGTAGTCAGATCGAACAATTAGTGACGGAAAAGGGCGAATTGGAACAGAGATTACATGAATTAGGGGAAACGTGTGAGTTAAGAGAAGGTTGCATCCCCTTTTTGAATAGAAGGGAGGCTGAAAATTTGCAGGTTATCACACTGCTTAAGGGGGAATTACAGGATGCACAGGCAGCCATAAGGGATTTATCCTCCAAACATACAATAGCCGAAGGGGCAATGGTGGAGGTACCCTCCGCACATGCTCAGTGTACAAAAATACAAGTGGAACATGAAGAAAACCCGTATACTATTGTTGCTGCAAATCATATTACTATGATGGGAATCAATGTTGGAGACGTAAATACAAACGTGATAACTGCGCTTGAAATTGATTCAGGAGTTGAAATGGAAACTTCTGATGACTCCTCAGACGATGAAAGTGTAAAGTCTGTTCATTCCAATCACAGTAATATTATCCAGCAATGTGAATTTCCAGCACAAGATGTTAAAAAAAGGGCCTATGCAGGGAAACCAGAGCTAAAATGTTGTTTGTGTAAAAGGGGAGGTCACATTGCAAAGTATTGTTGGGCGAATAACGATATCAAAAGAAAATCATACCCGAAAACGACCCCAAGGCACTATGAATGTTATTCGGCCAGGTGGGGTAGCAATCCAAAGCATGGAGCCCATAGTAAGCAAACCCAGTTCCCGGTTAAGACCCAATTACGGAGTCTACAAACTGAAAAGCAATATGTAGGACAGTTGCATAAAATCAATATGGAGGTAGCCGCATGGTTATTCAAACATAGCACTGGGGGAAGCAATGTTAGCAGCACTTAGTCAGCTGCAAGTTTGTTAAAAATATTCTGATCAAAGTTTCCTTTCTATGGATAAGGTTTGATGTGAGTTTCAGATTTGGAATAGGATAGAGGACCTTGATATATAGTTTTATTAGTTTCAAGGATGAGCCTCTGAATTGAATAACTCTGTTACGATTATTGTTTTTTTTCCTCTTATTTTTAAGTATTTTTTGTAATTTTTTATAAGATTTAATACTTTATTAATTTTTTTAATTTGTTATTAATTTTTTTTTGTTTGTTTGTTTATTAATTTTCATTTTTTTAATTTTGTTTTCCGCGGGAGGTTTTTCTTTTACTAAAGGTTTAGCCTTTGTCCACCTGAAAGGGGAATAAGTTCATAGATCGTAAGATAAAGATAAATGCATTGGTTGGGTTTTTTTTTTTGCGTTTTTAAATTGAGAATTTTTGAGAAACAACAGTGATGTTCGTTTTTGAAATTTTTGATCATACCATGGGAATCCATTTTAGAGTGGGTTCTGCCTAAAGAGGTCATGGTTGTTTTGATAGTTTGGTCAAAGTTACAGAAGCCAGGAATACTAACTTCCTGTGTTCCAAGGAGGGAAATAGGAGTAAATATTGTAAGCAAGCAAATATTATGGATAAGAATTTGATTCTGCTCTTGTTTTTCAATTCCAGAATCCTGGTGGAGCGAGATTGGAAAGGTTCTGGAAAATGGATGACAGATAATCATCTGGTTTGTCTGTGCCATACCACGCCCCAAATTTATTCTAATAAATATCAGGAGAGACGGGACAAGCAAAAAGATTCACTTTAATACTTGTTCTTTTCCTATGGACGATCTGGTGCTGAATCTGAAAGATTGTGCCTATCAATAAGACTTGAAACATTTTTTTTGCTGGACTCTCTCCTGATGAATGCAAACGTGTTATTAATATATGTACAATGGGTTGGAGGTTGGGGGAAGGAATATAACACATCCAATCCATCAGAACATGAAAATGTAAAATATATATGTTTTTTTTTGTTGGAGGGAGGAGTTGAAAGAAGAAAAGTTGTGTAATGTATGACATGTATTGACGTAACGGAATTTATATGGTGCAGGTACCCAGGAGGCGGGCACTTTTGCATAATAAGGTGTCTGTTGGCCAGACTAGAGGGTACCAGGTGACACATCAATGGGGTGAACATTTCCTTGTATGGGGGAGATACGCCTGGTTGATGTCTCACCTGAGAAGTTGAAACCCTGCACAGGGAATGCCAGTGAATCCACACAGGAGCATGCTCCGATAGATAAAGGGAACAAACGCTGACTACCAGGGTACAGTATGCCTTAACCATATGGCGCTGCAACATCTCACAGTGGTTGATAAAACCTATTACCCTATATGTGCTGAGTACACGCTGAATCAAGTGAGGTCATTGTAGAAGTGACTTACTCCCAGAGAGGTGCGGACACAGAATAAGGTGCATGCAGGATGCTTATCTCTGAGGAGTAACCACAAGAGGAGGCGTGTATTCAGCACTATATTGGGGGAATAGGAGCTGGGATGGGTGTTGGTAATGGAGTAGACATCGGTATCCTGAGGAACAAACTCTCAGCCATAGCTTGAGCGGGACTTTGTTACTCAGAGAGATTGGTGGCATCCTTAATAACATTCACAAAATACCCAGGGTCTCTAGATTTGGTGAAACATGTTGAGAGGTTAGTGGAGGGGGTGAGGGTACAGGAGAGAAATCGGTCATGGGCTCTGGCGTACACGCAGTGGCGGGCGGAAGTGTCAACCAGCATCAAGCTGTATAAAGGGCAGTGGCTTGATGAGTTAGCATCACCGCTCAGTAAGACTCTGCCACAACACGTCGTGTACACTAATCCAAAATGGTGGTCGAATGCCTGGATGGGCTGTACCAGTTTGGATTGGGAAAGGTGTTGGGCTGTAGGATCCCATATACGGAAGTGCGGACTTGGTCTGTATATTTGGTGGCATCAATGGGCTTACTGATTGGGGATTCTATCTGGTCGCATTTGAGGCTAAATCACCCACATGTGATCAGAGGAGATGGAAGCAGGTTGATACTTCCCTCGGTCAGAAGCCTGACCATGATATCCTTTGTATGCCAGGTCAATACATCATGGTGGTGAATGTGAAAATGTTGGGAAGTTATTTCAGGGATCATTGCTGGGGAGGAAGCACCTGGGTGTCATTTGGGACA
This sequence comes from Lithobates sylvaticus, assembly GCA_028564925.1. NCBI lineage: Eukaryota > Metazoa > Chordata > Amphibia > Anura > Ranidae > Lithobates > Lithobates sylvaticus. The sequence continues at coordinate 135,005,517 of CM053032.1, forward strand.
TAGATGAGTTTGTTTCTTTGTCCTAAAGAATACCGATGTAACGCTAGTCATAAAACTGGAAGGTTCCTTGAACCTAACCGTAGGTAGAGGTGCATGGTATACCCTGGGCATGGTCTCTGAAATCCAGACACAGGGATGGAATTGTGTGTTTTTTTTGTCATTTTTGCAAATTTATATGTGTGGTTAGACTCAATATTTATATAGAAGGGTCTCCCATTTGTCTATGCAAGTTGAGGGACGAATTGACGGTAGGGTCTCTGTGTACAAATTAGAGACCTTGCTGCCAAGTCAGAGCCCTGCAATACCGCTGTGAGCAAGCCTGCCTAATCCCAACCCATATGTACAGTAAAGGGTTATAGGGTTGGGAGCGGGGTGCGTAAAGGGATGGGATACAGATATATGTATATAGTATGGTAAAAAGTTGATTTATTTTATGGTATAGTGTGACCTATGCGTATTGTAGGTTAATAATATGGGTGAATCAGGCCCTCCTCGAGACTTATCTAAATAATAGATTGGTATTTGAGAGCTGTTTGATATGTTGCTCTGAATGTGTACTGGTGAATGAATGGACACCCCTTGCCTGCACTGCATCCGTCCTGAAGATATCGGAAAGGAGAAGATACCAAAGATACATAATGGTGACATGGAAGTTGTCGCTGAAGAAGGATGTGTCACCCAGTGGCAAAGCGGAACGTGTTGGGAAGCATAACACGGTAAGACCATTATGGACTGTTCCATAGGAGCTGTTTTTGCGCAGGTTGAAAACCACAACGCGTTAAGAAAGTCAAGGACTGTTCTATGGGTACTGGTTTGGAAACACATGTCAGGGAGGAAACAGTTATGGATTGTTCAATAGGAACTGGGTCTGAAGAAGGATGTTATGCGCAAATGTTAGGCGCAAAGCGGCATATGTTGGATCCAATATGAACTCATGTAATATTTCTGCGATTCACTTCCTGTCTGCTGCAAGCCAGATTGCCTAAATTGGAAGGAAGCGTATCAAGCTTTGTAAAGAGGAACAATGGCTTGGCTCAGGCCCTGCTGTGAAGACGGCTCAAGGCTAATAGAGACGCAGCAACCAGTGGACAAAACAGCAGGCTTCATGGATTATCTTGCGGCGATGCCTATTGGATGTAGGGAAAATGGGGGTGGCTATGAGTGGGCGTGTATGTCTGAATGGAATGGTCACACACACAGAAAGCACACTCTCTTTGTCTTTAGGCTTGATGAGGAAAGCATGTCTTAAGGATGTCTCTCTGCTAAGCGGCCATTTTTGAGGCCTACTTTGGATGATGATTTTGAGGCCTAGCCACGTGGACATTTCTCCCATTGCATCTCAGCTACTCTATGTGCTAAGTATACGAATGTATTGTATTGTGATTGTATGCTATGTAATATGCTGTGTAATCTTGTAACTTCTAATAATGAGCTTATATAAGCTCTCTTATTTCCTTGGGAAATAAATGAGGTTTGATTGATCTTAAACCGTGTGTTTGGTTGCATAGTTAACTACATTATTGTTGCATAGTTAACTACATTATTGTGATATTAACAGTAGCTTGCACTCATAGTTTTAACAGATTAACTACTCTACAGGGACTAGACAAAGGATTGATACATAGATGCGATAATACATAGGCTGTAGTGGTATATCGTTTTCTACAATTATTATCGAATTCTACAGCGACGCAGTGCCGAATCGCAAAAAGTGCTCTGGTCAGGAAGGGGGTAAAATCCTCTGGGGCTGAAGTGGTTAATACCACTTTAAATTCCATTATTGTATTAACATTTCTGTACAATGTGTAGCTTTCTGCCTGTGACTGTTATGGAACATCTCAGTGTTTCATTATCACAAGATGTTTGCTTCTATTGTGCTACAATAAGCAATGGTTAGAAAAAATTACTTTGGGCTTCCTTTTACACTACCTCATTCCAATGTGTGTGTTAGTGCATACATATCAACACGCTACATTTTACTCCTTAATAGGGTGTTCGCTCGCTCGGCGAGCCCAGAACTATTTTGGCCGCTCGCATCACATTCGTGTGATGCGAGCGGCCCCGCAATGCATTGCGGCCGGCGCGGCCGGCGCAGTGCATTGCTGGCTGATGATTGGCCAAGCATGCACTGTGACCCCGCATGCTTGGCCAATCACAGCGCCGGAAACTCGGAGAGCCATAATTGGCTACAGGCAGGACGCCTGTAGCCAATTACAGCTCAGGGGCTTTAGTACACGCCCCCTCATTTAAAAGGCTGCCACGCCGTCGGCGCCGGTCACATGCGTTCCGGCTTTAGGAGAGTGCAGGCTCATTCTGTGTCACTCTGCTAGATTCATTTAGAAAGATTCATTTAGAAAGATTCATTTAGAAAGATTTGCTCTACTTTGCTAAACCATTGCTACCTGTCATTGATCGTCCATTGCTGCTGCTGGTTAGTGTGTTTTTAGCTGCTGCTGGGGGTTAGTCTGGTGCATGTCTTACTGTTAGTACAGTATTTCAGTAGTACCAACCGCAGTGCTGTTAGTACAGCACTGCACCCCAAAAGCACCCATAGGGCTTGTAGTGTGTTCGTGGCAGGCACTGGCAGCAAACAGAGCTCCTATATTTTGTTCCCAGAAGCACCTATAGGACTTGTAGTGTGTTCGTGGCAGGCACTGGCAGCAAACAGAGCTCCTATATTTTGTTCCCAGAAGCACCTATAGGACTTGAAGTGTGTTAGTCCCATCACACAGAGCTATATTTTCTTCCCAGAAGCACCTATAGGACTTGTAGTGTGTTAGTCCCATCACACAGAGATCCTATATTTTGTTCCCAGAAGCACCTATAGGACTTGAAGTGTGTTAGTCCCATCACACAGAGCTATATTTTCTTCCCAGAAGCACCCATAGGACTTGTAGTGTGTTAGTCCCATCACACAGAGATCCTATATTTTGTTCCCAGAAGCACCTATAGGACTTGAAGTGTGTTAGTCCCATCACACAGACCTATATTTTCTTCCCAGAATCACCTATAGGACTTGACGTGTGTTAGTCCCATCACACAGAGATCCTATATTTTGTTCCCAGAAGCACCTATAGGACTTGAAGTGTGTTAGTCCCATCACACAGAGCTATATTTTCTTCCCAGAAGCACCTATAGGACTTGTAGTGTGTTAGTCCCATCACACAGAGATCCTATATTTTGTTCCCAGAAGCACCTATAGGACTTGAAGTGTGTTAGTCCCATCACACAGACCTATATTTTCTTCCCAGAAGCACCCATAGGACTTGTAGTGTGTTAGTCCCATCACACAGAGATCCTATATTTTGTTCCCAGAAGCACCTATAGGACTTGAAGTGTGTTAGTCCCATCACACAGACCTATATTTTCTTCCCAGAAGCACCCATAGGACCTGTAGTGTGTTAGTCCCATCACACAGAGATCCTATATTTTGTTCCCAGAAGCACCCATAGGACTTGTAGTGTGTTAGTCCCATCACACAGAGATCCTATATTTTGTTCCCAGAAGCACCTATAGGACTTGAAGTGTGTTAGTCCCATCACACAGACCTATATTTTCTTCCCAGAAGCACCTATAGGACTTGAAGTGTGTTAGTCCCATCACACAGAGATCCTATATTTTGTTCACAGAAGCACCTATAGGACTTGAAGTGTGTTAGTCCCATCACACAGAGCTATATTTTCTTCCCAGAAGCACCCATAGGACTTGTAGTGTGTTAGTCCCATCACACAGAGATCCTATATTTTGTTCCCAGAAGCACCTATAGGACTTGAAGTGTGTTAGTCCCATCACACAGACCTATATTTTCTTCCCAGAAGCACCTATAGGACTTGTAGTGTGTTAGTCCCATCACACAGAGATCCTATATTTTGTTCCCAGAAGCACCTATAGGACTTGAAGTGTGTTAGTCCCATCACACAGACCTATATTTTCTTCCCAGAAGCACCCATAGGACTTGTAGTGTGTTAGTCCCATCACACAGAGATCCTATATTTTGTTCCCAGAAGCACCTATAGGACTTGAAGTGTGTTAGTCCCATCACACAGACCTATATTTTCTTCCCAGAAGCACCCATAGGACCTGTAGTGTGTTAGTCCCATCACACAGAGATCCTATATTTTGTTCCCAGAAGCACCCATAGGACTTGTAGTGTGTTAGTCCCATCACACAGAGATCCTATATTTTGTTCCCAGAAGCACCTATAGGACTTGAAGTGTGTTAGTCCCATCACACAGACCTATATTTTCTTCCCAGAAGCACCTATAGGACTTGAAGTGTGTTAGTCCCATCACACAGAGATCCTATATTTTGTTCACAGAAGCACCTATAGGACTTGAAGTGTGTTAGTCCCATCACACAGAGCTATATTTTCTTCCCAGAAGCACCCATAGGACTTGTAGTGTGTTAGTCCCATCACACAGAGATCCTATATTTTGTTCCCAGAAGCACCTATAGGACTTGAAGTGTGTTAGTCCCATCACACAGACCTATATTTTCTTCCCAGAAGCACCTATAGGACTTGAAGTGTGTTAGTCCCATCACACAGAGATCCTATATTTTGTTTCCAGAAGCACCTATAGGACTTGAAGTGTGTTAGTCCCATCACACAGAGCTATATTTTCTTCCCAGAAGCACCTATAGGACTTGTAGTGTGTTAGTCCCATCACACAGAGATCCTATATTTTGTTCCCAGAAGCACCTATAGGACTTGAAGTGTGTTAGTCCCATCACACAGAGCTATATTTTCTTCCCAGAAGCACCCATAGGACTTGTAGTGTGTTAGTCCCATCACACAGAGATCCTATATTTTGTTCCCAGAAGCACCTATAGGACTTGAAGTGTGTTAGTCCCATCATACAGACCTATTTTTCTTCCCAGAAGCACCTATAGGACTTGAAGTGTGTTAGTCCCATCACACAGAGATCCTATATTTTGTTCCCAGAAGCACCTATAGGACTTGAAGTGTGTTAGTCCCATCACACAGAGCTATATTTTCTTCCCAGAAGCACCCATAGGACTTGTAGTGTGTTAGTCCCATCACACAGAGATCCTATATTTTGTTCCCAGAAGCACCTATAGGACTTGAAGTGTGTTAGTCCCATCACACAGACCTATATTTTCTTCCCAGAAGCACCTATAGGACTTGAAGTGTGTTAGTCCCATCACACAGACCTATATTTTCTTCCCAGAAGCACCTATAGGACTTGAAGTGTGTTAGTCCCATCACACAGAGATCCTATATTTTGTTCCCAGAAGCACCTATAGGACTTGAAGTGTGTTAGTCCCATCACACAGAGATCCTATATTTTCTTCCCAGAAGCACCTATAGGACTTGAAGTGTGTTAGTCCCATCACACAGAGATCCTATATTTTTTCCCAGAAGCACCTATAGGACTTGAAGTGTGTTAGTCCCATCACACAGACCTATATTTTCTTCCCAGAAGCACCTATAGGACTTGTAGTGTGTTAGTCCCATCACACAGAGATCCTATATTTTCTTCCCAGAAGCACCTATATGACTTTAAGTGTGTTAGTCCCATCACACAGAGATCCTATATTTTGTTCACAGAAGCACCTATAGGACTTGAAGTGTGTTAGTCCCATCACACAGAGATCCTATATTTTGTTCCCAGAAGCACCTATAGGACTTGAAGTGTGTTAGTCCCATCACACAGAGCTATATTTTCTTCCCAGAAGCACCCATAGGACTTGTAGTGTGTTAGTCCCATCACACAGAGATCCTATATTTTGTTCCCAGAAGCACCTATAGGACTTGAAGTGTGTTAGTCCCATCACACAGAGCTATATTTTCTTCCCAGAAGCACCCATAGGACTTGTAGTGTGTTAGTCCCATCACACAGAGATCCTATATTTTGTTCCCAGAAGCACCTATAGGACTTGAAGTGTGTTAGCCCCATCACACAGACCTATATTTTCTTCCCAGAAGCACCTATAGGACTTAAAGTGTGTTAGTCCCATCACACAGAGATCCTATATTTTGTTCCCAGAAGCACCTATAGGACTTGAAGTGTGTTAGTCCCATCACACAGACCTATATTTTTCTTCCCAGAAGCACCTATAGGACTTGTAGTGTGTTAGTCCCATCACACAGACCTATATTTTCTTCCCAGAAGCACCCATAGGACTTGAAGTGGGTTAGTCCCATCACACAGAGATCCTATATTTTGTTCCCAGAAGCACCTATAGGACTTTAAGTGTGTTAGTCCCATCACACAGACCTATATTTTCTTCCCAGAAGCACCTATAGGACTTGAAGTGTGTTAGTCCCATCACACAGAGATCCTATATTTTGTTCCCAGAAGCACCTATAGGACTTGAAGTGTGTTAGTCCCATCACACAGACCTATATTTTCTTCCCAGAAGCACCTATAGGACTTGAAGTGTGTTAGTCCCATCACACAGAGCTATATTTTCTTCCCAGAAGCACCTATAGGACTTAAAGTGTGTTAGTCCCATCACACAGAGCTCCTATATTTTGTTCCCAGAAGCACCTATAGGACTTGTAGTGTGTTAGTCCCATCACACAGAGCTCCTATATTTTCTTCTCAGCAGCACCTACAGGACTTCTAGTGTGTTAGTGGCATCACACAGAGCTCCTATATTTTCTTCTCAGCAGCACCCACAGGACTTCTAGTGTGTTAGTGGCATCACACAGAGCTCCTATATTTTCTTTGCAGAAGCACCCATAGGACTTCTAGTGTGTTAGTGGCATCACACAGAGCTCCTATATTTTCTTCTCAGCAGCACCCACAGGACTTCTAGTGTGTTAGTGGCATCACACAGAGCTCCTATATTTTCTTCTCAGCAGCACCCACAGGACTTCTAGTGTGTTAGTGGCATCACACAGAGCTCCTATATTTTCTTTGCAGAAGCACCCATAGGACTTCTAGTGTGTTAGTGGCATCACACAGAGCTCCTATATTTTCTTCTCAGCAGCACCCACAGGACTTCTAGTGTGTTAGTGGCATCACACAGAGCTCCTATATTTTCTTTGCAGAAGCACCCATAGGACTTCTAGTGTGTTAGTGGCATCACACAGAGCTCCTATATTTTCTTCTCAGCAGCACCCACAGGACTTCTAGTGTGTTAGTGGCATCACACAGAGCTCCTATATTTTCTTTGCAGAAGCACCCATAGGACTTCTAGTGTGTTAGTGGCATCACACAGAGCTCCTATATTTTCTTCTCAGCAGCACCCACAGGACTTCTAGTGTGTTAGTGGCATCACACAGAGCTCCTATATTTTCTTTGCAGAAGCACCCATAGGACTTCTAGTGTGTTAGTGGCATCACACAGAGCTCCTATATTTTCTTCTCAGCAGCACCCACAGGACTTCTAGTGTGTTAGTGGCATCACACAGAGCTCCTATATTTTCTTTGCAGAAGCACCTATAGGACTTCTAGTGTGTTAGTGGCATCACACAGAGCTCCTATATTTTCTTCTCAGCAGCACCCACAGGACTACCGACTACAATGGCTGGAAGACCGCCAAGGGGAGGCAGAGCGTGCAGAGCCAAGAACACAGGGCAGGCAGGCTCTGTTTCTAGTGGACGTGGCCGTGGCCGTGGACGTGGTCGTGCATCGTCATCAGCACGTGGCCATGGGACACGCGCGTCTTTGTTTTCGGCAGCTGGACATGTGGAGCCGCATCATGCTGAAGGCTTGGTAGAATGGATGACCAAGCCCTCCTCATCCTCCTCATCCTCTCTCACCCAGGCTCAGGGTACTGGCAGAGCAGCTGCCAACGCGTACTCAATGGCATCATCAGCCACCCCTTCCCTAGACCCACCATGTCCTCCTGAGGAGTCCCCCGAACTCTTTGAGCACAGTGTTGGGTACATGCTCCAGGAGGATGCCCAACGATTCGAAGGCTCGGATGATGATACCCAGCTTGAGGAAGTCAGTAGTGTGCGCGCAGAGAGAGGGGATGCTGAAGGACAGCAATCTGGCAGTACTGTTCCACCAGCTGCAGCTTACTGCCAGGTTTGCTCTAGTGGTGAAGAGGGAGGGGATGATGAGGTCACTGACTCCACGTGGGTGCCTGAAGGGAGAGAGGATGAGGAGGAGGACGAGGAGGAGGAGGATGCGGCGTCACATGTCCAACGAGGCAGGATGCCCCCTGGAGGCCAGGTAGAGGCCAGCACAGCAACTGTACAACACCGCAGAGCTCCGCCTGTGCAGGGCGCTGCCTCTGCACGTTATCAGAAAAGTTCTTGGGTGTGGGCCTTTTTTGAGACGAGTGCATCAGATCGCACCACTGCTATTTGCAATATTTGTCTCAAGCGTATCTCGCGTGGCCAAAACATCAGCCGCTTGGGCACCACAAGCATGAGCAGACATATGTCGACCTGCCATGCAGCTCGTTGGCAGGCACACATAAAAGACCCACACCAAAGAACTAAGCGGACCTCTCCTTGCTCCTCATCAGCTGGGATCTCCATCCCCACTACACCTTCAGTCCTCTCTGAAAGCTGCTGTGAGAGGACTGAAGGTGTAGAATTAGGTGTGTCACAACCAAGTACTTGCAGTACACCGACGTCCGATTGTAGCAGGCAAATTTCCCTGCCCCAGCTGCTGGACCGTCGAAAGAAGTACACTCCCAGCCATCCACATGCCCAGCGGTTGAATGCTAGCTTGGCTAAATTGCTAGCACTTCAACTGCTGCCTTTTCAGTTGGTAGACTCGGCCCCCTTCCGTGAGTTTGTTCAATGTGCGGTTCCTCAGTGGCAGGTTCCCAAACGCCACTTTTTCTCACGGAAGGCGATTCCGTCTCTCTACCGGCATGTGGAAGGCAATGTCCATGCCTCGCTGGACAGGGCGGTCAGCGGTAAGGTGCATATTACCGCTGACTCATGGTCCAGCAGGCATGGACAGGGACGTTACCTTTCTTTCACGGCCCATTGGGTCACTCTATTGGCAGCTGGGAGGGATGCAGGACAAGGTGCAGTAGTGTTGGAGGTTGTTCCGCCACCACGCCTCCAAAACGCTACTACTGCTACTGGTTGTGACACACCTCTCTCCTCCACCCCCTCCTCTTCTTCTTCCTCCAGTGCTCTGTCCTCGGAACCAGCGGTGCTCCGTAGGCGTACAAGGGGCTACGCAAGTACGCAGGAAAAAAGATGCCATGCCGTGCTTGCGCTGGTGTGTTTGGGGGACAGGAGCCACACTGGGCCAGAGGTTCTGGCAGCTCTGCAGGGGCAGGCCGAGAGGTGGTTGACGCCACATCAGCTTAAGCCAGGAATGGTCGTTTCTGACAATGGCACCAACCTCCTCTCCGCCCTGCGACAGGGGCAGCTCACCCATGTGCCCTGTATGGCTCACGTCCTCAACCTGGTGGTGCAGCGGTTCTTGGGCAGGTTCCCAGGCTTACAGGATGTCCTGAGGCAGGCCAGGAAAGTCTGTGTGCATTTCCGCCGATCTTATAATGCCAGTGCTCGGCTGACTGAGCTGCAAAAGGAGCTGAACCTGCCCAAGAACCGCCTAATATGTGACATGCCCACCAGGTGGAACTCAACGTTGGCCATGCTGCAGCGACTGCACACGCAGCAGAGGGCCATCAATGAGTACCTTTGCGACTACGGCACCAGGACAGGGTCAGGGGAGCTTGGTTTTTTTTCCCCACGTCAGTGGAGCATGATCAGGGATGCATGCACTGTCCTCTCACCATTTGAGGAGGCCACGAGGATGGTGAGCAGTGACAGTGCATGCATCAGTGACACTGTACCTCTTGTCCACCTGTTGAAGCATACGCTGCGTGGGATAATGGACAGGGCACTTGAGGCAGAACAGAGGCAGGAAGAGGAGGACTTCCTTGCCTCTCAAGGCCCCCTTTATCCGGACAGTGTTCCTTCTGTCCCACCCATCACACAGGAAGAGGATGAGGATGAGGAGGAGGAGGAGGAGGAGGATTGTGTGAGCATGGAGGTGGAGCCTGGCACTCAGCATCAGCAGCAGCAGTCTTTTAGGGATGATGTACAGTCCCAACAAACCAGTGGACTTGTACGTGGCTGGGAGGAGGTGGCTGGCGATCATGTCATCCTCAGTGACCCAGAAGACTCCGGACCGAATGCCTCAGCTAACCTACGCTGCATGGCCTCCCTGATCCTGCAAAGCCTGCGGAAGGATCCTCGTGTTCTTCGGATCAAGGAGAGGGACCATTACTGGCTGGCCACTCTCCTTGATCCACGGTACAAGGGTAAGGTTGCGGACCTTATCTTGCCGTCGCAGAGGGAGCAGAGGATGAGACATCTCAGGGAGGCCTTGCAGAAAGGTCTGTGCAACGCGTTCCCAGAAACTGGGAGGTTACAAACTCCTGGTCCTGGGCGACGAGTTGCTGAGGCTTCGGTCAGTAGCAGAAGGAGCGGTGGGGAAGGTGGACGTCTGACCGATGCGTTCATACAATTTTTTAGTCCGCAGCCCCAAGGTATGATCGGTTCCAGCAACCATCGCCAGCGTCTGATATACATGGTGCAGGAATACCTTGGGGCAAGGTCAGACTTGGACACCTTTCCCACCGAAAATCCTCTGGCTTACTGGGTCCTGAGGATGGATCACTGGCCAGAGCTTGCACAGTATGCAATTGAGCTACTGGCCTGTCCTGCCTCCAGCGTTCTTTCCGAACGCACATTCAGTGCTGCTGGAGGATTTGTCACCGATCATAGGGTGCGCCTGTCCACCGACTCGGTTGATCAACTGACCTTCATCAAAATGAATCAGTCTTGGATCACCACCAGCTACCAGGCACCTGAAGCGGATATAACGGAATAATTTATAATGTCACATCCCTTCAAGACTGCCTATGCTGATGCTGAGTGACTGTCCTCTTATGTTCACTGACTATCCTCTTCCTCCTCCTCAATGATCCATGCCACCACACCAGTGCCTAAGGCACAATTTTTCAGCCCCTGTTTAACAGGGGCGTGTACTTACAATTTTTTAAAAAAATGCTTCGCAACACGTGTGACTGCTGTGCTCCAAGTACAGTATCTGTGAGGGGTTGCAGTGTTGTGGCACCAGCACCAGTGCCTAAGGCACAATTTTTCAGCCCCTGTTTAACAGGGGCGTGTAAGTACAATTTTTTTTAAAAAAAATGCTTCGCAACACGTGTGACTGCTGTGCTCCAAGTACAGTATCTGTGAGGGGTTGCAGTGTTGTGGCACCAGCACCAGTGCCTAAGGCACAATTTTTCAGCCCCTGTTTAACAGGGGCGTGTAATTACAATTTTTAAAAAAAAAATGCTTCGCAACACGTGTGACTGCTGTGCTCCAAGTACAGTATCTGTGAGGGGTTGCAGTGTTGTGGCACCAGCACCAGTGCCTAAGGCACAATTTTTCAGCCCCTGTTTAACAGGGGCGTGTAATTACAAATCTTGATCTAATAGTTCACAGCAGGGCCCATTCCTGCGCCCACCAAGAGTAACTATGAGGGCCTACAGTCTTGTGGCAACACCGTCCACCACCACCGCCAAAGGCCCAATTTTTCTGCCCTGTTCATCAGGTGCTTGCAATTACAAATCTTGATCTAATAACTCACAGCAGGGCCCATTCCTGCGCCCACCAAGAGTAACTGTGAGAGCTTACAGTCTTGTGGCAACACCGTCCACCACCACCACCACCACCACCACCACCGCCAAAGGCCCAATTTTTCTGCCCTGTTCAACAGGTTCATGCAATTACAAATCTTGATCTAATAACTCACAGCAGGGCCCATTCCTGCGCCCACCAAGAGTAACTGTGAGAGCTTACAGTCTTGTGGCAACACCGTCCACCACCACCACCACCACCGCCAAAGGCCCAATTTTTCTGCCCGGTTCAACAGGTGCATGCAAGTACAAATCTTGATCTATTAACTCACAGCAGGGCCCATTCCTGTGCCCACCAGTCTTGTGGCTACACCAACATCTAATAGGGCAAATTTCTGCAGAGTATATACGCCAGGCCCCTACTTTCAAACATCCAACTTACAAACGACTCCTACTTGCAAATGGAAAGAGAAAACAGGAAGTGAGAGGAAATCTACCCCTAGGAAGGGAAATTCTATCCTGTTAGATTTAATTTGGGAAAAAGGCATCTCCTCTCTACTGATACTTTATCACCAATCCTTGTTTCAATTAAAACCCCACTTTTCCAAAAACATTTGTCATTGGGACAGAAAGTGAGGTGACATGTTCTGAACAGATGTGCAAAGACAGCAAATGTTACAGGGGTGATAACCCCTCCCTATGTTCTCCAAAAAGCTTAAAAATAGATTTTTTTTTTGGGATGGAGCTACACTTCATAATGTACCTGTTCAGATTCTACTTAAGAACAAACCTACAGTCCGTCTCTTGTTTGCACCGCCTATATACTGCTGTTCAGAGTATATAGGGTTGTAGGTATAGGGTTTTATTTTGGGTGCGGGGTCCCCCTTAATATCCATACAAGACCCAAAGGGACTGGGGTGGGGGGGGGGGGGTGATGGGGTAGCCATGCCATTTTTCTCAAGGATTTTCAGCCATATGGTGGCCAGGACAAGACATGACATTAAAGCCGCAAGTGGTTTTAAATGGCTTCTTTTTTTCCTTTACAAATGTCATTTTGTGCAAGGATAGTTCTAAACACGGGAAACACATGCCACTTCACAGGCATACTTTAGACACCCCCCAGGTACCATATTTAAAGGAAAATTTCACTTTTTTTTTTTTCACTTTATGCATCATTAAAATGACTGCTCCCGAAAAAACGTTAGTTTTTAAAAGTTCTTTTTGCATTGATATATGTTCCCTGGGGCAGGACCCAGGTCCCCAAACCTGTTTTATGACATTAACATGCATATTGGCCGTTGTAATTAGCACTTTTGATTTCAAACGTTCGCGTCCATTATAACGTATAGGGTTCGAAAATTCGCGCAAACTTTCGGTCCGTTCGAAGGTTCTGGTTCGAACCGAACCCGGGGGTGTTCGGCTCATCCCTACTCCTTAACCTGCATTGCATTAAGACAGCCAATTAATTTAGAATGGGCTGATATCTTTTCACTGCAGAGCATCACAACCCAGGGGAGTTTGTCAGAATCTATTGTACTTTGCCTCAGGGTGCCATTGATGCAAAGTTGCACATTGTATTACATTCTATATTATCTATATTACCTTTAATACTCTTTCTCTTCTAAACCTTATCACATTCTATTATATCCAGTCTGCAGACATTCTATCTTATATTACAGTGTTTTGTGATAACACATCACTTGCGACAAACCTCTTTATAGTAGTAATGGGATTCTAGAAGTTGTCCATTTCATAGCTTGGTTTGCTCCTGAAGGCTATTTACAAAGTGGCTAAAGAATTGTTATGAGGTCATGAACAGCATTCCTTGTTTCTAACAGTTTAGAAGCACCAATGACTGGGATCGGATCTCTGAGGCCAAGTGTGCTGTTTTAACTAGAATAGACTGAGAACAATATAACTGTTGTTGGAGCATGTAAAAGGTTTAAGGACCATCAGTTGACTTTTGGTCTAAGCAGATTAAAGCAGCACAGAAAAGAGATATACCCCTGGTGAATTCTTTGCTGGAAACCCACAATACAAGGTGCCACAACTTCTAGAGTCTATTACCAGAAAATATACACTGTGGGCACTATAACGCCTAATGCAGGAGGGGGTAAGAAATAATGGACTTCTAACAAATGCAACTGTGGCCAAGAACCAAACTAAGATGTAATGGTAGTGACACCTCAAGAAAGAGGATTATAGTAGAGAGCAAAATTAGTAAGTTTAAAATATCAGGTCATCTATGCTTGTCTTCTTTATGATTTCCAAGCCATACAAAGCATTTTCTGTGCCGCAACATTCCTCCATCCAAGGAGCCATCCTCTGTTAAAGGACCAGAGGGTCAACTGATGGGTTCACTGATGGGTTGGCCTTACTAAAAGTTTTAATGCCACGTACACACGATCGCACATTCTGACAACAAAATCTATGTTTTTTTTCCGACGGAGGTTGGCTCAAACTTGTATTGCATACACACGGTCACACAAATCTTGTCGGAGATTCTGATCACCAAGAACGTGGTGATGTACAAAATGTACGACGAGCCAAGAAAAATTAAGTTCAATAGCCAGTGCGGCTCTTCTGCTTGATTCTGAGCATGCGTGGAACTTTGTGCGTCGGAATTGTGTACACACGATCAGAATTTACGACAATGAATTTTGTTTTCGGAAAATTTGAGGTCCAGATCTCAAATTTTGTTTGTCGGAAATTCCGACAGAAAATGTCCAATGGAGCCTACACATGGTCGACATTTCTGACAACAAGCTCCCATCGAACATTTCCTGTCGGAAAATCCGACCGTCTGTACGCGGCATTAGAATGTAAGTGGATATCTGACAGTTTTTAAGAAATGTTTAAAAAGAAAAAAAAAAGAGAGGAGAACCCTGCAGAGGTCTAACAGTTCAATTCAATCTATCACCCTGGAAAAAAAAATTAGCTGCATTACCATAAACTATATACTACAACTGATTAAAACAACAGATAATCCGCACTTAGGAATGGTAACAGAGGTATGCAGCCTCCCCTAATTAAACCCCTTAGGAGCTAATATGAAGTAAAATATAATAATAAGTGGGGAGAATGGGGCTCCCTAGTGATTAATTAAAAACACACAATATATGAATAATAGATAAGTGGCCTTTTGGGTAATGAGGTTTAAAACCTAGCAATCAGACCGGTGCATAACACCTGACACCACACAATGTATGGATATTATATAGGTGGCCTATTAGGTGATCAGATTTAGATACCTAGCACATCAGACCGATGAGTATACACCTGACACCACCTATTATGGTAGTATAAGCCTGTGGTAACAAATAAACAGTGTAGCAATCTACCAAAAAATAAGCCAACTTAATAGTAGTGCAATAGTCCCAAGTGAAAAAAACTTTAAACCAAACAGCAATAAGCTGAAGGTCTGCTGTGAAACCAACGTGGCAGCAGCAAATATACATATATAACAAATATATAAAAATATATATTAAGTGACCAGTCCCGTATGCTAAGTATTCTTAGCTATAACTATATATAATATGTGGAAAAAAATATGTGAAAATGAATTAATAAAGAAGTCCAGAAAACACTCCAATCAGGTGTATACCAAATGAAAAAAGAGAGAGTTCAATAAACGGTTACTTTGGTGCTCATTCAGTCAGGTGACTTGGTGCTTCCCTTTGAGGTCCCCCACTCACCAGACTTCACTACCCCTACAGGGGTAACCAGCATGTACAGAAATCCGTGGATGGTCCATCTGTGTTTATGCTCTGCGGGACTGCGGGCTCCTCTTTGTATCCACTCGGCTGTTGGGTCCTGTGCAACTCCTGAATCCTGTGTGGGGTATCACACTGAATGACCTGATGCTGCGTCTTGCTCCGTTATCAGCACTGGCACATCCTGTGAGGTTAGTGTTCAAGTGGTGTAGGTCCTCGCAGGAGAGAGATAAGGAATCTCATAGTGTAGTATTATAAAAAAGATTTTATTTAAAAAAGAGTAAAACAAACAAACTAAAAAACACAGGTATTCCCTCCAGTGAGTGTAACCTGGTTAAACTACACTAGTACAAGTAGGAAGCCGGTTCGATCCAACTGCGTTCCAAGCTTCTTCTTCTGTTCCCGGAAATTACGTAAGTGCTCCTTACGCTTTTCGTCATATGATGTTTTCAAAGGTGACCCGGTGTTATGCACCGGTCTGATTGCTAGGTTTTAAACCTCATTACCTAAAAGGCCACTTATCTATTATTCATATATTGTGTGTTTTTAATTAATCAATAGGGAGCGCCACTCTCCCCACTTATTATTATACTACAACTGATGCCTACTCAGAAATGTAGAAAGTAGATAAAATCACTACACTTTAAATACTCCAGAAGATCACAGATACGCAGAACGAAATTCGAATGGACTGCATAAGCTACATCATCATATGAACACTGCATGAACAGATCAACACAAACACACATATACAGGGCCTTTGTAACCAAAAGTATTCATAGCCTTTGAAATCTTCAAAATGTTGTCATGTTACAACCAAAAACGTCAATCTATTTTATTGGGATTTTATGTGATAGACCAACACAAAGTGGCACATAATTGGAAGTGGAAGGAAAATTATAAATGGTTTACAATTTTTTTTACAAATAATTATCTGAAAAGTGTGGTGTGCATTTGTATTCAGCCCCCATTACTCTGATACCCCTAACTAAAATCTAGTGAAACCAATTGCCTTCAGAAGTCACCCAATTAGTATATAGAATCAACCTGTGTGTAATTCAATCTTGGTATACATACAGCTGTTCTGTGAAGCCCTCAGAGGTTTGTTGGAGAACCTTAGTGAACAAACAGCATCATGAAGGCAAAGGAACACACCAGACAGGTCAGGGATAAAGTTGTGGAGAAGTTTAAAGCAGGGTTAGGTTATAAAAAAAATTCCCAAGCTTTGAACATCTCATGGAGCACTGTTCAATCCACCACCCGAAAATGGAAAGAGTATGGCACAACTACAAACCTAGCAAGACATGTCTGTCCACCTAAACAGACAGAATGGGCAAGGAGAGAATTAATCAGAGAAGCAGCCAAGAGGCCCATGGAAACTCTGGAGGAGCTGCAGATATCCACAGCTCAGGTGGGAGAATCTGTCCACAGGACAACTATTAGTCATACACTCCACAAATCTGGCCTTTATGGAAGACTGGCAAGAAGAAAGCCATTGTTGAAAGAAACCCATAAGAAGTCCCGTTTGCAGTTTGCGAGAAGCAAACATGTGGAAGAAAGTGCTCTGGTCTAGGGATGGGCCCGGTGTTCGATTCGAACCCATGTTCGAATCGAACATCGGGCGTTCGCCCGCTCGGCGAGATCAGAACTATTTGGGCCGCTCGCATCAAATTCGTGACCCCGCCCCCCTCTGACCTCATGGGGAAAGCCATAGGGAATTCCCCATGACGTCCCGTTTTGTACCCCCTTACCATTTCACACAGGGGGGGCCGGGATCTGGAGGTCCCCTTGTTAAAGGGGGCTTCCAGATTCTGATAAGCCCCCCACCCGCAAACCCCCACAACCAATGGCCAGGGTTGTGGGGAAGAGGCCCTTGTCCTCATCAACATGGGGGACAAGGTGCTTTGGGGGTCTTAGACCCCCAAAGCACCCTCCCAATGTTGAGGGCATGTGGCCTAGTGCGGTTCAGGATGGAGGGGGGGCCTCTCTCGTCCCCCCTCTTTTCCTGCAGCCTGCCAGGTTGCGTGCTCGGATAAGGGTCTGGTATGGATTTTGAGGGGGACCCCGCGCCATTTTTTTGTCTGGGGTTCCCCTTAAAATCCATCCCAGACCTCAAGGGTCTGGTATGGATTTTGAGGGGGACCCCACGCTATTTTTATTTTTTTTGGCTGGGGTCCCCCTTAATATCCATAGCAGACCTGAAGGGCTTGGTTATTGAATTTGGGGGGACCCCCACCCTTTTTTTTTTTTTTATTTTTTTTATTTTTTATCAATGACTTTTTTTTATGAATGGCTTTCAATGAATTACTGTTCTCTGTGTTACGGGAGCCGTTAATTCATTAGCCGCGAGTGATTTTAAATAGCTTTTTTTCCTGCAAAAATGACACTTTTTGCAGGGACAGTTCTAAGCACAGGAAACATGCGCCCCTTCACAGGCATACTATAGACACCCCCAGGTACGAAATTTAAAGGAAATTACACTTTTATTGTTTCACTTTAAGCATTATTAAAATCACGGCCATTTAAAAAAAAAAAAAATTTGCATTGATACATGTCCCCTGGGGCAGGACCCAGGTCCCCAAACACTTTTTATGACAATAACATGCATATTAGCCTTTAAAATTAGTACTTTTGATTTAGAACGTTCGCATCCATTGTAACTAATAGGGTTCTTATGCTCGCACGGACTTTAGGTCCGTTCGCGGGTTCTGGTGCGAGCCGAACCCGGGGGTGTTCAGCTCATCCCAACTCTGGTCAGATGAGACCAAGTTGAACTCTTTGGCCTAAAAGCAAAATGCTATGTGTGGCGGAAAACTAACACTGCACATCACCCTGAATACATCATCTCCCCTGTGAAACATGGTGGTGGCAGCATCATGTTGTGGAGATGCTTTTCTTCAGCAGTGACAGGGAAGCTGGTCAGAGTTGATGGG
Source organism: Lithobates sylvaticus (assembly GCA_028564925.1). Taxonomy (NCBI): domain Eukaryota; kingdom Metazoa; phylum Chordata; class Amphibia; order Anura; family Ranidae; genus Lithobates; species Lithobates sylvaticus. The sequence goes on from CM053032.1 coordinate 135,023,703, forward strand.
AAGATAGATGGAGCCAAATACAGGGCAATCTTAGAAGAAAAACTTTTCTGCAAGAGACTGGGACGGAGGTTCACCTTATAGCAGGACAATGACCCTAAACATACAGCCAGAGCTACAGTGCAATGCTTTAGATCAAAGCATATTCATGTGTTAGAATGGCCCAGTCAAATTCCAGACCTAAATCCAATTGAGAATCTGTGGCAAGACTTGAAAAATGCTGTTCACAGAAGCTCTCCATCCAATCTGACAGAGCTTGAGCTATTCTGCAAAGAAGAATGGGCAAAAAAATTCACTCTCTAGATGTGCAAAGCTGGTAGAGACATCCCCAAAAAGACTTGAAGCTGTAATTGCAGTGAAAGCTGGTTCTACAAAGTATTGACTCAGGGGGGGCTGAATACAAATGTACCCCACACTTTTCACATATTTATTTGTAAACAATTTTGAAAAACATTTACCCTTTACCTTCCACTTAACAATGATGTGCAATTTTATGTTGGTCTATCACATACAATCCCAATTTACGTTTTTGGGTGTAACATGACAAAATGTTAAAAATTTCAGGGGGTATGAATACTTCTTCAAGGCACTGTATATAAATAATATATATATATATATATATATATATATATATATATATACACACACACACACACACACACACACACACACACACACACACACTGAGGGGTAAAGCTGGCCATACATGGTCAAAAAGTTTGTCCAGGCCTGCCATTTGAATGAAATTCCAGATGTATTACTACATGTATGATATTTCCCAGTCAAAAATGCTATTCACAATTAGAAACTTGTTCATTTGCGCTTTCAAATTTTCTTGTCACTGCCATTGAAAATGAACATTTGATCCCCTGACTATTAGCAAATTGAATGAACGTTCAAAAAAAAAAGTTTAATCAAATTCTACTGATGTATGGCCAGCTTAAAAATGTACAATATCTACAGTATTAATACATTGATAAAACTCTGAGTCGAAGTTTTAGCAATGGAACATTTTTTTTTTTTTTTTACTGGCCTGTAATGTTTACCCAGTCTATTGATTACTGGCTGCTAAAATGAGGATATGATGATCCATGCTTGCCAACAGTCCTGGATTTGCTGGGACAGTCCCTTTTTTCAGTTGGCAGCCCCATCATTCTGTGTCCCGGGCTGTGTCATGGAATTACGGCTGACAGCCACACTGTGTCTGCTCTTACATTAAGTTATTAAACCTCCTCCCTCCATTTCCCTCAGCACTCTCCAGCATGTCCTTTGTCCCCAATCCTGCTCTTTCCAGCACCGTCTCCCCCATTGCCTTCTATCTCCCCCAGCACTCTCTTCCCTGCCTCCCATCTCTCCCATCTCTGTTTAGCATGCCTTTCATCTCCCCTAGTGCACTGCAGTGTTCCCTCCTCCAATGTCCTGGACCTTAGTGCAGCATTTGACACACTGGATCACAACACTTTACTCACCCGCCTCAAAGAAGTAGCAGGAGTCACAGTTTCAGACTTACCATGGTTCACTTCCTTCTTAGGAAATCGGTCACAGACAGTGAAACTTGGAGCCTTCACATCTGAATCCCGTGCAGTCTCCTATGGAGTCCCTCAAGGATCACCTTTGTCACCCGTGCTCTTCAACATTTACATCCGTCCACTCCTAAAAATCATCAGCAAATCTGATCTATGCTTCCACTCATACGCAGATGATACTCAACTCTACCTTCGGATCCCCGGACAAAAAGACCAATATCAGGAATTAGAAAAATGCCTCGCATCAATAGACGACTGGATGTCCACAAACTCCCTCAAACTTAACGGAACCAAAACAGAACTCCTTCTCCTAAATGCAAACCGGAAAACTAAATCTACGACACCATGGACTCCGCCCACCATCCTTGGACAGACCATCCCCCTAAGCATAAAAGCCAAAAGTCTCGGTGTCATCTTCGATTCAGAAATGTCAATGAATGCACAAATAGGATCAGTAGTCAGCGGATCCTACCACCTTCTACGCCTGCTACGTAGACTCATCCCCTTCATTCCAGAAAAGGACAAAGCCGTAGTGGTAGGAACAATCATCAACTCTCGACTCGACTACGCAAACTCCCTCTACATAGGACTACCTAAATTCCAGATTGCACGACTACAAGTCGTTCAAAACACGGCAGCAAGACTAGTCACAGGAAAAAAACCATGGGAATCCATCTCCCCATCCCTGAGGACCCTCCATTGGCTAACCGTAAAGAATCGGATCACATTCAAGACCCTCTGCTTGACCCACAAATGCACACAAGGAGATGCTCCTCAATACTTATGCGAAAAAATACAACACTACACCCCCAATCGCAACCTCCGATCTAACGACCAAAACCTCCTCCTTGTCCCCAAATCCCGGTACAAGTCAAGGGGAGAACGAAGATTTGCAGTCCAAGGACCACGGCTATGGAACGCTCTACCTACGAACATCCGCTTGGAAAAAGACCATCGGGCCTTCAGGAAAAAACTCAAGACCTACCTCTTCTAAGAAGGAATCAACGCAGGTCGGATCAAGCGCCTCGAGGCGATTCAGTTCGCAGTTGCAGCGCTATACAAATCATTCATTCATTCATTCAATGTGCTCCAGTGCCAGATGAAGTACTGAACACAGAGGCGGAGCATCCAGACTGCTGGCTGCTGCTCACAATTGGAAAGCATTGACTCCCTGCTAGGAGGGATGCAAGCTTCAGAAGTAGAGGTAAGTTGGAGGGACTTTTTGGCATGTCATTATTGTGTGTATGCAGGGCTTCAAGAATGGATGTAGTGACAGGGAGGGGAGGGGGTGAGAGCCAGCTGAATCTGCAGCATATTAAATGAGTTACTCGTACGCTGCCACTAGGGATGAGCCGAACACCCCCCCCGTTCGGCTCGCACCAGAACCCGCGAATGGACCTAAAGTCCGTGCGAGCTTTAGAACGCTATTAGTTATAATGGATGCGAACGCTCGAAATTAAAAGTGCTAATTTTAAAGGCTAATATGCATGTTAATGTCATAAAAAGTGTTTGGGGACCTGGGTCCTGCCCCAGGGGACATGTATCAATGCAAAAAGAAGTTTCAGGAGTTCAGGAGCAGTGATTTTAATAATGCTTAAATTGAAACAATAAAAGTGTAATATTCCTTTAAATTTCGTACCTGGGGGGTGTCTATAGTATGCCTGTGAAGGGGCGCATGTTTCCCGTGTTTAGAACTGTCTCTGCGCAAAGTGTCATTTTTGAAAGTGAAAAAGCTATTTAAAATCACTCGCGGCTAATGTTAAAAAAATGGTAAAAATGACAGGAGACGGTCTTTGACAATTCCTTTATTAAAATCTTCTTTCTTCTTTCTTCATCCTTCGGTTTCTTCATCTTCTCCTTCCGTCATCTTCTTCCATCTTCTTCTTCCATTTTCTTCTTCCTCCGATCCGCTTCTTCTTGCGCTGGTCTTCTCGTCCTTCTCGTCCGGCATCTTCTTCCGTCGGCGTCGGCGTCGGTGTGGGTGTCTTCTTGGGCCGCTCCGCGCAATGGGAGGCTCCCGCTGTGTAAGGCTCCGCTCCGTCTGACAGGTCTTTTTAAACGGAGGGCACCTGGTGACCCCGCCCCCCTCTGACGTCATGGGGAAAGCCATCATGGAATTCCCCATGACGTCCCCGTGCGTCAGAGGGGGCGGGGTCACCAGGTGCCCTCCATTATAAAAGACCTGTCAGACGGAGCGGAGCCTCACACAGCAGGAGCCTCCCATTGCGCGGAGCGGCCCAAGAAGAGACAGAGACACCGACACCGACGCTGACGCCGACGGAAGAAGATGCCGGACGAGAAGGACGAGAAGACCAGCGCAAGAAGAAGCGGATCGGAGGAAGAAGAAAATGGAAGAAGAAGATGGAAGAAGATGACGGAAGGAGAAGACGGAAGGAGAAGACGGAAGGAGAAGATGAAGAAACCGAAGGATGAAGAAAGAAGAAAGAAGATTTTAATAAAGGAATTGTCAAAGACTGTCTCCTGTCATTTTTACAATTTTTGCCACTTTTTTGGTGAAATGATAGGGGTACTTTTGTACCCCATTACCATTTCACACAGGGGGGGGCCGGGATCTGGGGGTCCCCTTGTTAAAGGGGGCTTCCAGATTCCGATAAGCCCCCCACCCGCAGACCCCCACAACCACCGGGCACGGTTGTGGGGAAGAGGCCCTTGTCCTCATCAACATGGGGACAAGGTGCTTTGGGGGTCTTAGACCCCCAAAGCATCCTCCCAATGTTGAGGGCATGTGGCCTGGTACGGTTCAGGCGGGAGGGGGGGCCGCTCTCGTCCCCCCCACTTTTCCTGCGGCCTGCCAGGTTGCGTGCTCGGATAAGGGTCTGGTATGGATTTTGAGGGGACCCCACGCCATTTTTTTTGGCTAGGGTTCCCCTTAAAATCCATCCCAGACCTCAAGGGCCTGGTTATTGAATTAGGGGGGACCCCTATGCTTTTTTTTGGTTTTTTATCAATGAATGACAGTTCTCTGTGTTACAGGAGCCATCAATTCATTAGCCGCGAGTGCTTTTAAATAGCTTTTTTCCTGCAAAAATGACACTTTTTTGCAGGGAAAGTTCTAAGCACAGGAAACCTGCCCCCCTTCACAGGCCACCTATAGACACCCCCCAGATGTGATACTGCAATGCTGTTCTAACAGCATGCACACACATATCCCCAGAAATAAAGCACATATTGTCAGCAGCCAGCAACACACTGACACGCTGACACTGACTGAAACAGAATATGCGAGGCCGCCGGCACGGCGGCCTCTTATACCGTGGGGCGTGTACTAAAGCCCCTGAGCTATAATTGGCTACAGACATCCTGCCTGTAGCCAATTATGGCTCTCCTCGCTGCCGGCGCTGTGATTGGCCAAGCATGCGGGGTCACAGTGCATGCTTGGCCAATCATCAGCCAGCATTGCACTGTGCGGGCCGCAATGCATTGCGGGGCCGCTTGCATCACACGAATTTGATGCGAGCGGCCCCAATAGTTCTGGGCTCGCCGAGCGAGCGAACGCCCGGTGCTCGATTCGAACATGGGTTCGAATCGAACACCGGGCCCATCCTTAGCTGCCACCCCGACACAAAGCACAAACTCCTAGCCTACAGTGGAGAGCTGCCGCTGACATTTACATATCACCCCACATATAGTAAGCAGATAGATTAGTGAATAGTATAGTGCTGCTGTTTATATGTTCTTCATAATAAACAAATAAAATGACTACTGAAAACAAATATGCTAAAAAAATGTGCAGTTATTTGTTTTTTGTGTGTCCCCAATCTCAGTGCTGTAATAAACTATACACATTGGCCAGAGCCGATACGCACTATACACTGACTACGCAAGCTGTGTAGGGCCCCGCCGCTGTGGGGAGGCCCCCAAGGGCGGATCTGCTCAGGGACTGGCTGCCTGGCTGCCCCCGGGGCCGCCGCCGCCGATGTGAGGGCAGCGGCGCCTGAAAAAAAGATGGCTTCGGGGCTGGGCCGACATGCAACTGCGCATGCGCCAGCACTGTTCCGAAGTCAGTACACGCTCTGCAATTTTCGGAAAGGCGGGCGCATGGGCAGTGATGCGATGGCGCAGAGCAGCGCCATTTTTAAAAGTAAAGCCTTCTTCCTGCATCCCCTCCACAGTCTCTGACCTCCTGTCCCCCCCGCAGCCTCTGACCTCCTGTCCCCCCCTGCAGCCTCTGACCTCCTGTCGCCCCCCTGCAGCCTCTGACCTCCTGTCCCCCCTGCAGTCTCTGACCTCTTGTTGCCCCCCTGCAGCCTCGGACCTCCTGTCCCCCTCGCAGCCTCTGACCTCCTGTCACCCCCTGCAGCCTCTGACCTCCTGTCCCCCCCTGCAGCCTCTGACCTCCTGTCCCCCCTGCAGCCTCTGACCTCCTGATGCCCCCGCAGCCTCTGACCTCCTTTTGCCCCCCTGCAGCCTCTGACTTCCTGTCCCCCTCGCAGCCTCTGACCTCCTGTCCCCCTCGCAGCCTCTGACATCCTGTCCCCCCCTGCAGCCTCTGGCCTCCTGTCCCCCCCTGCAGCCTCTGACCTCCTGTCCCCCCTGCAGCCTCTGACCTCCTGTCCCCCCCTGCAGCCTCTGACCTCCTGTCCCCCCTGCAGCCTCTGACCTCCTGTCCCCCTCGCAGCCTCTGACCTCCTGTCCCCCCTACAGCCTCTGACCTTCTGTCCCGGCCCGCAGCCTCTGTCCTCTCCTGTTGCCCCCCGCAGCCTCTGACCTCTCCTGTTGTCCCCTTCGCAGCCTCTGACCTCCCCTGTACCATCTGCAGCCTCTGACCTCCCCTGTACCATCCGCAGCCTCTGACCTCTCCTGTACCATCCGCAGCCTCTGATCTCCCCTGTACCACCCACAGCCTCTGACCTCTCCTGTACCATCCGCAGCCTCTGACCTCTCCTGTACCATCCACAGCCTCTGACCTCTCCTGTACCATCCGCAGCAGCTGACCTCTCCTGTACCATCTGCAGCCTCTGACCTCCCCTGTACCATCCGCAGCCTCTGACCTCCCCTGTACCATCCACAGCCTCTGACCTCCCCTGTACCATCCGCAGCCTTTGACCTCTCCTGTACCATCCGCAGCCTCTGACCATCTCTTGTCTTATATCCCCTGATGTAAGGGGGATGCTCTCTGGGGACCTTGATGTAAGGGGGATGCTCTCTGGGGACCCTGATGTAGAGGGAGACTCTCTGAGGACACTGATTTAAGGGGGGCTCTCTGGGGACCCTGATGTAAGGAGGGGCTCTCTGGGGATCCCGATGTAAGGAGGGGCTCTCTGGGGATCCCGATGTAAGGAGGGGCTCTCTGGGGATCCCAATATAAGGAGGGGCTCTCTGGGGATCCCGATATAAGGAGGGGCTCTCTGGGGATCCTGATGTAAGGAGGGGCTCTCTGGGGATCCTGATGTAAGGAGGGGCTCTCTGGGGACCCTGATGTAAGTGGGGGATCCGCACTCAGATGTGTAACGATATATATTTTATATACATGTCTGTTCTATATTTTTGTACTTATTCTTTGACTGTTTTATTTAAAGGAGGGAGGATTGTATTATGAGCACTGAAGTGTCAGGTGTGACTGTGTGGCAATGGCAAATGGTTTACATAGCTCACGGCATCACGGGTCAGGTAGACGGCCCCTGAGCGGAATTTTGCTTAGGGCTCCAGGGAGGTCAGGATCGGCACTGATCTTGGCACTACAAATAATAAAGTGCTATCAATAGAACTCGTCTAACATGTTGATTGATGTATGTATTTCTGCTGATATGACTGTATTATTTGTAGTGCAAAGGTATATAATTTATAGCTTATACAGCACTGAGATTGGGGACACACAGAAAACAAATAACCAAACAAAGTTTTTTAGCATATTCATTTTTGGTAGTCATTTTATTTGTTTATTATGAAGAACATATAAAGAGTAGGGATGAGCTCGATGTTCGGGTTGAACATAAGTTCGATTCGAACATCGGGTGTTCGCCGGTTCGCCGAACAGCGAACATTATGGGGCAATTGTGGAAAATTTGAGTGTCGCGGAATGTACCATAATGCACTGCGAGATGGCAGTGCATTGCTGTATAATTGGCCAAAGCATGCACCTGACCTGCATGCTTTGGCCAATCATGGCGCGCTCTGCTGAGAGAGCCATAATTGGCCAAAGGCAGGGTGCCTTTGGCAAATCATGGCTCAGGGGGACTAAGTCCAGGCCCCACACTATATAAGGCTGCTTACACGGCGGCGGTGTGTAGTGTTGTAGGCATGAACAGAGAGATAGCTTGAGTTAGCTTAAGCAGGCAGGTTATTCAGTTAGTGGCAGTGTATTTGATATATATATATATATATATATATATATATATATATATATACAGTCAGTCTAGTGTGTGTGTATGTATATGTATATACAGTATCTAATACAGTGTGTACAGTTTATAACACACTTCAGGCAGTGTGCACGATATCTAATACACTGTAGTGTGGTGTTGCAAAACAAAAAATACATCATGTCCGGAAGGCTATATTGTAGAGAACAGCAGCGCTCATCTGAGTGCTGTATATTAAAATGATTAATGATGAATTTATTAAGATAAAAAATTTAAATAAGAATTAACTCACAGGGTAAGGGTTAAAATAGCTAGTCACAAGGGGAGGCTCGCTGTGTAGTCCTGATCCAGATACCCAGGGGTGTGGGGTGCTGCTGCTGTCTCACTAGCTGCAGGGGATTCCAAGGCTCCCAGTGAAGCTGGCAGTCATCTCCCCGTCGGCTGTGACATCCGTCACTGGATGTGGGGCACAGGGCGTGAAGAAGCCTGAAGAAGGAGCACGCATGCTCCGAACGCCTGCCTGCTGGCCCTGTGCCCCACATCCAGTGATGTTATAGCCAATGCGGAGATGACTGCCAGCTTGACTTGGAGCCTTGTAAACCCCTGCAGCTAGCGAAACAGCAGCAGCACCTCACACCCCCGGGTATCTGGATCAGGACTACACAGCGAGCCTCCCCTTTTGACTAGCCATTTTAACCCTTACCCTGTGAGTTAATTAATGTATTATTTGTAGTGCAAAGGTATATAATTTATAGCTTATACAGCACTGAGATTGGGGACACACAGAAAACAAATAACCGAACAAAGTTTTTTAGCATATTCATTTTTGGTAGTCATTTTATTTGTTTATTATGAAGAACATATAAAGAGTAGGGATGAGCTCGATGTTCGGGTTGAACATAAGTTCGATTCGAACATCGGGTGTTCGCCGGTTCGCCGAACAGCGAACATTATGGGGCAATTGTGGAAAATTTGAGTGTCGCGGAATGCCCCATAATGCACTGCGAGATGGCAGTGCATTGCTGTATAATTGGCCAAAGCATGCACCTGACCTGCATGCTTTGGCCAATCATGGCGCACTCTGCTGAGAGAGCCATAATTGGCCAAAGGCAGGGTGCCTTTGGCAAATCATGGCTCAGGGGGGACTAAGTCCAGGCCCCACACTATATAAGGCTGCTTACACAGCGGCGGTGTGTAGTGTTGTTGGCATGAACAGAGAGATAGCTTGAGTTAGATTAAGCAGGCAGGTTATTCAGTTAGTGGCAGTGTATTTGATGATATATATATATATATATATATATATATATATATATACAGTCAGTCTAGTGTGTGTGTATGTATGTATATGTATATACAGTATCTAATACAGTGTGTACAGTTTATAACACACTTCAGGCAGTGTACACGGTATCTAATACACTGTGGTGTGGTGTTACAAAACAAAAAATACATCATGTCCGGAAGGCCACCAAGGAGAGGCAGATGCTCACAGGCACTAAAAGAGGGCAAGCAGCCTCTGTGGTGTCCAGTCAACAGTGGTGGTCGTGGACATGGTGCATCCTCTGCAGTTGGCCGTGGGGCGGTGGTGGTTGTGCCACAACACTATAATGTAGAGAACAGCAGCGCTCATCTGAGTGCTGTATATTAAAATGATTAATGATGAATTTATTAAGATAAAAAATTAAAATAAGAATTAACTCACAGGGTAAGGGTTAAAATAGCTAGTCACAAGGGGAGGCTCACTGTGTAGTCCTGATCCAGATACCCGGGGGTGTGGGGTGCTGCTGCTGTCTCACTAGCTGCAGGGGTTTCAAAGGCTCCCAGTGAAGCTGGCAGTCGTCTCCCCGTCGGCTGTGACATCCGTCACTGGATGTGGGGCACAGGGCGTGAAGAAGCCTGAAGAAGGAGCACGCATGCTCCGAACGCCTGCCTGCTGGCTCTGTGCCCCACATCCAGTGATGTTACAGCCAATGCGGAGATGACTGCCAGCTTGACTTGGAGCCTTGTAAACCCCTGCAGCTAGCGAAACAGCAGCAGCACCTCACACCCCGGGTATCTGGATCAGGACTACACAGCGAGCCTCCCCTTTTGACTAGCCATTTTAACCCTTACCCTGTGAGTTAATTCTTATTAAAAAATGTTATCTTAATAAATTCATCATTAATCATTTTAATATACTGCACTCAGATGAGCACCGCTGTCCTCCACATTATAGTGTTGTGGCACCACCACCACCACCCAAGGCCCAATTTTTCTGCCCCTGTTTAACGGGGGCATATAGTTAAAATTTTTGATATAGTATTTCACAGCAGGGTCCATTCCTGCGCCCAACAAGAGTAACTGTGAGGGCTTATAGTGTTCTGGTACCACTAACACCTAAGGCCAAATTTTCTGCAGAGTATATAGGGCAGGCCGTATAGTGTATATATACTGCTGTTCAGAGTGCCTGGGGGCCCCCACGCCATTTTTTTTTTTTGGGTGCAGGGTACCCCTTAGTATCCATACCAGACTTGAAGGGCCTGTATGGATTTTGGGGGTGACATCCACACCATTTTTTTTGTGGTATTTTTTTTGTGGTATTTTTGGTATTTTTATCTATATTACCGGGATCTGACAATACATTACAGTCACGAACAGTTTTAAATGACATTTTTTCCTTTAAAAATTTAATTCTGCTGTGGCACTGTTAGAAATATGGGAAAGATGCACTACTTTACAGACATACTAAGGACACCCCTCAGGCACGATATTTAAAGGAATATTTCATTTTTATTGTTTCACATTAAGCATTATTAAAATTACTGCCCCCCCCAAAAAAACTGCCGTTTCTAAAACTTTTTGCATTGATACATGTCCCCTGGGGCAGGAACCGGGTCCCCAAACAATTTTTATAGCAATAACTTGCATATAAGCATATAAAAATTAGCACTTTTGACTTTTCTCATTCAAATTTTTTTGCCTGAACCGAACTGTGTTGGGCTCATCCCAAATAAAGAGCAGCACGTCACTATTTACTAATGAATCTGCAGCATGCTTCAGTTGCTTTATAAATGTCACTGCCCAGTGGCCTCTGCAGCAGGCAATCTTTTTCAGACAGGTGGCAGTGTATGCGGCTCTCTGAGAAGTGATCTGTGATGGATTGCTTTTCAAAAGGCAGTATGGTAAATAGGCAGGTCAAGCCTGCCACCTCCTGAATATCTTTTTTTTTCCCAAATCCCAATAAGCATTTTCTAGTAGAAAAACTGCACTGCAACCGTGAGCTGTGAGCCATATGAATTACGTGACCATATACGTAAATATTCAATAAAAATAAATCGTGTCAATCATATCACTTGAAACCCATATGCCTAATGAAATAAGATCCTTCAAGCAAGATCCATGCAGCTTCATGCCTTGTAAGACCACCTTTAATTTGGGGTCTAACTATCTAGTAAGAGGCTGTGGTTTTAGCAGGGGTGGGAGCACTGATTACACACTGTTGGGTTTCAAATGACAAGATAGACACAATTTCTTTTTATTGGATTTTTATATACCTTATATGGACACTTAATTATTGTGGACTACACAATTTTTTTCACTGGTTCACAGTTATGGTGATTACAATAATTTGCATCTAAGGAGTAGTGATCGATCGATATATATGGTTTATATTTATTTGTTTGCATTATTTTTGGATATTCACACACAATTTTAGGTTTATAGTTTTAGTCATAGTCTTTTGACTAAAATACCATTGTATTTTTATTTTAGTCATCTGATTTAGTTTTAGTCGTATTTTAGTCAATTAAAAAATATATATTTTCATCAACGAAATTAACACTGAGTAGGAGTGTCTGCATCCCTTTAGAAGTGATTAACCCTTATTATTTGACCAAAAATTTTTTTTTTGTTGCAGAGGATGCCCAAACCTGACTTGTATCTTAGTGCAGAGTTGTTGACACAAACTGGAAATCTAATTTATGGAGGCATTTTGTACACGGTACGCAATGGTGCAGATTGTCATATTGCACTGAATTTGACAGAAAGATGCAGTTTGCAAAAAAAATGAGTTGTTTTAATAATAATAAATTACAATATAGCTTGTGTAGCAATTGTATATGCTATATTCATTTTTTTCCACAAAAGTGGAGTTACCCTTTAATTTCAGTGGTTACTCGCTAAATTTCATATCATACAAGGAATCTAAAAGTAGAGTGCAGAATAAAAAAATCTTTACTTTTCTCATCAGTGTATTGTGTATATATAGTAGTACTTTGTGGACCTTTTCATATCTGCACATTTTGTCTGTTAATTTTTATATGATCTTGCTGTGCATTACATGTACTCAAGATATCTACTGAGTGAACTCAGTGGCTTTAGTTTGTCAGCTAATTGCTATGTTCAAGTCAGTAAAACCGCTTTTTACATTTTAGCTTACATGACAAGAAAGGTAAAAAAAAAAAAAGAGAGGAAAAAAAGGTGAACCTCTAGGTTATATTGCCGGAACAGATGGTCTGGATTTTTTGATCTTTGGCATATATTTTTGTCCAGTAATATATTATTGGGTTTTAAATAGCTAAGTCAGCTATACCATCAGTCTCAAGTACTGTATTTGAGTGATTTGTGGTCAAAAAGTGACACCTACAGGACTATTTTAATACTGCAACACTGAGACATGGTTGAAGACACTGTGATGGAGCTCAAGTTTCAGGGATCCTTTCTTTCACAGTCTGCTGCTTCATGTACTTTTGATGAGCAAGCATTGAACTGAGCTATATATTTAACTGAGATCTGTAAGCAGGGATTTTTTCCTTAAGTCCTCTAAATTGGAATTTGATTCATTGTTTTAAATAGTTTTTTATTCAATTTAAGAAAAAACAATTACAAAACATAAAACATTGCTTTAAAAAAAAAAGAAGAAGCCAATGCAGTATTCTTCCAATGGACTAACATTTCAAACATGACAGAACATAAATACATAAACCAACATTTTGTAAACGGTGTATCTCTTAGGATCCAGTCAAGATGGCAATATTCATTAAGTTTCTTCCCCATAAAGGAGGCAAGAGCGGTGGGGGGGGCCCGCATCCAGATACAAAAACTCCAGATAGTCTTTCCCGCTAAAAATAAATAAATAAAAGAATAGAAAATGGGAAAAAGAAAAAAAATCTCAGAAATCTAATCCTTGCTCCCCAAATTTCCCTCTCCCCTGCCCACTTGTCCTCTCCCTCCCCTTCATCGCCCCCCAACTCCCCTAGCTCCCTGTGTTTGTGACATAACAACATCAACAACAAAAAACAAAAATGTGTGATAATTTAGGAGGGAGAAACTTGGGAAATTTACACCTCTCCGATTCTACCCTTACCTTCCTTCACCATTCTCGTACCCATTCCTTGTATCCCTCCGCTTCTCTTTATCATCCTGTGCACCCATTCACTAACAAAAAATAAATAAAATATTTCCCCTTATTCCTTTTCTTCCATCTTTCCCTTCCCTCCCTCCACCTCCCTATAACAATTGTGCTAGAAACCGGCAGTGAAAATTTAGGGGTCAAGAGTGTGTACCTCCCCGGTCCTGCCCTTATCTTCCTAAACTATATATATATATATATATATATATATATATATATATATATATATATATATAATTAATGATAAGGTTTTGTAAGGTTTTATTTTTGTTTTACTCATGCTATATGTAATACAGTTACACTACACTGTTGTTTTTTGTAATATGCCCAGCTTTAAATTTAAATATATGTTACTGTATGTTCAGTTTGCTCAGTAAAGGCATTATATATGTGTCTTTCTGGCATAATATGCTGTAAAAAGGATTAGCATTTCTTTATGTATTGTTTCACCCTATAATTTTTAGAAACTCATTAACTTTCTGGGAAATGTGGAGTGAATAAATCCTTAGGACTGGAGTACCTGAAACCCACTTAAAGGGCATAAATGCACAAATACTAATTACATAAAACAGAAGAATGTCTGAAGCTGCACACGTTACAAAAGGCATGCAGGGCAAAGGTTTATTTTCAGCAGTGGCCATTTTCTTATCTAAAAGTCAAAAGATTGACAAAGAAAGGGCCTGCCAGGCACTGACCTAATGGACATGTACCTTTAGCAAAGTCCCGGGCCTCTTTAGGCCTAATAGTTACCTCCAGAGTTAGGGACAGCTGACATCCTTCTATGTAGAGTGGGTTACGAGGCATGGTGGGTGTAATGCAAGGTAGATTCATGGACGCCAGACACTTCTTGAATGCAAAGAGATTTATTGTCTCTTAAACAAAACTGTGGGAGAGAGGGTTTAGGGCCAGGGCACCCTTAGATAGTTGCAATGTTAATTAGCAGACTCCGAGACTTCTATAGGTAGACAGCCATGCAGGGAAAGGCACCCAGCCGGACACCACATCTGCATATGTAGGATCACTGTCTACTATGGCAACAATCTTACAACAGTTTCTAACACAAGTTGTAACAAACTTCTTCACTTCCTTTACTTTCACTCCTTATAAGTCTTTACTCCACTGAGCTCCCAGTCTCTCTCACTAGACTTACTGATTCACTGCCACTGCATCCCCTGAGCTCTTCCAATCTTCACACTCAGTATCTTCCTCAAGCGTCACTCCCGCTTCCCTGCTTGGTCCCTAGCTTGGTACTCCAGATACTTATCAAGCATCACCCCACTGGCCTGCTTGGTCCCTGGCTTGGCACACAAAGCTGCTCTGCAAGCATCACCTCTGCTGGCTGGGTCCCTGGCTTGACACCTGCCGAAGTTTCCCAATTCTTCACCATCCCCGGTTAGTGAGAACACTGCTCTGGTACTTGCTTCAGCTACTCACTGTGGTCCCTGGTAATGAGGTGGTTGGTCCCTTAGTGGTGACAGCTTCCCCTCTACCTCTGACCATGACGGGTTCTCTGGCTGGCAGAACCGTAACTTCTGGTTGGACTGCAAGCCGCAATCCCAACCCTACACTGCTCTCTTGCTTCTGGATAGGCCCTCAGACAGCCTAGCAGCCAGATGTCCCAGGGATAGGCCTCAGACTCTGGCCTAGCAGCCCAGGGCAGCACAACACACGTCCACCCAGACAGCTGTCCAGGTGGCACAGAACACTGATCACCTGACTACACCCAAACATATAGGCTCTCCCAGCAGGCCAAGGGATTTAAGAAAATCCCTGCCCACTGGCTGAGACCCCATATACTCCTAATCTGTCCTTGTATTGCCCTTGTCTTATCTAATGTCGCCAGGTACCCGGCCACCTAGCGACAGAATAGAGAAGTGCAACAATTCCAGAATTAGGGTGAAATCAATTGATCTCTAGCAATTACCTAAGGCAACTATACCTGGCAGGTAAATTTAAGCGCGACCCTGCCTAAACATCAGTGTGCTACATCCTCCCCCTGCCTACAAAACTACATCTCAGAGTTTGCAGAAAATAATTTCAGCTCTTAAGCCTGAGAGCAAATGTCCTGGCAAAAAATGGGATAGGTGCGGAAGGGAAGAATAACAATAACAAACAATGCACATGGCGTACCACATGGAATAAACATGTATGTCAGATACATGAGTGAATGGTAGTTCACACAGAGCAAATTAAATGTCAAACATTATGTACAATTTAAGGGTGACGTTCCACCCAAATAATTAAAGGAAACATAAGCAATGACCTTATATCCTAACTATCTGTTAGTACTAGGATCCCTTTAAGACCCAGCAAAACTCACCTGACATAGCTTTTGCCTGGGAAACAACAGTGAGCCAGCTCACCTTTAAATCACCTGTATCAGCACACAATCAGTGCTCGTGATAGAGTTTTTACCGTTGTGTTCTACTGCTTGACCCAGCTAATATCTGCTCTGTATATTTCGTGTATGACCTGGCTAGTTTTGACCCTGCATGCTCGCTTCTGATTCGGTAGTGTTTGGACTCTGATCTACCTGTGTATGACCCAGCTTACCTAGACTACGCTTTGCCTGATTCTACAGTAGTACCAGACTCAAAATTACTACTTGGCTGCCCCGCCAATCTCTCACTTCATCTGCAGCGGTGAACTACAAGGTCCAACCAACATCTACCGTCATCTGCAGGGGTGAACTACAAGTCCCAGCTGAACTGCTCTGCTCATGGTATGTGCTCTTGTTCCTTGAACTCTTTGCGTAATCAGCACAACTTAACTGTTACCTGTTATCTGCTCCTAGCCTGACATTATCACGAGCCATACATAAAAAGGGAAGACTATCATGGATCCTGAGCAGGCTCAGTAGTTTGCACAGGAACTTTTGTTGTTTATCCCATCAAGTCCAGGAAATGACTCATCAAGATGCAATCTCCTACTATCACTGCTACAAAAATTCCATTATCTGAACCGAAAATTCCTTTGCCTGACTGGTTTTCTGGTGACCGTAAAGGGTTTTGCAACTTTAAAAACAGCTGTAAATTATATTTCAAGTTAAAGCCATCCTCGTCTGGCTATGAAACTCAGAGGGTTCAGATCATTATCTCACTACTACAGGGTAACCCCCAGGTATGGTTGCCACCTTTTCTTCAAGTCAAACCCGAACACTTTTTTTATACATATATTTTGCTAATAAATAAAATTTCTAATCATATGAAGTTAATAACAAGACCAGAGTCCAGAGTTCTCTTTTTACATCTGAACTCACAGAGTTCCCTTTCACTGTAAGGGGGGACCCTGCAGACTCTGATGTAACAGAGAACTCTGGGGACTCTAACATAAGGGATGCTCTGGGAACCCTTATTTAAGGAGGAACACTGAGAACTCTGATGTACGGAGAGGACTCTGATGTAAGGGGGAACACTGTGGCCTCTGGTGTAAAGGGGAACTCCGATGTAAGGGGTGCTCTGAAAACCCTGATTTACCTTAGTGTACTCACTCAGAGGCAGGAGAGAGAAGAGGGGAGACTTCAGTCACAGACAGGGATGGATGGTGAGCTCACTCACCCCTTGGCAGTCAGCACCTCTCATCCAGATGTATCTGAGGCTGCTGGACTTCAAATTTCCAGCCCCGACTTTCCTTTTCTGAGGCACAGCCCCGGGGATTGGAGTGTGAACAGACACAGAGGGGTAGGGGCGGGAGGAAGAGGAGCAGATCAAGCCCTCTCTCCTCTCCCTTCTGTGTGTTTGGGGGGGGGGGTGTTAGTACTGGCTTTGGGCAGTGTGAAAGACTGTGTAATAGACACTCTCAGCTTAGACAATTGCAGCCAGCAACCCTGCTGGAAAGCCATAGTCCATTCTGAATAATGTGTCCGGGTTTCAGGCAGTCTGAAACCCGGACGCATGATTCCAAACCCGAACTGTCCGGGTGAGTCCCGGACAGGTGGCAACCCTACCCCCAGGCTTGGGCCTTTTTACCTGGAATTTATCCAGCCATGCTAACAGTAGATGCCTTCTTTGAAGCCCTCAGGTTGCTATATGATAATGCAGATCATCCTGCTACTGCAGAATCAACCCTGTGTAACTTACAGCAAGGAACTACCACTGCTGAAATGTATTGCTCAGAGTTTCGCAGCTGGCCACCGAAATCTGGCTGGAATGATGCAGCCCTCCGCAGCCAGTTTAGAATAAGCCTTTCAGATGCAATTGAGGATGCTCTGGTCAACTTTTCCTACCTGCTGGAGGAGGCTATGTGTCTAGCCATTAGAATTGACCGCCGCCAGCAGGAGAGAGAACTCCCTACGGCTGTGGCAAATTATATACCTCCCTTGCTACCTGATTATTCCGCCTCGAGTGCCAGATCTCAGGAGAAACCTATGCAGTTAGACTCCACCCGTTTATCTGCCCACGAACACACACGCCGGCATAACATGGGACTCTGCTTATATTGTGGTCTTAAGGGTCATATGCTCCATTCTTGCCCTACATGTCTGGGAAACTCCAGGACCTAGGTGATTCTGGAGAGGTCACCTTAGGTCGGCTTTCATCTCCCCAGGAGGGCAATCGTATAATTTTGCCACTGTTATTCTCTTTGGGACGGGGGGCTCATGAACTGCTGGTCTTTGTAGATTCTGGAGCCGCTGAAAATTTTATTTATATGACTCTGATTACCTCTTTGTCCCAGAAACTCATGCTTTAGATTCCCCAGTCTGCCTGATTTCTGTGGATAATTGGCCTCTCTAACAAGATCTAGTGCTCCAATCCACGGACCTGTTCCAGTTACAATTGGGGACCTTGCACTGGGAGAAGATTTCATGCCTTGTCATTGACTCTCCATCCACTTCTTTGATCCTAGGCCTACCTTGGCTTCAGAAGCACAATTCAGTAATTGACTGGCGAACAGCAAATATTTTGGCTTGGTCCAATCTGTGTGTAAAAAACTGCATCCAGCACCCTGTTCGATTTGCTGCTTGTTAAGTGGGAATGGAACAGATTCCGCTTTGTTATAAGAACTTTCAGAAAGTGTTTTATAAAGGGATTGCTGATGCTTTACCTCCTCATCACTATTATGATTGTCCCATTGACCTCTTGCCTGACACTACACCTCCTCGAGGGAGAGTTTTTCCACTGTCTGAGCCAGAAAATCTTGTTTTGCAAGAGCATATCCAGGAAGGCTAGCTAAGGGTTTCATCCGTCCCTCCACTTCTCCCGCAGGCACAGGATGCTTCTTTGTCCCAAAGAAGGATGGGAGACTGAGGCTTTGTGTTGACTACAGAGGTCTAAATAAGATAACTGTTCCCAATCGGTATCCTCTTCCTCTCATCACAGAGTTGTTCTCCCAAATCCAGGGAGACAAAATTTAAGGGGAGCCTATAATCTAGTGCGCATCCGCGCAGGAGACGAATGGAAGACGGCCTTTAACACCAAGAATGGCCATTACGATTGTCTCGTCATGCCTTTTGGTCTCAGGAATGCGCCAGCTGTCTTTCAGAACTTTATGAATTACATTTTCCGTGACCTGTTGGGTCAATTCATGCTTGTATACTTAGATGATATTTTGATATACTCTCCCAATCTTGAAACACGTCAGAGGCACGTCTGCTCGATATTGGCCTGATTAAAGGCTCACTCCCTTTTTGTAAAGCCCAAAAAGTGTTTATTCCATGTCAAACAAGTACCTTTCCTGGGCTACCTAATTTCTGACACAAGCCTCACCATGGATCCAGCCAAGATTCAAGCCATTTTAGACTGGGCAACACCTTCAGATCTGAAGGCAATTCAGTGCTTCCTGGGCTTTGCAAATTTCTATCCAAAATTCATTAAGGACTTTGCCACCATTGCACATCCCATCACCTCTCTCACCAGGAGGACTCTGACTAAGTTTAAATGGACTACTGAAGCCCAGGCGGCCTTTACTCAGCTGAAGAAAGCCTTTACCTCTACACCAATTCTATGCCACCTGTTCCTGAGCTGCCTTTTATTGTGGAGGTAGATGCATCTGAAGTAGGGGGCATTTTTTGTCACAAAAGGATCCTGTAAATGTTGCCATCCACCCCTGTGCCTTCTTGTCCTGTAATTATTCCCCGGCAGAGCGCAATTATGATATAGGCAACAGAGAACTTCTAGCTATAAAGCTAGCTTTGGAGGAATGGAGACATTGGCTGGAGAGGGAGCTCGCTATCCATTCATAGTTCTGACTGACCACAAAAACCTTGAATACATCCCTTCTGCTAAAAGACTGAACTCACGTCAAGCCAAGTGGTCATTGTTTTTCTCCAGATTTGAATTCACAATTTCTTATCTACCTGGGCCAAAAAACATTAATGCCCCGTACACACGATCGGAATTCTCGTCGGAAAAAACTCTGACGGTTTTTCAGACGGAATTCCGCTCAAGCTGTGTTGCCTACACACGATCACACCAAATTCCGACGGTCAATAACACAGCGGCATAAAACACGTTCAACAGCACTATAAAAGGGAAGTTTAATGCTTCCGAGCATGCGTCGAATTGTTTCCGAACATGCGTCGGAATTTTGCGTGTCGGAATTGCATACACACGATCGGAAAATCCGATAGAAAGGTTTTCCGTCTGAAAAATTGAGAACAGGTTCTCAATTCAAAGTCCGTCGGAAATTCAGACAGAAAAAGACCGTTGGGCATACACACGGTCGGAAAATCCGATGAAAAGCTCCCATCGGACTGTTTCCATCGGAAATTCCGACCGTGTGTACGCCGCATAAGGCTTACGCCTTGTCTCAAAGTTTTTTTATTAGCTTATTTTGGCTTTCACCCAGACTGACATCTCTGAGACCTTGTTACCTGCACAGGTGGAAGCCCCTCCCTCCACTCCCTCTGGCTTTTTGTGCCCCTGGCTCTTTGTTTGCAGATATTGCAGGAGGTACATGCATCAAAACCTGCAGCACATCCGGGATTTAGACAGACTTTTGAGATTATCTCTCACAACCTCTGGTGGCCATCGATTAGGTGGGCAGGATGTGTTAGCCTTCGTCCAGGCCTGTGAAGTTTGTGCCAGAAGCAAGAGCAGTACCTCTAAGCCCCCCGGTCTCCTACGTCCTCTTCCGATTTCTACCTGTCCCTGGACCCATTTATCTATGGACTTTATCACTGACTTGCCTCCGTCTCAGGGATGTTCCACAATCTGGGTGGTGGTAGACAGGTTCAGTAAGATGGCCCACTTTGTTTCGCTTCCGAAACTTCAATCGGCTAAAGAACTGGCATCTTTATTCATTAAACATGTTTTCAGGCTCCATGGGGCACCAATTAACATCGTCTCAGACCGTGGCTCTTAGTTTATAGCCCAGTTTTTGAAGGACCTTTGTTCTCAGTTGGGGATTAAGTTATTGTATTTTTCAGCATATCATCCTGAGACAAATGGCCAAACAGAAAGGACTAATCACACTCTAGAGAAGATGGTACGTTGTCTGATGGCCAATGATGAGGTGCAGTGGGTCACATCCTTCAGTGGGCGGAGTTTGCCTTTAAGAATTGTGCCAGCACATCTACAGGGACCTCTCCTTTCTTCTGTGTTTACAGGTTGCATCCTCGTGTGTGCTTTTTTGATCTTTCACCCTCCGACGTTCCAGATGCCAACACTACGATTTCAAATTTCTCCAAAATCTGGTCCGATGTTAATTGTGCTATTTCTCGCTCTGTGCAGGTTTTTAAGAAAATGGCTGACAAGAGGCGCTCAAAAGCACCAGGATATAAAGTTAGTGACAAAATGTGGCTATCATCTAGGACAGTGTTTCTCAACTCCAGTCCTTAAGGCGCCACAACAGGTCATGTTTTCAGGATTTCCATTATTTTGCACAGGTGATTTGATCAGCTTCACTGCCTTAGTAATTACCACAGCCGTTTCAGCTAAGGAAAATCCTGAAAACCTGTCCTGTTGGGGCGCCTTGAGGACTGGAGATGAGAAACACTGATCTAGGAATCTGCATGTTCCATCTAAAAAACTTGGCCCAAAATTCATCAGGCCCTATAAAATTTCAGAGATTGTTAATCCTGTGGCCTGTAGAATAGAACCTCTTCCATCCATGTGCATTCTAAATGTCTTTTATGTTTCATTGTTGAAACCTGTTCATTCCAGCCACCAAGTAAATGAACCAGAACCTGTGGACGTGTTGAACAGTCAGAAATATGAAGTGATCTCGGACCACTCCCCATTAACTTTGACTTTAGAGTGGACGGAACAGTTGATCCGGCCAATGTGCAAAGTTAATCCACAGTGGCTGTCCCTGATTCCAGAGAGTAGTAAAATAAAACATCTGCTAATGGGCTTTTTTGGAGATAATAAGGGCTCAGCCTCAGCGTTAATGGTGTGGGATACAATGAAAGCATACCTCAGAGGCTTAATAATTAAAGAAATATCTAAAATTAAACTAGCCACAAGACAGCGGGAGGAAGAGATAACCCAAAGAGTTAAGCAGACCGAACAAGACTACATATTAGATTCTAATGAGGAGAAATTTAGAGCATGGCAGGACGTACAGATGCTATATAAAAATTTGATTATAACTAAGGCCGAAAATACTAGATTCATGCAGAACCAAAAGAACTACGAAATGGGGGAACAGGTGGGTCATATGTTAGCAATGATAGCACGGAACCAGGAAGGCCCATCCAGTATAGTTGCCATTGAAGACGAAAAGGGGATAGTAAAGTATGATACAGAGGGTATCCAAAAGATATTTGTAGATTTCTATTCACGGTTGTATGAATCTGAAATCCTAAATGTAAAGGAAAAGACTGAACAATTCTTAGACAAGTTAACTATGCCCAAATTGAATTCAATGGAAAGAGAATCCTTGGATACCCCTATAACTATGGTAGAGCTGGAGGAAGCAGTGGGACAAATTCAAAACAATAAATCTCCAGGGATGGATGGACTCCCCGTGGAGATATATAAAATATACAGTCAGATCTTGATCCCAGAACTTCTTGAAGTACTGAATGCAGCATATATCACACGGGAAATCCCTAAATCAATGATGGAAACAATAATAATTATAATTTTAAAACCGGATAAAGACCCACTAAAGCCTGGCTCTTATCGGCCAATATCTCTCCTTACATCTGATGTTAAAATACTAGCCAAGGTCCTGGCAAATAGATTGTCTAGATACATTGATACTCTGATCCATAGGGATCAAACAGGCTTCATCCCCTCCAGATCAGCAGCCACAAACATTCGTAGGCTCTTTCTGAATCTACAATTACCAATGGATAACGGAGGAGCTGGTGCCATTCTGTCATTGGATGCTCAGAAGGCTTTTGACATGGTAGAATGGGAATATCTATGGATGGTACTGATTGCCTTTGGCATAGGCCCAGGCTTTATAACCTGGCTAAAAATACTATATAAAGACCCCAGGGCAAAGTTGAGGATCAATAAAACTATGTCACCAGCTTTCCCGTTGTCCCGGGGGACTAGACAGGGTTGCCCTCTGTCCCCCTTGCTGTTTGCATTGGCAGTGGAACCACTGGCCGCTGCAGTCAGACAGTCTGCGGGGATAGAGGGATTCCAACGTGCAGGAAGAGAGGATAAAATAGCTTTGTATGCAGATGATGCCTTAATTTTCCTTAGTGACCCCACAAAATCCTTAGAGGAACTCATGAATCTTGTATCTGCATTTGGACAGCTCTCTGGGTTTCGCATCAACTGGGAGAAATCGGTGTTAATGCCGCTACATAATGCAAACACTTCTTTACCAGACTGTGCTAAACAAATTCAAATAAAACACAGAATTAGGTACTTAGGGATTGAGGTAACACGGAAAGTGGGGGATTATATTGACCTTAACCTTAGACCATTATTGACTAGGCTCAAAGATAAATGTCAGACCTGGTGCAAACTTCTATTAACCGTGATTGGAAGGGCAAATCTTATAAAGATGATCTGGGCCCCACAATTATTATATATTTTTCACAACTGCCCGATGTGGATAGCTGCATTTTGGTTTAAAAGGATAGAATCGCTTTTTCGCGAACTTATCTGGAAGAAAAAATATGCACGTATTAAACTAACAACTTTAATGCTGGCCAAAGATGAGGGGGGACTCGCTATTCCACATCCAAAAAATTATTTTTTGGCCTCACAAACCCAGCATTTCTATGGCTGGACAGAAGTAGATGAGAATGATCCGATACAAGCATTATTACTCCCACTGGGTAAAGGATACTCATTGATGTCCCTACTAGAGACAAAAACTTTTCAAAAAGATAAGAAATTCATAACAGGCGGACTATTTAATAAGGTATGGCTAGCAATAAAAAAGATTACTAGTATTGCTGGCTATACCTCCTATACACCAATATGGAATAACGCAAATTATGAGGAAGTACAGAGATTGGAGGGATTTGGGTTTTGGCAAACTCAGGGGCTGAGATTTGTGGAACAACTGTTTTGGAATGATAATATAAAATCATTTGCGCAAATATCTGAGGAATTTAGGATTCCAAGACAGAGGTTCTTTCAATATCTCCAGCTTAGACATGCCTTTCATGTCCAGGCCCGTACATCTGTATTTATGCTTAACGAATCCAAAATAACAACACTGTTGAAGAAAAGGGACCAAAAGAAGGGACTTATATCTAAAATTTATGAGATAATGCAGAAAAAATTTGAGGAAGAGGTAGAGGTGCCGACTAGGAAGCAATGGGATCGAGACCTGGGAGCACTGACTGATGCTCAGTGGTCGGAGGTCTTGTCTGCGATCCCAAAGGTATCACTGTCGGATACTCAAAAACTAACACAAATCTTTATTACGCATAGATCATACTATACACCTGAGAAATTATTTAAGTGGAAACGCAGAGAGTCCCCTTTATGCCCTCGATGTAGTGGCGCACCGGCTAATTTAATACACATGTTGTGGAGATGTCCCAAACTCCATCGATATTGGCAGGATATAATCCAATATATAAATAGTGTACTAGGAATAGAAATGTTATTAGATCCAAATCTATGCTTATTAAATATAGTGGCGGAACCAAATATCTCAAAAAATATCCATACCGCACTGACGAGAGGCCTATTTCAGGCACGAAAACTAATAGCCCAGAAATGGATATCTATATATCCTCCGACGGTTGAAGAATGGAGAACACAAATAAAAGAAACTATATTAAAGTAGGAATTTATTTATACACATAGAGGGAGTCGAGATAAATTTGATGCTATTTGGAAAAGATGGGTAGAGACCTGGGATAATGAAAATAAAAGATGAACCAACATGGGTAGAGGTTGATATTTGGAGGGGATGGGAGGATGGGGGGAGGGCTGAGGGGGCTGGAGGAGGTGAATACAGGTGGAGGCGGCAGAGGAAAAAAATTCTCCCCTTTTTTTTTTTTTTTTCTTCTTCTTATTA
This sequence comes from Lithobates sylvaticus, assembly GCA_028564925.1. NCBI lineage: Eukaryota > Metazoa > Chordata > Amphibia > Anura > Ranidae > Lithobates > Lithobates sylvaticus. The sequence continues at coordinate 135,048,320 of CM053032.1, forward strand.
TTATTATTATTATTAGTATTATTATTGTTTTTTTTTTTTTTATTATTATTTTTTTATGTTCTTTTTATTATTTAGTTTATTATTTTTTTTTTTTTTTTTTTTTTTTGGGGGGGGGGGGGGGTGAGTGGGTGGCTGGTGTGGTAGATGAATGCTAGAAGTTTATGTATCTGGGATGAAATGTATGCTTAAATGTATAACTTGTATTGTTATGAAAAGAATTAAAATAAAAAAAGTACTGAATTAAAAAATAAAGAAAAAAAAAGAAATATGAAGTGGCATTTATTCTTAATTTCAGACAAGTATGCAATTCCTTACAATATCTCATTCATTGGAAAGGTTTTGGCCCAGAGGATCAATCTTGGGTCCCAGCTCGTGATCTTCATGCTGACCAACTTAAGAAGAAGTTCCATCTTCGTTATCCAAGTAAGTCTGGGGGTGCAGGAGCAGCCCCTTGAGAAATGGGGGGTACTGTCAGTACTAGGATCCCTTTAAGACCCAGCAAAACTCACACGACACAGCCTTTGCCTGGGAAACAACAGTGATTGGCCAGCTCACCTTTAAATCACCTGTATCAGCACACAATCAGTGCTCGTGATAGAGTTGTTACCTTTGTGTGCTACTGCTTGACCCAGCTGATATCTGCTCTGTATATTTCGTGTATGACTCTACTAGTTTTGACCCTGCTTGCTCGCTTCTGATTCGGTACCGTTTGGACTCTAATCTACCTGTGCATGACCCAGCTTGCCTAGTCTATGCTTTGCCTGATTCTACTGTAGTAACAGACTCAGCATTACTACATGGCTGCACAGCCAATCTCTACCTTCATCTGCAGCAGTGAACTACAAGCACTAGCCTTCCTCTACCTTAGTCTGCAGCGGTGAACTACAAGGTCCAGCCAACACCTACCTTCATCTGCAGCGGTGGACTACAAACACCAGCCAACATCTACCTTTATCTGCAGCGGTGAACTACAAGGTCCAGCCAACATCTACCTTCATCTGCAGTGGTAAACTACGAGTCCCAGTTGACCTGCTCTGCTTACACCTGCTTACACCTGCTCTTATTCCTTGAGCTCTTTGCATAATCAGGACACCTGAACTGTTACCTGTTATCTGCTCCTAGCCTGACACTATCTATCTAATAAATACAGTAGTAAAAGGGTATAAACGATTAGTGTTGTCATGCATGTTGAATCCCTGTCTCTCCTTGTCCAACACCTGAAAGAGAAATAAACAGCAATGCAAATCCATCCTATCCCTATACTTGTCCTTAGCCAAGGACATCATAGAAATATAAGTTAACCCTATAATAGGTCTGAACCATATACATATAAAAGTGGGCCCCATTCTCAGCCGAGAATGCCACCCCTTTCCATTAATCTAAAGAACTTTACTTAGCACGTCCTATCAAATACTCATACTATAAATAGAGGTTCACTCAGGTCAGCACCACTCACGCCACCTGGTGACCAACACTAAAACAATTCTGATGCATGGATTAGTTCATTATTCACATAAAAGGTAAGATTTGCCCCTCTGCCACAGCTCATTCTACCTGACTATCTAAACACCCCAGTGTCCTTGACGTATCACAGTACATCAAAATTTTCACCTGGATGGAACAATATTTCCTAGCAGTTCCCCTTCTTCTTTAAGGGTAACTCCGGGCAGAAGGCACAGCTGCATCTAGGCGACAAGCAGCCAGGCCATGATGCAAAGGACCTCACTTTGGGACACAGGTCCCCTTGCAATGGTAGCCTCAGTCTGTGCGCACGACAGCCGGGAACTGAGGAATATTTCCCAATCACTTGAGAAATAGCCCTGCTGAACATCACATCACAGGTTACTTTTCCGAGGGAGGCATACTGGCAACTTTCAGAGCACTGGCCAGCAGGACTCAAGTAGGCACCCCCTGTATTTGTCGACAGCATTCAGTCCAGCATAATCTCAGCAGTACAGCCAGCACAAATGTTTTCCACTAGCAACAACATAATTTTTTTTCAAAAGTGAAGTGGCTTCCAGCATAGAACCCTAACTTTACACAGCACATATTTGTAATGTTTAGTGAACAGAACTTTCACAGGGTCTTAGCGTCTTCATACCCGGGTAGGACCCGCGCATCTGGAGCATGCTGAGCGGGTCACCCAGCAACAACATTGGGTTTGTCATCGGATTTTGGCTTAGTAGTGTGATCCTTGGGGACCCATCGGGCCCAACGACCCTCTTCAAAGGACCTGATAATGCATACTGATGGAACTGCATTGGTAGACAGCTCAATTTTTACACTAGCAGCAGTAGCAATGGGAACTTCATCCTCCTCTACTTCACACATTTGCTCCTCATCACTTTCTCTCCACTTCCCTGTCCAAGATAAAGTTTCCGAAAACAGTCCAGATAAGCCATCAGAGGGGATGTCAGAATTTGTTATGGTGGAGCACTCTTCAGCCGGAAGGGCACTGGCACTTGGCACTGACTTTAGCTGGCACAACTGTGTTGTCTCCCTTAATGGCCACAGGTATCGCCTCACCTACAGGCACATTGCCTTCACCCCTTGCAGGCTTACCCGACTCCAGCACTCTTTTCCCTGCTCAGACATCAGAACGAGCAGATGGGCTCGACCACGGCCTTGAGGGGCGACTGGAGCGCTGGGTCCTGGAGAAGTCATTGAGACAGGGATAGCAGCTCCTGCACGACTCTGGTGATGGGCTGCTGGTGAGGACTGCTGGAGTTGGTGAAGCCGGTGGTCCCCAGGGCAGACATCAACTGTTTAAAAGCAAAAATTGATGGCCTGAGGAGTACATATCTGAGGGAGAGCAAGAAGGTCCAGGAGTCCATGAGATCTGGAGCTGCAGCAGATGACGTTTATGTCCTCAGGCTGTGGTACTATGACAGGCTACATTTTCTGTCAGACTGAATCCCTCTCCACTCTTCCTTCAACGCTTCCTTCTACGCTTCATTCCACCCCTGCTGAGGCTTCCGACACCCACCCTGGGCCTACCAGTCAGGAAGGTGTGGAGGAGCCCAGCTTGAGCCAGGTATAGTATTGCTCTACATATTTTTGGAGTAAAAATGAATGATGTTAACTTGATTTTTGCTCACTAATTGCTGATTTTATAAAGTGTTTTACATATCAATAGACAGTAGTGGCCAGAATATTTGGGACAAGAATGAAAAATGCTGGGCTCAGAATGATAGTCTTTTTTATTTGTTAACAATTTGCAACAGTCAAGAGCTGCAAATTGTGTGTGTTTGATGAACCAAAAACTAAAACTATGTCCCTTTTTCATACACAGGAAGACCACAGCCAGGAGGTGGCTGTGGAATGTGGCAGCCAGGAGGAGGCAGGGGGAAGTGGCAGCCAAGATGTGGGCAGGCCTAGGAGCCTGACTGAATCACAGGTCCCTCCCCTCTGCCTTCCAACCAAAAGGGCCAGAAAGGGGGGGAATGTGGAGGAGTCAGCACTCAGGCTGATTGGGGAGGCTTCTGCGGCCCTCAAAGCGGCCCCCACTTATCAAGAGGCCTTTGCCACCTTGGCTGCCTGTAAACTACACAAAATGGAGGAGGGGCAACGCCTCATGTGTGAGAAAAACATTGTCAAAACTCTAAATAAGGGGTTGTTGGGCCAAATGATTTGGACCATGCTCTTCCTCCTCCTTCTTCTGCCACACCTCCAACACCACAGCCACAGCCTGGAAGGAAGCGTGGAAGAAAGACCAGAGTGGGATGACCTGGGTTCAGTCTGGTCTGACAGAAGATGCAGGCTCTTGTATGACCACAGCCTGGGGACATAGATGTCATCTGCTGCTATTCCTGATCTCTTGGACTTTTGGACCAGACTGTTCTCCCTTATATATGGACTCCTCAGGCCACCGATTTTTGCCTTTAAATAATTGATGTCTGCCCTGGGGGCCAAAGGATTTGCCAATTTCCCCAGTTTCTCCAGCGTTGCCTCCCTCTTTATTTGATTATGACACCTAATAAAGGTTTTTTCTTTTGGTTAAAGAAATACTTGCCTATGTGTTTTACTTAAAAAAGGACAGTTTATTTGTGAGTAGGCAGGTACATTTCCTAAATACAAAGTCAAATTAACAAGGGGCACCAACACCAAATAACCTCCTCGAGATTAAAAAATAAAACAATAAAATAAAAAGATAATAATGGTGTTGTGGTAAGTTGACACACAAAACACGCCAAAAAAATTACGAAGATGAGCAAAATGTAAAAAAAAGGGGATCTTGATTAAAAAAGCAACCACAAAATTTCAAAAAAAAAAAAAATGATTCGGGAGATCTGACGAATAAAAATATTCTATTCATGAAATCAGGAAAAAGAATAAAGAAATACGTTTTGGAGAAGTCTGTGTGAATATGAGCAGCAAAACAACGTCATTCTTCTAGAATTATAAAGAAAAAGAGAATGCGCTGCATTAAACAATTTTTAACATTGCAGCGTGATGAATGTGCTTTATCGATTACGAACGCTAGTTTTACCTGACCGATCGCTTCCGTCTCAGAATTTATTCTGAGCATGCTTGGCACTTTGTTCGTCGGACTAGGCTGCACACGATCAGAATTGACACGATCGGATCATGTTGTCGGAAAATTTGAGATCCAGCTCTCAAACTTTGTGCGTCGGAAACTCAGACGGAAAAAGTCCGATAGAGCCCACACACGGTCGGATTTTCCGACAACATGATCCGATCGCCCTTTTTTCGTCGGAAAATCTGACCGTGTGTACGGGGCATTAGTCTGAGGATTGGAAAATTAACAGTTTTGAAGGACACCATTCAAGGCAGTTTTGCAGCACAGTTTTTAAGCCTGTATGGACAGGCTGCAACTTATGAGCGATTGAACCTGGATTTAGCATTTGTAAAAAAAAAAACAATTAATGTAATTTTTTGGACACTGATTATGGAAATAGCATACAGGTCTGCACCACAGCTAGAAAGCATGCACAATTTTTGAAAGGAGAGAGAAAAATCAGATCACACTTATGCCCCGTACACACGGTCGGAAAATCCGACCACAAAATCCATCAGATTTTTTCAGACGGATTTAGTCCGACCCTGGTGTTGCATACACACGGTCGGACAAAGTTGTTGGAAAATCCGATCATTCTGAACCTGGTGATGTTTGTTGCCTACGACGGGACTACGTAGAGGCTAGTAGCCAATAGCTTTGGTCTTGTAATGTGATCTGAGCATGCGTGGCACTTTGTCCGTCGGAATTCGCTACACACGATCGTAAAAAGTCTGATAGGACTTTGTTGTCGGAAAATTTGAGAGCAGGAGATAAAACTTTGTCCGTCGGAAAATCCGATGGAAAATGTCCGATGGAGCCTACACACGGTCGGAATTTCTGACAACATTGTCCGATAGGACATTTTCCGTCGGAAAATCCGACCGTGTGTATGGGGCTTTAGAAATCTTGCTTGAGGTGAATGTAGCGCTACCAGTGCACATGCGACAGAAACAATTGAGTACTGTCCGTGACACTTTTTTATTTGCACTAACATACAATTTTTCAGGACAAGGACAAAAACTAAAATGTTTGTCTTTGTTTAACTGCTTGCCGACCAGCCCCGGTCGTTATACCGCAGCAGATTGGCTCTTCTGCGTGAATCTCCATAGCTGTTTGTGGCGGGAGCGTGCCCACAGTTAACCCCCCTATTTTTAACCCTTTCCCTGCCAGTCTCATTTTTACCATGATCAGTGCATTTTGTCTAAATTGGTCTGCAGCAATGTCGCAGGCCGCTAAAAATCGCAGATTGCCGCCATTACTAGTAAAAACAATAAAAAATAAATAAAAGTCCCTAAATCTATCCCATAGTTTGTAGACGTGATAACTTTTTCACAAACCAATCAATATATGTATACGAATATATATCGGCCTAAACTGATGAATACATTTTTTTTTATATATTTTTTTGGATATGTATTATAGCAAAAAGCAAAAAAGCTCTATTTGTGGGAAAAGGACGTCAATTTTGTTTGGGTACAACGTTGCACGACCACGTAATTTTCAGTTAAAGCAACGCAGTGCAGTGTTGGAAAAAATGGCCTGGCCATTAAGGGGGCAAATCCTTCTGGGGCTGAAGTGGTAAAAACCAAAGATAAGGCACAGTTATTAAAGTGGAGTTCCACCCAAAAGTGGAACTTCCGCTCATCTGTCTCCTCCCCCCTCCGGTGAGACATTTGGCAGCTTTCGGGGGGGGGGGGGACAGGTACCTGTTTTTGCAGGTACCCTGCCCCCACTTTTGGGAAACCGGCCCGTGGCAAAGTACGTCACATATCTGCCCCCTCCTCCTCCCTTCTCCTCCCCCCGCCGTTGGGCCAGTAGGAGAGTGCAGTGCACCTCACACATGCGCAGTAAGAACCCTGCCATAAAGCCGTAATGCTCCACTGCTGGGTTCCCTTACCGGCAATGTCGGTGGCAGCACCAGACAGCTGATGGAAACATAAAAACATATAAACAGTAAAAGAGGGAGGACAGACCATATTGGCCCCATGAAGAAGGGAATCTGATTACAAAGGATGGTGAGATGACGAAGGTATTGAATTTATTCTTCTCCTTAGTCTTCACAAGGGAATCAGGGGGGCCTCAGTAACCAAAACTGCAATGTTTCTCCTCATGACGCACCACCATGACTAAAAGAGGACAGAATTAGGAATAGACTTGAAAAACGTAACATTATTATGTCACCGGGGCCAGATGCCTTGCACCCGAGGGTCCTTAGGGACCTCAGTCAAGTAATTGCCAGACCGTTGTTCCTAATTTTTACTGACAGTCTACTGACTGGAATGGTACCAGCTGATTGAAGAAAAGCCAATGTAGCACCAATATTTAAAAAAGGGCCAAAATGCATCCCTGGGAAATACAGTCCAGTTAGTATAACATCAATACTATGCAAGATCTTGAAGGGGATGTTAAGGGACTATATACAAGATTTTCGTAATGAAAATAGTATCATTAGCAGTAATCAGCATGGATTCATGAAGAATCGTTCTTGCTAAACTAATCTATTAACCTTCTATCAGGAGGTGAACTGCCATCTTGATAAAGAAAGGCCCGTAGATGTGGTGTATCTGGATTTTGCAAAAGAATTTGACACCGTTCCCCATAAGCATTTACTGTGCAAAGTAAGGTCCATTGGCATGGACGGTAGGGCGAGTTAATGGATTGAAAACTGGCTACAAGGGCGAGTTCTGGGGGTAGTGATAAATGGGGAGTACTTGGAATGGTCAGGGGTGGAAAGTGGTGTCCCCCCAGGGTTCTGTCCTGGGACCAATACTATTTAATTTGTTCATAAATGACCTGGAGGATGGGGTAAACATTATAATCTCTGTATTTGCCGACGATACTAAGCTAAGCAGGGCAATAACTTCTCTGCAAGATGTGGAAATCTTGCAAGTAATTAATCAACAAATTAATGGGGTGGGCAACTATATGACAAATGAGGTTTAATGTGGAAAAATTTAAAATAATGCATTTTGGTGGCAAAAATATGAATGCAATCTACTCACTGGGGGGGGAGAACCTCTGGGGGAATCAAGGATGGAAAAGGACCTGAGGGTCCTAGTAGATGAAAGGCTCAGCAATGGCATGCAATGCCAAGCTGCTGCTAACAAAGCAAACAGAATATTGGCATGCATTAAAAAGGGGATTAACTCAAGAGTTAAATCGATAATTCTCCCACTCTACAAGACTCTGGTCTGGCCTCACCTGGAGTATGTTGTCCAGTTCTGTGCACCAGTCCTCATGAAGGATGTGCTGGAAATGAAGCAAGTACAGCTAAGGGCAACAAAACTAATTGGAAGGCCGGGTACCGGCCTGAAGTTATGGGAGGAGCCCGGAGGGTATTTAAGCAGCCCAAAGGCTGCTGGTCTTTGTCGGTTTCCTGTGCGAGATATCTGATACGTCAGACATCTAGGACCGACTCGTTCGAGACAAGCGCTGTTGGTGCCGGTTCGTGAGCTCCGTTTCGTCTGTCCGTCTCCCTGTGTTGTTGCAGTCCCGTGTTTTCCGTGTTCGTAAGTCGTGTTGTCCCCGTGTCGCACTCGTGTCACTGAGTCGCAGTTCCGTACAAAGAGTCTGGTTCGGCTGTCGCAGGTAGGGCTTCGGCTCCCATGTTTTACGTTCCCATGCATTGCTTATCATGTCACTAAACTGTGGTCTGCGTAGCTCACGAACCACGCGCAGCTTGTCTCGAAACACTAAACAGTTACACACACGTTTTTGGTTGTACACGATCGGGAGCCACCTAGCGGCACGCACATTCAGGGCCGCCGCCATGACACTCCGACCGATGCCGCATCCGGCGCTCGAGAGTTCCCCTTACGCGATCGGAGTACGCAGTCTTTGAATCGTTCAAACATGGCTCGCTCACGGGTGCCGTTCGCACTCACACGCAGCGTTCATGTCATGTCAAGTCGGTCAAATCAGTCATGCCAGCAAGCATGCCGAATCGCTGTTTGCATTCTGAATCGCTGTTGGCATATTAATTGCACGAATCACTTCGACCGTGTCGAAACATTTCGTTGTATTAGCATGGCAATCATTTCGTCATTTCAACATGGCTAACGTATCGGGCCATTCGGTCATGCTAAGTCATTTCGCATCGTTTAAACAGGGCGTTCATGCCATCATTTCAATCCTGGCCGCACTCAGATTCGAGTCATGTCGCATTTCATGCACTGGTTTGTCTCGGGGTACCCAGGTTATGGCCGCATTACCATACATGCTTCAGAGATTGGCTCAATCTAGCTAGTACAGATGCGGGCTCGAGTCTAGTCTTTGGCATGATTTCGGTCATTGGCCACTTATCGGTCTGAATCCGGTCGCATCCGGGGTGCATCGATTCGCACCGGTTCGCCTAGCCGCTCGGCCTCCTTTCTATACATGCTCCAGAGACAGATTCAGTTACAAGTTGCTCGATCTGTTGAAGTCTAGTCTTTGTCATGGTTTCATTTCGGTCACTATAACTCTGGGGGGGTTCGGTCGCATCCACAGATGCTCCGACCGGGTCAATCCAGACGCACAGCTGCCCGGCCTCATTTCGATACATGCGCCAAGGGCGGAATCGCATCACAGGTTGCGTTCATTCTTGATTCTTGTCCTTGTCATGGTATGTCATTTCTGTCTCACCTTACCACGCCCCGGCATGAATACAGTCACTTCCCCGCACTAATTCATGTCGGCGTGCCCTAGGCCGGCCTCATTTCAATACATGCGCCAGGGACGGAATCGCATTGCAGGTTTTCGGTCAATTTTTGATTCTTGTCCTTGTCATGATATATCATTTCTGTGTCACCTTACCACGCCCCGGCGTTAATTTAGTCACTTCCCCATACGAATTTGCGCCGGCGTGCCCTAGGCCCGCCGCATTTCAGTACATGCTCCAAAAAAAAAAAAAAAAGGGTTCAGTCACTAGACAGTGGCGTGATGATCGAGCTGTCATACGAGTGCTAGCGTTTCACTGCATGCTGTAGCACTTTGAGTCGAACCCGGTGGCATCTAGTATGTCACAGTTCGGCCCCAGCGTACCCAGGCAGTTGGCCTCATTTCACGGTTGTCTCATTTCTGTACGTGCTCCAGAGTCCGGCTCACAGTCACTCCCATACGTTACGACCGGGCCTGGCCCTGTCACGGGAAGTTCATTTCAGTTAAGGCAACATGTCATTTCAGTTATTTGTGTTGTTGTCTGTCATTTAATTCCACAGCTGTCACGCCAGTCGACTTCACTATCGCCTGTTGTTATCGTCAAAATTTGGGTACCGTCGCTCAAGACGGCAGCAGTTTCAGGCTCTTAAATAGGTACTTTCACTCACACTCTCTCAGGTCAGTCGGATTCAGTAGGTCCACCTGCACCAGCTTGCTCAGGGTTCCAGCAGGTAAAAAAAAAAAAAAAAAAAGACGCGGGGTGGGGATGTTGGGTTGTATGGGCCTGGGGGGGAGCACCTGCATTTTCACGTCAGGTACGTATACCATAGGTTACACGTCCAAACTTATTTCTTGTCACCTCTTTATAGGCCCAGCCTGCAGACACGTGACCAGTCAACTACACAACGGGTCTTGGCAGCCGCCATGTCGTCAGTCGCCAGCGATGACCTCACCACCCCGCTATCTCCGGTGTCAGCCTCCGAGGCTGGCAGTGTCCAGTCCCTCAGGGCATGGACAATTCCCAGGCTGTCCGCCAAGCGGAGGCGCAGAGGGATACCCTTCTCGTCCGCAGCCAGGAAGGCGGAGCTATTCAGGCTCCTCTTCCCACCACCGGCCGCAGCCGGCTCCAGCAGGCGTCCCTGGAATCTATTTGAACCGCCGTCGCTCAGCTACACGCCCTCGTATCTTCCCTGTCTTCCTCGATCATTGAGGTCCAGGACAGGGTGACACGCCTGGAGACCAGCCCGGCCGCCACGGTTCCGGACCCTGCCGTGGTCCCAGCCATCAATGCACCGGCCGCAGGTAGCGAGCTTGCCACAACTACCATTCATCCTTTCCACCTGGTGCCACCCAGCGTAAGGAAGGACATTTTAGAGGGCAGAGATGTTAACCTGGCCTCACTCATGATCTCGGTCCATGACTTGGCCGAGAACAAGGCGTACACCTGGGGGGACGTCTCGGTGGTTTTGAAGGCTAAGGATCCGAGGCAGAACAGAAAGCTCACGGTGCCTGAGTTCACGCTCGCTTTCGGTATGTTCAGGGACGTGCTGTGCTCAGCCTCCCCTGGCAGGCGAGAGGAACTGGACCTCTACCTCCATCTAATCGTAGACCTGGGCCACAAATACGGTGGTTCAGCGTTCTACAATTATCATCGGTCCTTCTCGGCCAAAGCCGCGGCCAGGTTCTTGCATTTCCTTTTGACAACGGACAGGAGTGTAGTGGACACCGAGTTGTTCTGCCGCCACTTTGCGGGTCTACGGTCCCCACTATGTGCTGTCTGTCAGTCAGCGTCCCACACCGCGGTCTGGTGTGCCAACATAGTCTCTGTCCACCCGACAGCTAGCACGGCCTCTACCAGCACGAGTCAGGCTCAGCAGGCCCCGGCGCAAGGGCAGAAGGTGGACAAATTGGGAATTTCGGTGCGGATGGTTGGGGGAGCCGCCATTTGCAACAACTTCAACTATGGCTCCTGCAATTTCAGCCAGTGCTGGCTGTTGCACGTCTGCACCCTATGCCAGAGGGCGCACCCCAGGGTCCTGTGTGAGGTCAAACAGAAAAAAACGTGACTAAGCCGGGTCAATGTCCTGTGGCTTGATGTTTACCTGACCTCACACCCCACTCCGTCACTCGCCAGCTACCTTATCCGAGGTTTCACGATGGGTTTCATACCGGGCTCATCACCCTGCCCCACACCACCCATGAATGTCGGAACTTGCGGTCAGCAGCAACTGATGAGCCAGCTATCGACGTCCTTCTCCAGACGGAGTTGGATCGGGACTTTATGATAGGCCCGTTCAGTCAGTCCCCCTTTAGTATCTGGAGGGTCAGCCCTATCGGGCTTGTACAGGGAAAATTTTCAAATAAAAAATGTCTGGTGTATGATCTGTCAGCGCCTCATTCTTCCGTCGTTCCCAGTCTCAACTCGCTCATTCCCTCTGAGGAGTTCTCACTGAAGTACGCTTCGGTAGATATGGCTATCCAGGCCATACTCAGGGCTGGGGTGGGGGCTTGGCTCTCGAAGGCGGACATATCTGACGCCTTCAAGCTGCTGCCTATACATCCCTCCCTGTGGTGCTGGCACGGCATCAAGTGGAGGGAGCGATATTATTTCGCAACCAAGTTGACCTTCGGGTCTAAGAGTAGTCCTTGGTTGTTTGATAAATTCGCAGAGACCCTGGCATGGATCCTTCTGCACGAAGCTCAGTGCCACAAGGTCATCCACTATTTGGATGACTTCCTTTTGATAGAACCACCCGGGGCTCCCCCAGGGGACCTTGGAAAGTTGAGGACTGTTTTCAACAATCTGAACGTCCCCATAGCGGAACACAAGGTTGACGGCCCGCCGCACAAGATCACGTTCTTGGGCGTCGACCTTGACACTCTAGCCATGCAGGCCAGCCTTCCCGCAGATAAATTGGACTGTATCAGGACGGTTCTACAAGAGTTCACCCGGGTGGGGGATGTACTCAGAAGCAACTTCAGTCTCTCCTCGGGATGTTGAATTTTGCTATGAGGATCATCCCCCAGGGCCGCTCCTTTGTGTCCCGGCTGCTGGTCTTCCTGTCCTATACTCAGGACCCAGACCAGGTCATCAGGCTGGATACGGCAGCCAGGGCAGATCTGGCCATGTGGGAAGACTTTCTCAGTAATTGGACGGTGTGTCCCTGTTCATCCCAGTAGTCTCCTCGCTGTCACCTCAGGTGGTGACAGATGCGGCGGCATCCACAGGATGTGCCGCCATTTTTGGCCATTTGTGGTTCGCCGCCCCCTGGCCTCCACAGGCACTAGCCACACTGGGCTTCACTACCACGTCAGCCCTCTTTGAGCTGTACCCCATCGTAGCAGCCGCTCACCTATGGGGTCACCGTTGGTCTGGACAGACTGTGGCTTTTACAACAGACAATCAAGCCACAGCCGAGATCATCAGCAAGGGCAGGTCTAAATCCAGGCCCGTCATGTCCTTCCTTCGCAGACTGGTCCAGCTATCCCTACAACATCAGTTTAATGTCTACTGCTCATTCGTTCCAGGGAAGTTCAACTCAGCAGCGGACGCACTCTCCCGTTTTAACTTTGTTTCTTTCTTTAAACAGATGTCGGGAGCCTACCATCTCTCGGCCACTATCCCGGATTGGTCACAACTGACCTTGGACTAGCCCCACATTTACGGTCAGCTACTAACATCATCAACTCTTCGCTTGCCCGCAACACCCGTCGGGCCTACCAGATGGCCTGGAGGGCATTTAATAAGTTCCTGCCCCAACGCCCCCGTGAACCTTCCAGCGTCAAGCAGGTTCTGGCGTTTATCGCTTATTGCCATTCTCACCTGGCACTGTCACACAGCACGATACGCCAGTACGTGGCCGGGGTGCAGCACTACTTATCTCTTCAAGACCCCGCGAGGCCTTCGGTGTTCTCCTGCCACGCAGTAAGGGCTCTACTGCTGGGAGTTTAGAAACACCAGCCGCCAGTCAGCCCTAAGCGGCTGCCGGTCACTGGGGAGATCTTTAAGGGGATGTTTGACATCTTGGATAGGTCCCCTTTTGGTCTCCTCCTCAGCACCGTCCTGCAGGCTGCGATACACATGGCGTTTTATGGGTTTCTGCGGCCCAGCGAGTTCACTCGCGGCCACCCAGCTGGTCCAGTCTTGCATAAAAGTAACCTCTGCCGCCACCAGGATCACTATGTTCTTCACTTGGCGATGTCTAAAACTCAGCAGCGAGGTTCCGGAGCAGATATACACCTGTACAGGACCCACAACAACTGGTGCCCAGTTATCGTGTTAAACCGGTTGATGGCACTGCTATCCGACCGCCCAGGTTCCAGTCCGCTTTTACCCTTTCCAGTTAAACCTCTCAACTCGTCACAGTTCGTGGAACATGTCCGGGTCCTTCTCGGCAATCTTCAATTGGACGCCAGCCAGTACTCCGGTCATTCATTCCGGATAGGGGCGGCCACAACGGCCTCAAGACAGGGGGTTCCAGACCATGTGATCAAGAAACTAGGTCGGTGGAAGTTGGCCTGCTTCTCTCGCTACATACCTGACCCACAGCTGGAGATGGCTCAGGCCTTTGCCCGACTTACTCAGTGACATTTACCTTAATAATAAATAATTATTCCCTACCTGAAAGTTTTGCCCCCTTATTTTGGTGTACCATACAATAGACCAAGGCACGCATTCAGGTCTATTTCATGTTGGTAAGTTTTGTGTTATTCTTGTGCGTCATCGTTACTCATATCGTCCGTAGGGCTCTAGACCATAAATTGGAAGGCCGGGTACCGGCCTGAAGTTATGGGAGGAGCCCGGAGGGTATTTAAGCAGCCCAGAGGCCGCTGGTCTTTGTCGGTTTCCTGTGCGAGATACCCACCCACCCTCCCCTTTTTAAAAGCTTCTTCCAAGTATTCTTACCCCAGACTGAATACTCATTTCACATTATTCCATAGCTACTTATTTTATCATTCCTTATCTAGGGTATGCCCCCTTATTTTGGTGTACCATACGATAGACCAAGGCATGCTTTCAGGTCTATTTCATGTTGGTAAGTTTTGTGTTATTCTTGTGCGTCATCGTTACTCATATCGTCCGTAGGGCTCTAGACCATAAATAAAGTGAATGGAGGATCCTAGTTGAGGAAAGGTTACAAGCACTGAACTTATACTCTCTGGAGAAGAGATGCTTGAGAGATGATATGATTTCAATATATAAATACCATACTGGTGAACCCACAATAGGGATAAAACTTTTCTGCAGAGAGGAGTTTAATAAGACACGTGGCCACTCATTAAATTTAGAAAGAGAGGGCCGGACGGAATGGAGTGAAAAGAAATATAGGGAGGGCCGGGCATGACTGGGTGTCTAGTGACACACCAGGGGGAAGGTATCAAGGAATGGTGTAGTGGGGCAGCCACTAGGAAGCGGGGGGAGCGGCAATAGAAAAAGGGGGCGTGGCCGAGCGGACACATTCGTTTTGTAGAATCCACAGGAGGAGGCAGTTTTTCCCACCCACCCTCCCTATGGTTAAGTTTTGTTGTGAAGGTTTTAATGTTTTTGTTATCGTTTCAGGAAAACAAGTGGACGTCTGGAAGAAGTTTGGGTTGGCGGTGTTTAGTGTTGGTCAGTGACGGTGGCAGTTATGTAGTTGGTGAGTGTGTGGGGGGCTCGTCATGAGATGGCCCCTCCGGTGTAGTACATCGAAGTTATTCGATGATTACTCTGTGTGTACTGCGGGATAGGGTTTTGTCTCTGGGCGGATTAAATGGAGGCCTACTTGGTTCGGTTAAATCCCGCAGTGCCCCCTGGTGTTATATATATGTAGTCATATATATATATGGTAATTTAAGTGGTTATGTTATAAGTGTTAGCCCCGTCACTGACCAACAAAAAGAGGGTATAACCGATGGTTATTTGTGTTTACACTCAGATGTTTATGGTTATTTATGGTTATTTATATATAGTTATTTATACGGTTTTATATGGTTATTTATATTTTGGAAAATTGGAGTTAATTTTAATAAAGGCTGTTGTGGCCATTTACTCCACAAAAGCACGGTGTGGTCCATTATTTAAAGGGGTAACAAAAAAGGGGGGTTTTTAGAATAAAGGGGTCACAACAGGGGGTGGTCGTTACTAGGCTACACGAGTCAGGAAAGAGGTTTAACCTTAAACTGCGAGGGGGAGTGGCTTGGCGCGCAATGGAGATGGCAGCTTGCTAGAGTAGCTCCGGAGAAGCCGCAGCCAAACACCCGCTCTTCGGCACTAACAACCCCCTGGGCAAGTAGGAGAGTGCAGTGCACCTCACGCATGCGCAGTAAGAACCCTGCCATAAAGCCGTAATGCTCCACTGCCGGGTTTCCTTACCGGCAATGTCGGTGGCAGCACCAGACAGCTGATGGAAACATAAAAACATATAAACAGTAAAAGAGGGAGGACAGACCATATTGGCCCCATGAAGAAGGGAATCTGATTACAAAGGATGGTGAGATGACGAAGGTATTGAATTTATTCTTCTCAGTCTTCACAAGGGGATCAGGGGGGCCTCAGTAACCAAAACTGCAATGTTTTTCCTCATGACGCACCACCATGACTAAAAGAGGACAGAATTAGGAATAGACTTGAAAAACGTAACATAATTAAGTCACCGGGGCCAGATGCCTTGCACCCGAGGGTCCTTAGGGAACTCAGTCAAGTAATTGCCAGACCGTTGTTCCTAATTTTTACTGACAGTCTACTGACTGGAATGGTACCAGCTGATTGGAGAAAAGCCAATGTAGCACCAATATTTAAAAAAGGGCCAAAATGCATCCCTGGGAAATACAGTCCAGTTAGTATAACATCAATACTATGCAAGATCTTGAAGGGGATGTTAAGGGACTATATACAAGATTTTTGTAATGAAAATAGTATCATTAGCAGTAATCAGCATGGATTCATGAAGAATCGTTCTTGCTAAACTAATCTATTAACCTTCTATCAGGAGGTGAGCTGCCATCTTGATAAAGAAAGGCCCGTAGATGTGGTGAATCTGGATTTTGCAAAAGAATTTGACACAGTTCCCCATAAACATTTACTGTGCAAAGTAAGGTCCATTGGCATGGACCGTAGGGCGAGTTAATGGATTGAAAACTGGCTACAAGGGCGAGTTCTGGGGGTAGTGATAAATGGGGAGTACTTGGAATGGTCAGGGGTGGAAAGTGATGTCCCTCAGGGTTCTGTCCTGGGACCAATCCTATTTAATTTGTTCATAAATGACCTGGAGGATGGGGTAAACAGTTTAATCTCTGTATTTGCCGACGATACTAAGCTAAGCAGGATAATGAGCAAGCTGGGCTACCGAACACCACACACTAGATCTCGGAAGACAGTGGCGGCATTAAAAGGATGGAATATATCCGAAATCTTTAAAAATCAGTCCCGTTCACTGTCTGGAAGCATAGGCCCCAAGATGGCGCCGACACGTGTCTCAGAAGACTTCAGTGAAGACTCGCAATCGGCGGCAGAGGATAACGGTAGGGGACCCTCACACCCTAACCTCCCCCTGACATACTCAGACATGGCCATCATAGAAGCGGACATAAAATCTTCTTTTTCAGCGGCCATCACAGACCTTAAGTCCAGCCTCTTAGTTCTGAATGACCGCATGATAGCTGCTGAATCTGCCGGGAAACTGAGAGAAAAGGCAATTCACAGGCTGGACAGAGTTACCCTCTCACACTCAAATCATTTTATTGAAATGAACAGACACTTAGAAGACCTCGATAACAGGGGGAGAAGGACTAACATAAGGGTCAGGGGGATACCCGAGACAGTTGAAACTGACCAAATTAACCCTGCTCTAAGAAGAGTGTTCAACAGTCTATTGGAGAGACCAGAGGACACAGAAATAGAATTTGTCTGGGCACACAGGGCCCTGAGAGTCTGGGAACCAGATAACATGCCGCCGCGTGACGCCATCTGCTGCTTGCAGAGCTTTACACTGAAAGAAGAGATAATGCAAAGGGCGCGCAGAAACGAACAAATCATATTTAATGGTGAAACTATAATGCTCTTTCACAACCTCTCTCAAATAACACTGAGGAACCGGAGGGCCTTACCCCCTTTCCTGGATAGGCTCCGTGAAAAGGAACTAAGGTACACATGGTGATTTCCGTTTGCCCTGATAGTGAATGAATGAATGAATGAATGAATGATTTGTATAGCGCTGCAACTGCGAACTGAATCGCCTCGAGGCGCTTGATCCGACCTGCGTTGATTCCTTCTTAGAAGAGGTAGGTCTTGAGTTTTTTCCTGAAGGCCCGATGGTCTTTTTCCAAGCGGATGTTCGTAGGTAGAGCGTTCCATAGCCGTGGTCCTTGGACTGCAAATCTTCGTTCTCCCCTTGACTTGTACCGGGATTTGGGGACAAGGAGGAGGTTTTGGTCGTTAGATCGGAGGTTGCGATTGGGGGTGTAGTGTTGTATTTTTTCGCATAAGTATTGAGGAGCATCTCCTTGTGTGCATTTGTGGGTCAAGCAGAGGGTCTTGAATGTGATCCGATTCTTTACGGTTAGCCAATGGAGGGTCCTCCGGGATGGGGAGATGGATTCCCATGGTTTTTTTCCTGTGACTAGTCTTGCTGCCGTGTTTTGAACGACTTGTAGTCGTGCAATCTGGAATTTAGGTAGTCCTATGTAGAGGGAGTTTGCGTAGTCGAGTCGAGAGTTGATGATTGTTCCTACCACTACGGCTTTGTCCTTTTCTGGAATAAAGGGGATGAGTCTACGTAGCAGGCGTAGAAGGTGGTAGGATCCGCTGACTACTGATCCTATTTGTGCATTCATTGACATTTCTGAATCGAAGATGACACCGAGACTTTTGGCTTTTATGCTTAGGGGGATGGTCTGTCCAAGGATGGTGGGCGGAGTCCATGGTGTCGTAGATTTAGTTTTCCGGTTTGCATTTAGGAGAAGGAGTTCTGTTTTGGTTCCGTTAAGTTTGAGGGAGTTTGTGGACATCCAGTCGTCTATTGATGCAAGGCATTTTTCTAATTCCTGATATTGGTCTTTTTGTCCGGGGATCCGAAGGTAGAGTTGAGTATCATCTGCGTATGAGTGGAAGCATAGATCAGATTTGCTGATGATTTTTAGGAGTGGACGGATGTAAATGTTGAAGAGCACGGGTGACAAAGGTGATCCTTGAGGGACTCCATAGGAGACTGCACGGGATTCAGATGTGAAGGCTCCAAGTTTCACTGTCTGTGACCGATTTCCTAAGAAGGAAGTGAACCATGGTAAGTCTGAAACTGTGACTCCTGCTACTTCTTTGAGGCGGGTGAGTAAAGTGTTGTGATCCAGTGTGTCAAATGCTGCACTAAGGTCCAGGAGTACCAGGAGACATGATTCTCCATCATCTGCTGCTTCCAAGGCATCATCCCATATTTTGAGGAGAGCTGTTTCTGTGCCATGGCCCGGGCAGAAGCCTGATTGCAGAGGGTCCAGGAGATTGTGTGTGTCCAGATGGAGTTGTAGCTGTTGTACCACTACTTTCTCCATAATCTTGGAGATGGTGTTCAAGCTAGTTATCGGTCTTCGGTGGTTGGGGTTTCTTGGATCCAAGTTGGGTTTCTTTAGGAGGGGTTTGACTATGCCTTGCTTGAGGGAGTTCGGAACAATTCCTTCTTTGAATGACTGATTTATGAGTAGTGTTATAGTAGGTGCCAAGATGTCAGAGCATTCTTTCAGAAGTTTTGTGGGGATGATATCGTTGGGTGAAGTGCTGTCCCGGAGGCTTCTGATGATGTTTCTTGTGGTCTCTATGGCGATCGGGGACACACAACGACAGACAACATGCCCTGCGATCACCTGAGGATTTGAATGAGTTCTGCTCTGCCTTACACTTGGGCCAAGTTGAGCTACCGGAGCGGTACCAGGAATTTCGTTTACCCCCTTTGGAGCGAAGCCCCCCAAGCTCACCACTGAATTCACCTGAGAAAAGGCAACAAAAGAAATTGAAACAGAACCGCTCTGGAAGCTCAATGGCGGGCATGCCAAACAACAACAGAGCACACACTTCCAGGGCGCAAGATGAAGGTTTCTGACTCACTCAGAATAGCAGATGCTGGTAATGCTATAGCATGTCATACACATGAGACTGAGATGCCGTACCTGTTAGCCGTTTACTTTCCCCTGTCATGCCCTTCCACTTGCATTACTATTCTCTGCATTTATGCTGCGCCCAACCAACATTTGCCAGAAATATCCAGGGTCACCATACACCTCAGCCCTATAGGGATTAGGTCCCTCTCCACCACACCACAGACTGGGAAGAACAGGATTACCGGTGATGTGCTACTATTGTTACCCTGATACCTTCAGCCACTGAAGCAGGAATGGTCGCATGAGGACTTACTTGGAGCGACAAAAACAATCACTCAAATTGCGGGTTTCCCTAAGTTTACTTACCTGTACTCTAGCTATTTGCAGCTACAAGCGAACACCTGCATGCTACAGGACATGAAACCATCCCTGCCTGCATTGCCTGACCCTGAACTGTGTTAAGTCTACCGCGGCTTCTGGTGTGTTGGGCAGGAACAGATATAGTAGTTAACCTTAAACTGCGTAGAGGGTTCTTTACTGTAATGCCCCGTACACACGGTGGGAAATTCCGACGTAAAAAGTTCGATTGGATTATGCTGTCGGAAAATCCGATCGTGTGTTGGCTCTAGCGAACTTTTTCCATCAGAATTTCCGACGGAAAATGTTTGAGAGCAGAACTCAAAATTTTCCAACAACAAAATCCGATCAAACTTTTTACGTCAGAATTTCCCACTGTGTGTACGGGGCATTACAGTAAAGAACCCTCTACGCAGTTTAAGGTTAACTACTATATCTGTTCCTGCCCAACACACCAGAAGTCGCGGTAGACTTAACACAGAATAAATTTGGGGATGAAAGCTATTGTCTCTCCGTAGTCCCATCGTACGTTGTGTATTTCACCTCGTTTGGAACGATCGGATTTTCCGACAACTTTGTGTGACCGTGTGTATAGAGACAAGTTTCAGCCAAAATCCGTCAGAAAAAATTTTGTGGTCGGAATGTTCGACCGTGTGTATGGGGCATAAGAGCGGTAAGGATGAGGAATTCCCTTGCACAGGCGGTGGTTTCAGCGGGGAGCATCGAAGGTTTCAAAAAACTATTAGATAAGCACCTGAACGACCACAACATACAGGGTTATACAATGTAATACTGACATAAAATCACACACATGAGTTGGACTTGATGGACTTGTGTCTTTTTTCACCCTCACCTACCATGTAACTATGTAACTATATAATATCTAATAGCACAACAATTTCCAGCAAGGGACCCAAGTTTGTGTGTGTCTACGGAACTTTCTACCAGCTAGCTTATACAAAGAAGTAGTAAGGATACAGAAGCTTATACTACTAATTGTGACAAGAGAAGCTAGGTAGGAATACGACTCCACATATTGATACAATCAACTATCGATATTACAGAAAGCAATGCGATATGGCATCCAAAGAGGACCAGTGGGAATATATTATCCAGGCAATGGAAGGAGAAAGAAAGGGGTGAGAGAGAGAGGTTGAAAGGAGAAGGGGATAGAGAGAGAAGAAGAAAGAGAGAAAACCAGGAGAAAACAAAAGAGAACAAAAAAAGGGGTGGGGGGGGTAGCTCCCCATATGCCGCTATCTCCTCCTCCCCCCAGTCTAAGGTAATATCTGCCCAACCATGAGGTAGAAAGGGTGGAAAACAGCTGAGCACATCAAATCGGGCCCAGAGCGTAAGCTTGCAGGTTTATAGGTAGTATGGCTGGTGAGGAATAACCAAGTATATCCTGAGACTCAAAAAAATTCTGATCTATACAAGTAGAACCCAAAACCCAACTCTATTGCAGTAATGAATTTAGTCAGGGGTAGTGAATGAAAAGGCAGTTTTGTATTCTGCTGAGTATTTGTTCTCCAGGCAGCAGGCCCATGTCAAATAGCATTTGTCCATCCTGTTGGACGCAGTTCAAATTAGCTCCTCCATTTCTGCTATTTTATTACTCTAGTGAAGCAGCCTGTTAGTGTTGGGGGATTGGTCTGTTTGCAAAGTATTGGGATGCACATGTGGGGGGCGTTAATTATTTGCATCGGTAAGGTTTTGTAAAACACGGAGCACATTACGGAGGAATAATAAAGTATTATGATGAATAAAGTAATAATAAAGTAGGTGAAAATTGCAGCAGGTAAGTGGATATGTTAAAGATAACATCATGCGTGGCTTTGCAAAATGGTTGAATAGAGGCACAACTCTACCAGATACTCAAGAAAGTCCCCATTTCAGAGCCATATAACCAGCAGCAATCGGACAACTGCAATAAGATTTTTGGAAGTACACCAGGAACCCTATAACACCTAGAGTATATTTTGTAGTTATGTCCCTGGGTGGTAGTGATGTGGGTGCCCTTGTGCATAGTGGTGCAAATTACATCCCAATCTTGAGATGCTAACTCTAAGCCTAGATTCAATTGCCAAGTACTAATAAATTGGAAGGCCAGTATGGTGGCCTGAAGTTATGGGAGGAGCCCGGAGGGTATTTACCCAGCCCAAAGGCTGCCGGTCTTTGTCGGTTTCCTGTGCGAGATATCTGATACGTCAGACATCAAGGGCCGACTAGTTCGAGACAAGCGTTGTTTGTGTCGGTTCGTGAGTTCCGTTTCGTTTGTCTGTCTCCGTGTGTTTGTTGCAGTCCCGTGTTCCGTGTTCGTGAGTCGTGTTGTTCCCTTCGTGTCGCACTCGTGTTACCGAGTCGCAGGTTCCGTACAACGTATCTGTTTCGGCTGTCGCAGGTAGGGCTTCGGCTCCCATGTTTTTCATTTCATGCACCGTTTTTCATGTCACTAAACTGTGGTAATGCGTAGCTCATGAACCACTCACAGCTTGTCTCGAATCACCAAACATTTCACCCGCACGTTTTCGGTAACATACAAACGGAGGTCACTAGGTGTCGCGCACGACTCGTAGTCGCTCGCCCACGACACTCCGACCGATGCCGCATCCGGCACTCGTTTTGCAACTTTGCGCGGTTGGGTCGCACAATCTTTTGAATCGTTCAAACATTGGCGAGTCATTTTGGTGCCGTTCGCACACGCCGAAGCATTTCTCTGGTTCCAGTCAGTTCGAATCATTTCTGTCATGTCGCATCATTTCAAATAATTTCTGTCTCAGCAAATCATTTTGAATAGCTGTTTGCATGTCAGTCTTTTCGAATCATTTCTACCATGTCAAGTCAGTTCGTATCATTTCTGTCATGTCACATCATTTCGAATCATTTCTGTTGCAAATCATTTTGAATCGCTGTTGGCATGTCAATTATTTCGAATCACTTCGACCATGTCAAGTCATTTCAAATCATTTCTATCACGGCAATCATTTCATTTCATTTCTATCACGGCAATCATTTCATTCCATTTCTATCACGGCAATCATTTCATTCCATTTCTATCACGACAATCATTTCATATCATTTCTAGCATGGCAATCATTTCATAGCATTTCTATCATGCCAATCATTTCGATCATGCCAATCATTTCAAATCATTTCTATCATGCCAATCATTTCGTATCATTTCTAGCATGGCAATCATTTCAAATCATTTCACCACATTTCACTTCATTTCGGTCACCAGCTGCGCTCCGATTCGAATCTCGTCGCATCTCAGATGCACTGATTTGATCCGGTGTGCCCCAGACTACGGCCTCATTTCTATACATGCTCCAGAGACTGGCTCACCGTTCGTACAGATGCGGGCTCGAGTCTAGTCTTTGTCATGGTTTCGGTCACTTATTACTTTCCGGTTCGAATCCAGTCGCATCCAAGGTGCAACGATTCGCTCCGATTCGCCCAGCTGCTCGGCCTCATTTCAGTACATGCTCCAGAGACGGATTCACTTGTTAGAAGTTACCTCGGTCGTTGATTCCAGTCTTTGTCATGGTTCATTTCTGTCATTTATTACGTTCCGATTCGTATCCGGTCGCATCCGCAGATGCACCGACCGATTCGATCCGGTGCGCCCAGCTGCTCGGCCTCATTTCGGTACATGCACCAGAGACAGATTCTTTAGTTGGTTCCAGTCCCAGTCGTTTGATTCTAGTCTTTGTCATGGCATCATTTCTGTCACTTATTACGTCCGGTGCGGATCCGGTCGCATCCACAGATGCACCGACTGATTCGATCCGGGCGCCCAGCTGCTCAGCCTCATTTCGATACATGTGCCAGGGACAGAATCATGTCGCAGGTTTCGATCGTTCTTGGTTCTTGTCCTTGTCATGGTATATCATTTCTGTGTCACCTTACCACGTTCTGACACGAATTTTAGTCATTTCCCCGCACTAATTCGTCTCGGCATGCCCAGGACCGGCCTCATTTCAGTACATGCTCCAGAGTCCGATCGTGCTCAGTCGCTAGACAAAGTGGCATGGCGATCCAGGCTCTATCATGGGAGTTCAATCATTTCACCTAACGTAGTTGAGCTCGGATTCGAATTCCGTAGCATCTACGATGTTACAATTCGTCCCAGCGTGTCCCAGGTATTGGGCCTCATTTCACCGTTGTCTCATTTCAGTACGTGCTCAAGAGTCCGGTTCGCAGTCACTCGCATGCGGTACGACCGAGCCTGGCCTCTGTCACAGGAGGGTCATTTCATCAAAGGCAACATGTAATTTCATTTCATTTGTGTTGTTGTCTGTCATTTCATTCCGTAGCATTTATGCCAGTCAATCAACTCCTAAGTCACTGATGCCTGTTGTTGTCATCAAATTTTGGACGGCAAGACGGCAATGGTACAAACTCTTAAATGAGTGCTTTCTCTCACATTCTCAATTGGAGCGGAGATGCCTTAGGGGGTGAGTGGCCTAATTTACTGCACTTATAAATCGTGCTGGGACAATGTGCTACAATAACCTGCAATAGCCTGCATTTTTCTGAACTAGTGACAGAAGTTCTGGGATTGAGAACCTTAATACAACTATCCCCATGCTACCTGGAAATAGTACCCCTCTAATATCAGGTGTGTTTGTACCCCTCTGCATAGTCCAGCTGATTGGAGACAGGCGACTGGGTGACACCTTAATTAGCTTTGCTGAGCTGTCCTTTCATCAATTTTACTAAAACAGCCTAAATGAACACTATACCTGCTAAAATATATATATAACACCAGTGGGCATCAGCAACCTGTGCTGTGATCTGTGCTGGAGACCAAGGGCTTTGGGATAAAGCTTTGCATGTGATGACCCCTACCCCTTGCAAAGATTGGAAGGAGAGGGGAAAGATAGGGAAGGGAGAAGATATTAAATCTGCTTCAGGTCTGCTCCCTTTTTCCTTTCCTTTCTATATCTGCGACTACACTAGTAAAAGGCGGCAGCCCAGTAAAGAGAAGCAATTGAAAAAGTGCCCCTTTTTTTTTGCAGGCTATATTAGAATTAAAGACTGTGGGGCTCATTGGTTAATATATCTTTATTTTACATCTTTTGCCTATTTTGCTCCACTGTGTGTTCATATTTAGAACCAAATAGGGCTTGGGCTCTGTCTTTTGGCCTGTCGGCACCTCTTGCTGGATAGACCAAATTTGTAGGACAGAAGTGCCTTATTAGGCCGTTTGTGGTCTGTGCCCGGCTGATTCAGAAGGGAGAAGGGGTTAACTCCACCCTGCTTAGTAAGGCCGCTATGTCGAGAAAAAGGCCGCCAGACGAGCACTTACCCCAAGAAGCTCCCCCAAAACACACGGGCTGCAAAAGATAGAAATAACCAGGTTGCAGCTGCCGCTGCCACAAAACTGGAGAAATTCGCACACTCCACAGCTGCACCAGCCTCACCCAGCAAGCTGAATTCTCATCAAGCAATTAATCAAACAACACTGCAGGGCAAGGATCAAAAAATTCTGCCCTGGACAGAAAGAGCCAGGGAGGCACAGCTTCCAACTCACCTACCCCCTCTGCTACTACTAAAAAAGCCACAAATAAGGGATCAGGGGGGCTGAAAACGTCTTCAACTAATTTAAATGTAGAAGAAAGTTGCATCCTAACTAGTATGCTAACTACAGCCCCTGCTATCACTTCGGAGGATATGGAGAGAGAACCCTCACTAAGAGAGGTATTAAATGCAATAAACGATTGTAAGCACTCAATCTCTAACTTCGATAATCAACTAAGGAGTATCAAGGATGATCTAGTCTCCATAAAACAAGAGTTAAGCAAAACAACACAAAGAATAACAGAACTGGAAGAGCAAGTAAGCTTTATAGAAGACGAGTTCACCCCAGCAAAGAATGAAATTCAATGGCTTAAAGATACCATAAACGCACAAGTCGCCAAATTGGACGACATGGAAAACAGAAATCGCAGAAATAACATTAGAATAATAGGTTTGCCTGAACGTAGTGAAGGCCCTAACTTAATTAAGTTCCTGGAAGACTGGTTCAGGGAGATCTTTGGGGGGGCCTTCTTTTAGCCCCTTATTTGCTATTGAACGGGCACACCGTACTATTTCAAGAAACCAGCATGTGGGAGACCGCCCTAGGCCCATACTACTAAAAATCCTAAACTATAATGATAAGGTGTCCTTGTTGCGGTGGGCTAGAGAGCTAGGTGACATTAGGTTCCAGGGTGCCAGAGTGTCATTCTATCCGGACTTCTCGCCTGACCTCCAAAAATGCAGAGCTGAATACATCCCAATTAAGCGCAGCATGATCAACTACAAGTTAGACTATGCCCTTCTATACCCGGCCCGGTTAAGAGTGACCGCCCTTGGCAAGACTTTTTTTTTAATTCTCCGGCTGAAGCATCCCAATGGCTCAAAGAGAACAAGAAGGACTTATAAGGAGAGGGGGATGTTTAAATTTTGGGGTTTTCCCCCTTTTTTTTTTTTTTTTTCTCTCCCTCCTGCTTTTTGCGGGAGGGGAGGGAAAGGTCAAGATGGTACTAATGTTTCTAAGAATTGTTATGCGGGGGGGTTTTCTCCCTTTTTTTTTTTTTTTTCCCCTTCTCTTCTTCCTCTCTCCTCTCTTGCTTTTTGCGAGAGGGGAGGGGAAGGATAAGATTGTATTAATGGTTGTAAGAACTGTCATGTGTCTATAGGTTTATGTATGGTAGAGGGTGGGAGAGGTAAGAGTAGATAGATGGAAGGACATGATTATATGACCACGCGATATGTCACGTAAGGTGGGGAGAATAGAGAGAGCCCACGGGTAATGGGGAAGTATAAATTAATCTAGGTATGTGTGGATGGGGTCAGTTTAGCCCCCTAGTTTTGTTTAAACATGCACTAAACACTTTAATGAAGTGAGTTTTTGAGGTAAGAAGTGAGGAAGTTGGGAAGGTATCAGCAAAGAGGTACTCACCGAGGCCAAGATGCAGAGAGCGGGGGCTGTTGCGACTCGGCGCACACCACCCCTGGAGGTGATACAGGGAGTGGGTTGCACCAAGAGTCACAAGCCTCCAGCGGGACACCTGACTTGTGTGAAGGTCTGGAAGATGGCTCATGCAGGATGGACCGGACCAGAAGGTAAGTGGCAAGCAGGTCTGTAAAACAGGTGAGGAAAGTCCAGAAACAGGCCGAGGGTCAAACACAGGTAATCAGTCCAGGAGCCAGCAAGGCTAAGTGCTGAAGGCAGAAGATAATCCAGGAGCAGGCTGAGGGTCAAACACAGGTAATCAGTCCAGGAGCCAGCAAGGCTAAGTGCTGAAGGCAGAAGATAATCCAGGAGCAGGCTGAGGGTCAAACACAGGTAATCAGTCCAAGAGCCAGCAAGGCTAAGTGCTGAAGGCAGAAGATAATCCAGGAGCAGGCTGAGGGTCAAACGCGGGAGAGAGCAGGAAGTCCGTAAAGCAAGCCAGGGGTCAGGTCAGGAGAGATTCAGCGTAGTCTTCAAACGATCCGGGTCACAACAGGAAGTGGCAAACAGGAACAGGAAATGGTAAACAGGAACAGGAAGCAGAGGAACACAGGTGAGCTGAGACAAACCAGCAACTTGTCTGTCTGCCAAGGCTCCTTTTATAGGCTGGTCAGGGGATTCACGTTATGCGTGCACTTGTGCGTACGCGTGCGCGCCGCTGAGTCGGGCCGCGAATGTGCGTCCGCTGGAGTGGCAATCCATGGTGCATTTGTGTGCGCCTGCGCGCAGGGAGATGGTAAGGTTGATCCAAGTTACTTCCCTGATAGTGCCCCCCCCCCGAGGGGCGGCCTCTGGACGCCCAAGCTGGCCATCAACTCCAGATGTTCCCGGTGAAAAGCTCTAATCAATCTTGGAGCATGAAAGTTACCAGACGGTTCCCAGGAGTTGTCTTACGATGGGTACCCTTTCCATTTTACCAGGTACTGAAGTTGTCTTCCCATCTTCCTGCAGCTAAGTATGGCTTCCACTTCGAATTCGTCCTCCCCATCGATTACAACTGGAGGCGGGGGAGGCTCCTCTCTCCCGGGAAATGGACTAGGGACTACTGGTTTTAAGAGAGATACGTGAAAAAACGGATGCATTCTGTACGATCTGGGCAAGTCTAGCTCGAAGGCCACAGGATTCACCATTCGCTTGATTGTGAATGGACCTATGAACCGAGGACCTAACTTACGTGAAGGGCAGGGTAATTTGAGGTGAGTAGAGGCTAGCCAAACCTTTTCGCCAATTCCAAAAGCTGGATTCTCCTTTCTTCCCTTGTCATAGTGCTTCCTGTAGTCGTCTTGAGCTCTTTGCATGGTCTCTTGAATTTTTTGAAAATTTGATTGGATAGAGACTATCCGATCCTGAACAGCAGGGACTGAAGTTTCAGGGATGGTGTTGGGGAGGAAGGAGGGATGGAATCCAAAATTCGACCAAAACGGTGTTTGGTGAGTAGCCGTGTGTACCGAATTGTTGTATGCAAACTCTGCATAAGACAGGAGGGAAGACCAGTCATCCTGGGAGCCGGAACAGAAACAGCGGAGATACTGTTCTAGAGATTGATTTGTCCTCTCTGTCTGACCGTTGCTCTGAGGGTGGAATGCGGAAGAGAGACAGACCTTGATTTCCAGGGTTTTGCAGAGTTCTCTCCAGAATTTAGAGGTAAACTGAGCGCCCCTATCTGAGACGATACTGTTAGGTACTCCGTGGAGTCTGACTATTTCCTTAATAAAGGTATTGGCAGTGTCCAAGGCAGATGGAGTACCAATCATGGGCACGAAGTGGGCCATTTTCGAGAGACGGTCAACAACGACCAGGATGGTGGTGAACCCTTCTGAGGGTGGCAGGTCAACAATAAAGTCCATGGAGATATCTGCCCATGGCCATTCAGGGATAGGTAAGGGTCTCAGTAATCCCCAAGGTTTGGCTTTAAATCCTTTGTTGCGTTGGCACGGAACACATGAGGAGACAAATTTCTGACAGTCCCGCCTCCAACCAGGCCACCAGAAGGAACGGGAAATTAATTCTGACGTCTTCCGTATTCCGAAGTGGCCAGCCAACTTGTGGTCATGAAAAGTCTTTAAGATTGCTGGTCTTACTTCCTGAGGGACAAAGACCTTATCCTGTGCCCAAAATAGATCATTGCGTCTCTCCAAGGAAGACACTACTGGATCGGTACAGCAGCTTGAGGCTGTTTTAATGGCAGATGCCAGATCAGATTGTGTAAGAAGAAGGAAATTTTGAGGTGACAGAATGGTGCTGGGCTCGGTTAACTGGGAGGATTCAGGGAGCATCCGAGAGAGTGCATCAGCTTTGCCATTTTTGGACCCGGGACGGTAAGAAATATGGAAGCTGAACCTAGAAAAAAAAAAGTGCCCAACGGGCTTGTCGTGGTCTTAAGCGCTTGGCTGTTCTGAGGTATTCTAGGTTCTTGTGGTCCGTAAAAATTGTAATAGGATGGGTTGCGCCCTCTAAGAGATACCTCCATTCTTCTAAGGCGAACTTAATGGCCAATAGCTCTCGATCCCCGACATCATAGTTCTTTTCTGGAGGACTTAACTTTCGGGATGCAAAAGCTACTGGATGCAAAAGGGCTTTGGGGCCCCGTCTCTGAGAAAGAATGGCTCCAGTGGCGGTTTCAGAAGCGTCAACTTCTAACACGAATGGCAAAAGCGGGTCTGGGTGCTGTAGAATGGGTGCTGAGGTGAACAAAGATTTCAGTTTAGTGAAGGCTTCCTGAGCTTCTTGGGACCATTGGAAGCGACCATGTAGCCTGGTTAACTGCGTAATTGGAGAAACAATGGATGAGAAGCCGATGATGAATCTTCGATAGAAGTTAGCAAAGCCTATGAATCTTTGCACAGCTTTTTTATCCCCTGGAGCGGGCCATTCAAGAATTGCCTTGACCTTTTGGGGGTCCATGGCGATCCCCTCAGTGGAAATGACGAATCCAAGAAATTGGACAACAGTCTTCTCGAATTCGCATTTCTCTGCCTTAAGGTATAGTCTATGTTTCCTAAGAATGGTAAGGACCTTCCTTACATGGTCTCGGTGTAGTTCGATGGTGGCAGAGAAAATGAGAATGTCGTCCAAGTAGACGACTACAAAGTCATCAAGGTAGTCTCTGAAAATATCATTCACCAGGTGTTGAAAGGTGGCTGGGGCGTTGCACAGGCCGAAGGGCATCACTAAATACTCAAAGTGCCCAAACCTGGACCGGAAGGCTGTTTTCCATTCGTCATTGGCACGAATCCGGACAAGGTTATAGGCACCTCGCAGGTCAAGTCTGGAAAAGATCTTGGCAGTCCGGAGGCGCTGAAATAGTTCTGGGATGAGCGGGAGCGGGTATCGGTTTTTGATAGTTATTTTATTGAGTTCTCTATAATCAATGCAGGGTCTGAGGCAGCCATCCTTTTTCCCAACAAAGAAAATACCCGCCCCGGCTGGAGATGAAGAGCGGCGAATGAAGCCTTTTTCCAGGTTTTCATCGATATAGGCTTTAAGAGCCTTTAGTTCAGTCTCGGACAGAGGGAATATGCGCCCAAAAGGAATTTCAGACCCTGGTAACAGTTCTATGGGGCAGTCGTAGGACCGGTGAGGTGGTAAACAATCTGCCTTCTTCTTATCAAAAACATCCTTAAACTCAAGATATGCTGGAGGGATATGCTGAAGATTGTCGGATGCAGGAATGACTGCCATACAAGGAGCTGGAACTGGAGGGAAACAGTGTTGAGAGCAGTAAACAGACGTAAAGGAGACCTTCTTCTTGCCCCAGTTAACTTGAGGGTCATGGGCCTGCAACCAAGGAAGCCCTAAAATAATAGGGAACATAGGAGAAGAAATTAAATCAAAGCGTAGGAATTCCTGGTGGCCTGAGTCCGTGGAGGTGAGAATCGGTTGGGTCTCCTGTGTCACTGGTCCGGAGCGGGGTAAAGACCCATCAGCCAAGTGGACAAGAAGATTTTGTTTTTTGTCATGGAGAGGGATGTGAAGATTTTGAGCCACCGAGATGTCCAGGAAACAACTGCATGCTCCAGAGTCAATTACGGCCGGTAGTTGAATCCTCTCTTCCGCCAGCTGCAGAGAAACAAAAAGAATAACATAAGACTGGGCAAGACCTGTGGCTTGATAGTTCATAACAACTTGCAGAGGTGGCTTACAGGGTCTCACTGGGCAGTTGCGGAGGTAATGGCCAACCCCTCCGCAGTACAGAAATAGGTTGGCCTGCCGTCTTCGTTGCCTCTCATCAGGGGAGAGACGAGGGCGAACAAGTCCTAGCTGCATGGGTTCCCCTTCTGAAGGCGCTCAGAGCGCCGCTCTCGCATGCGTCTGTCCAGCTTGGTGGCCAATTGAATCAGGTCCTCCAAAGAAGCGGGGGTCTCAACCCTAGCCAGTTCATCCTTTAGAGTTTCGGAAAGGCCTTGTCGGTATTGGTACCTGAGGGCAGCCTCATTCCAGCCGGTGTCAGCTGACCATTTGCGGAATTCGACGGTATAGTCCTCCACTGGTCTCTTTCCTTGTGTCAAGGCGTGCAGGGTGGCTTCAGCTGTAGCAGTACGTTGTGGGTCATCGTATAACTGACCCATGGAGTTAAAGAAGGTTTCCACAGAGTTCAGGAGGGGACTTCTTTGTTCCATGAGGCTATGTGCCCATGCCTGGGGTTCGTCGGACAGTAGGGAGATGATGAATCCGACTTTCACTATTTCGGAAGAAAAAGTCCTTGGTTGCAGGGCCAGATATAAGGAGCAGGCGTTTTTAAATGCCCTGAACTTTTTCCGGTCGCCCGAAAATCGCTCGGGTGTAGGTACTCTCGGTTCAGGAACCGCCATCATCATGGCGGGTGGTGAATGGGCCTGAGGTAAGGAGGCCCCGCTGGTAGGTGCTGGTGCTGTGTTAACTGGTGCGGGTGTTCCGGCTAGTTGCTGCAGACGGCTGTCAATTTGGGTGTACCCTTCCTGCAATTTCTGCACAGCGTCTGCGAGGACTGTAACTTGCTGGCATAAAATCTCCAAGGGTGAACCCGCTCTGTTGGCCTCTGACATGGCTGGTTTGTACTATCAGCAAAGAGGTACTCACCGAGGCCAAGATGCAGAGAGCGGGGGCTGTTGCGACTCGGCGCACACCACCCCTGGAGGTGATACAGGGAGTGGGTTGCACCAAGAGGCACAAGCCTCCAGCGGGACACCTGACTTGTGTGAAGGTCTGGAAGATGGCTCATGCAGGATGGACCGGACCAGAAGGTAAGTGGCAAGCAGGTCTGTAAAACAGGTGAGGAAAGTCCAGAAACAGGCCGAGGGTCAAACACAGGTAATCAGTCCAGGAGCCAGCAAGGCTAAGTGCTGAAGGCAGAAGATAATCCAGGAGCAGGCTGAGGGTCAAACACAGGTAATCAGTCCAGGAGCCAGCAAGGCTAAGTGCTGAAGGCAGAAGATAATCCAGGAGCAGGCTGAGGGTCAAACACAGGTAATCAGTCCAAGAGCCAGCAAGGCTAAGTGCTGAAGGCAGAAGATAATCCAGGAGCAGGCTGAGGGTCAAACGCGGGAGAGAGCAGGAAGTCCGTAAAGCAAGCCAGGGGTCAGGTCAGGAGAGATTCAGCGTAGTCTTCAAACGATCCGGGTCACAACAGGAGATGGCAAACAGGAACAGGAAATGGTAAACAGGAACAGAAAGCAGAGGAACACAGGTGAGCTGAGACAAACCAGCAACTTGTCTGTCTGCCAAGGCTCCTTTTATAGGCTGGTCAGGGGATTCACGTTATGCGTGCACTTGTGCGTACGCGTGCGCGCCGCTGAGTCGGGCCGCGAATGTGCGTCCGCTGGAGTGGCAATCCATGGTGCATTTGTGTGCGCCTGCGCGCAGGGAGATGGTAAGGTTGATCCAAGTTACTTCCCTGATAGAAGGTCACGAACGCACCCGCTAGGGGTTGCCCTGATGGGCTGGGGAGGAGAGGGAGGGAGGGGCGGGGGGTAGGGGAAAAGGGGGGCAGGGGGACGAGGGAGGCCAGGGAGCAAGGGGGGGGGGTAAGTAAAGGTCAAGTATAAGGTCCAGATTTGCACTATTCATGAGTCACTAAAGAGAAATTTAACTAAATTAAAGATTAAGGGGAAGTATAAGTATAGGGGTAACAAGTTATTTTTAAGAGGGTTAGTGTTTATCATTGCTACTTTTGCAACATCACTTTTACTTCAGCGAGAATGGTGTTAACACTTAAATCACGTTGTAATACACGAGTTATGCATCTTATTGGCAGGATTGAAGGGGGGAGGGGCCTGACTATCAGGGTTCCGAGGTCTTTCCCCACCCTGCCCATTTTCTCTGCATGGGGGTTTCCTTTTCTTCCCTTTTTTTTTTTTTTTGTGTTTGGCCTTTGCCTCGCTTAGGAATTATGTATTTAACTCCACCCCTCGATCAGAATTTTCCTGTTGTTCTGATATTTTGTCCGAGAGCTAATCCACATGAGGCGGCATATATTTCCAAATAGCTTAGATGCAGGGTAGGAAACTCGACCTGGTCTCCTGGAATGTTCCGGGTCTGGGAGACCCGGCCAAGCGAGCCTTGGTCCTGTCACTACTGGAGGGAAGGGGGCCAGGTATCCTTTGTCTCCAGGAGACACATCTTGTTGATGACACGGTGCCCCTGCTCCGTGGTCGGAAATGGCAGGCCCAGTATTACTCAACATACTCCTCCTATTCGAGAGGTGTGAGTATCTTGATAGATAGGGGAATACTATTTTCATGCTATAAAGCACAAATAGATCCGCTGGGTCGTTATGTTTTTCTACATTGCTCACTGGAAAATAAATCATATGTTCTAGCAAATATTTATGTTCCACCGCCATTTAAGCTGGAGATTTTGTACGAATTAATTTCATTTATTATAGATAAGCCTGGGACACCGGTGATAGCAATGGGGGATTACAACGAGGTACTAGATAAATGTATTGATAGGTTCCCTACTCCGCACCAAATAACCCCCGGGGAAGAAGGTAGGTTAGCCCGGTTTCTACAAGAAACAGGGCTAAGGGAAGCCTGGAGAGTACGGCACCCGTTGGAAAGGCAATACTCTTGCTTTTCAGCTTCCTTTTCGACCCTATCTAGACTCGATATGGCCTTTGTTAACCCTGAAGCTCTACTTCTTATAGGAGCAATAGAATACGGCCCAAGGAGGATATCGGACCATTCGCCTTTGACCTTAACTCTGAATACGGGAAGTAAGCCTTATCGTAGGGAGTGGAAAATAGGTCCAGCTTGGCTGGAGTTAATTGATAATCCTGAACAAATAAAAACGTCTTTAAAAGAATTTATTAGCATAAATACTGATACGGCACCGGCGGGGGTGGTTTGGGACTCTTTAAAAGCATACCTCAGGGGCCTCCTTATACAACAAATCGCTAGAATTAAAAGTAAGACGCGAGAAAGGGAGGGGGAAGTTAAAAAGGCTGTAATGCTGGCAGAACAAAAATACATTCTCAACCCAAACCCGGAAACCCCAAAAAAATGGCTAGAGAAACAGCAAGACTATAAGACAGTCACCATTAGGATTAATGAAGATAAACGTATATTCCAGAAACAACTAAACTTTGGCGAAGGGGAGAAAGTGGGACGTATGTTGTCCCTGTTGGTCAAAGTAAATACTTCTCCCTCGGTGGTCTTGGCGGTGAAGACCATACAGGGAGAGATTTCTTTAGATCCAATGACTATAACGAAAACATTTAGTGACTACAATAGCTCCTTATATAAATCACAGATAGATGCCGATAGAGGGGAAGCGATCCCCTTTCTCGACAATATAAATTTTCCAATTTTGTCTGAGAGGGAACGGCAATTAATGGAGGCCCCAATTACCCTGCAGGAGTTAATCAATGCTGTGGCTGGTATGCCAAACTCAAAATCACCAGGTCCGGATGGATTACCAATTGAGATCTACAAAAAATATGGCAAAGTTTTATTGCCAGAATTGCTTAAAACTTTAAGCCAGGTGCATTTCATGGGGTCTCTTCCAGCTTCAATGACGGAGGCGACTATTGTCGTTATTTCGAAGGAGGGAAAAGACCCCATGGATCCCTCTTCATATCGCCCGATTTCTTTACTATGTACAGATGTAAAAATTCTGGCTAAAGTTCTGGCTGCCCGATTAAATACATGTGTGCATAATCTAGTCCACCCTGACCAGTCAGGGTTTATTCCGATGAGGTCAACCAGTACAAATATACGTAGAACTTATCTGAATATACAACTACCAGTAGATGATGAGGGTCCAAGGGCCATTATGGCATTGGATGCCGCCAAGGCATTCGATAGCCTTGAATGGGTCTATCTATTTTAAGTACTGGAAAAATTCGGCTTCGGATCAAATTTTACTAACTGGGTAAAATTACTTTACACCAACCCAAAAGCAAAAATAAAGATCAATAATGAACACTCAGATTTTTTCAGGTTGGAAAGAGGAACGAGACAGGGGTGCCCCCTGTCTCCTCTCCTTTTTGCTCTGGCAATAGAGCCACTGGCCATTGCTGTTAGAGCCAACGGGGATATACGTGGATTTAGGCGAGGGCCAGTCGAAGAGAAGATAGCATTATTTGCTGACGACGTCTTGTTTTACTTAGGAGATGTCCATTCTTCACTTAAAGCAGCAATAAAAATGATGAGCGAGTTTGGGAACATCTCTGGATTGACAATCAATTGGGATAAGTCGGCCCTCTTGCCAATAGACCCAATCCCAGGGGATATAGTACTCGACAATTTTATTTTCAAAACAGTCAAGATTCTGAAGTACCTAGGGATATGGATCACTAGAGATATAAACTCATTCTTTAAGTACAACTTGGCTCCGCTACTTTTAAAACTTAAACACAAGGCTGAGGTGTGGGGTCGCCTTCCGCTTTCGGTGGCCGGGCGATGTAATCTTATTAAAATGATATGGCTGCCCCAGATCCTGTATCTGCTCCACAATGCCCCCCTATGGATCGGTCAGAAGTGGTTCAGGAGGATGGATTCCCTCTTCAGAGACTTGATCTGGAAAAAAGGACAGCCTAGGATAGCTCTGACTACGCTCCAGCTTTCGCCGGAGGAGGGTGGAGTAGCAATCCCCCACCCCAGACGGTATTTTGTGGCATCCTAGCTACAGCACCTAGCAGGGGGGGGGGTTCTCTAGGGGCCCAGGCGCTAGCCTGTTGTTGATAGGCTGTCCGCATAATACACTCATAGATGCTCTCGAGGCTAGTTCTTTCTATATAAGCTGCCCAATGGTAAAATTAATAAAAAAGCTCTGGCAAACAGCTAAGGCAATGTTGGGTTACCAGGGTATATCAGATCTCGCCCCTTTATGGTATAACAATAACCTAGAAGAGCTAGCTAAAATTACCAAGTCTAGGGAATGGGAAAACCAGGGTCTTACTCGATTAAGTCAACTATATGCTGGGGATAATGTGAAAACTTTTGATGCTTTGAAACAGGAATTTTCCCTTTCTAATAAAACCTTTTACAAATATCTTTAGGTAAGGCATGAAGCCCAGACCCAATTTAGACTACAAATACCGCATTGTACACAAATAACTGTCCTGGCGCAAGTTGTGTCCTCGGATTCAATTAAAGGAGTGATCTCTGGGCTGTATGCCAAACTGGGGGATAAAATAGGGGAGCGTAGTGGACCAACGAAGATCAGGGTAACATGGGAAAGCGAGGTGGGCCCACTGTCATCAGAAGAATGGGATCGGGTTATCAGTCAAGTAAAACGGGTCTCAATCTCCCCATCACATAAAATGTCACATCTCTATTTTTTATATAGAGTATACTATACTCCTAGGAAAATGTTTAATCTGGGCTGGCGGGATAATGACCGTTGCCCCAGATGCGGCTTGGTTGGAGACTTTATTCATATGCTTTGGAAATGTCCGAAGCTGTTTAGATATTGGACACAGATTATTGAGGCAATGAACGAAGTTTTGAGGCTAAATCTAGAGGCAACGGTCAAAACCTGCCTTTTGGGTCTTTTGGAGAGGGAAAGGGTTCCGAATAACACCATCGACTCTGTTTTAAGGGCATTATTCCAAGCCAGGAAGCTGATTGCTCAGCACTGGCAGTCGCCACTACCCCCGACATTAGAGGAATGGCATAGAAACATGAATACAATAATAGGTAATGAGAGAGTATTTTTTACCAAACAGGGCAATTACAGGAATTTCCTAAGGGTATGGGGACTTTGGACGACAACAACCCCGGTAGACACTGAGTGATATTCTAGTTATATCTTTATCGAGGCTCTATATTAGGTTTCAATTTTTGTTTTTTCCTTTTTCCCTTCTTTTCTGTGTTTATTTTGTTCATTTTTTTTTTCTCCTTTCCTTCTTTTCCCCTGCCCCCTCTCCCCTCGCTTCCCCCCCCGGCTTCTTCCTGCTAGCTTGCGCGGGGGTGCCAGGGGGGGGATGGGGATTGTGATACACGGGCTGGCGTCATAGTAAAATGGGGCTTGACCAAGGGAAGGGGGAGGGTTTTGGGGGGGTGGGAGAACGGGGGGGTTAGATCAAAATAGGGGGAATATAGTGACATTAGCACTGTTTTATTATATATCCCAGTACAAATTGTCGGTGGTTAAATTTGTAGTGCATTAAGTTGGGATGTTAAATGTTGTTTTGATGATGTAAATGTCTTTACTATAAAAAATAAAAAAGGAATTGTTAAAAAAAAAAAAAAAAAAGGTTTGGTATTTTCCGATCCGGGACGGTAAGTTATGTGGAACTGGAATCTAGTAAAGAAAAGTGCCCACCTGGCCTGCCGTGGTCTCAGTCTTCTGGCGGCTTTCAGGTATTCCAAGTTCTTGTGGTCCGTATAGATAAGGATCGGATGGGTTGCTCCTTCCAGGAGATAGCGCCACTCTTCAAGTGCCGCCTTGATTGCCAACAACTCCCGATCGCCGACATCGTAGTTCCTTTCTGCCTCTGATAACTTACGTGAAAAAAAGGCGACCAGGTGCAAAAGGGCTTTGAGTCCCTGTCTCTGGGAGAGCACTGCCCCACCCGCTATTTCCGAGGCATCCACTTCCAGAATGTATGGCAGGGTGGAGTCGGGGTGTTTCAGGACTGAGGCTGAAACGAACAGGTCCTTCAGCGTGGTGAAGGCCGCCTGGGCTTCGGCGGACCACTGGAATTTGAGACCCTGTTTGGTTAACCTGGTTATGGGGGAAATGATGGTGGAGAATCCTCTTATGAATTTTCTATAAAAATTTGCGAAGCCCACAAACTGTTGTACTCCTTTCTTATCGGTCAGGGCTGGCCAGTCTAGGATGGCTGAGACCTTCTGGTGGTCCATCTCAATGCCCTCCACGGAGATGATGAGACCAAGGAAAGGGATACTCTTCTGTTCAAAGACACACTTTTCGGGCTTAGCGTATAGTCCATGGAGTCGTAGTCGTGTCAATACGTTCTTGACGTGTTCTCGGTGCTCAGCTAAAGAGGAGGAAAAGATTAGAATGTCATCAAGATAAATAACAACAAAAAGGTCGAGAAAGTCTCTGAAAATGTCATTCACAAAGTGTTGGAATGTGGCGGGGGCATTACACAGGCCGAAGGGCATAACTAAGTATTCAAAGTGCCCGAAGCGTGTACCGAAGGCAGTCTTCCACTCATCTCCACTCCGTATACGAACAAGGTTGTAGGCCCCTCGAAGGTCCAACTTAGAAAACACTGCTGCAGACCCCAGTCTCTGGAAAAGTTCTGGCACTAGGGGCAGAGGGTAACGGTTCTTGACCGTAATCTTGTTGAGAGCCTGATAGTCTACACATGGGCGTAACGAGTGGTCCTTCTTCTCCACAAAGAAAATTCCCGCTCCTGCAGGTGAGGTGGAAGGTCAGGTGAACCCCTTTTCTAGGTTGTCATCAAGGTAGGTCTTTAATGTCCCCAGTTCCAGTTCGGATAAGGGGAAGATTCTTCCAAAAGGAATCTCTGCTCCTGGAAGGAGTTCAATGGGACAGTCGTATGGCCTGTGTGGTGGGAGAGTCTCTGCACCCTTCTTGCTAAAAACGTCCCGGAAAATGTGATAGACCTCGGGTACCGCTTGACGGGTTTCGGCCTCAACCTCCAGGCACAGTAGGGAGGCAGGCGCCAGGTGAACAATGCTGATGACAGTAAGGAGAGGGGAACTCAATCTTCCCTAGGATCCAATCAATTTGTGGGTTATGGGCCCTCAACCAGGGCATGCCCAGTATGATGGGAAATAATGGGGACTTTGGATGACATCTAAGCACAGCAATTCTTGGTGAATCCTGGCAATAGTAGCTGGTAAAGGAGAGGTCTCGTGGGTTACTGGTCCTGATTTAAGAGTGGACCCGTCGGCCAGGTATACAGAAAGTCCTTTCGCTCTTGGTCGTAAGGGGATGTGGTACCTGGAGGCGAAGGAAAAGTCCATGAAGCCACTGCACGCCCCCGAATCAATAATTGTGCTGGTGTAAGGAAAGCTCTGCTGGGCCTAGTAGTTCCTCGTTGGTGCGATCGGGTGCGCGGGCTCGAGCGGGTGCGCGAGCTAGTGCGCATGCGCGAGAGCGAGCGGGTGCGTGTGCGCGGGCACGGACGGGCGTGCGCACGGTCACTGGCGCCGAGCGGGCTATTTAAACTGGCCATCTCCACACAGTTCTTGCTGCCTGATCTACAGCGTTCCGCATGTCCTTCCTGAAACTCTCTGTCTCTGTGTTTGTGACCCGGCTTGCCCCTCAACCTGCTCTGCTGTCTGCCTGCCCCGACCCCGGCTTGTCCACGACCATCCACCTGCTCATCCCTCTGGCTTATCTGCATTGTGCTCCACAGTTACCAAACCCGGCTTGTCTGACCATTCTGTGCACCTGTCCTGGAGTGACCTGTTGCCTGCTGGTTCCTGCTGTCCGCTGCATGCCGGTTCCTGTGACCACTTACCTGCCAGTTCCTGTGACCTGTCTGCTGGTTCCTGTTGTCCGCTACGTGCTGGTTCCTGTGACCACTTACCTGCCAGTTCCTGTGACCTGTTTTCTGCTGGTTCCTGTTGTCTGTTACCTGCTGGTTCCTGTGACCACTTACCTGCCAGTTCCTGTGACCTGTTGTCTGCTGGTTCCTGTTGTCCGCTGCCTGCTGGTTCCTGTGACCACTTACCTGCCAGTTCCTGTGACCTGTTGTCTGCTGGTTCCTGTTGTCTGCTACCTGCTGGTTCCTGTGACCGCTTACCTGCCAGTTCCCGTGACCTGTCTGCTGGTTCCTGTTGTCCGCTACCTGCTAGTTCCTGTGACCACCTACCTGCCAGTTCCTGTGCCCTGTTGTCTGCTGGTTCCTGTTGCCTGCTGCTTGCTGGTTCCTGTGACCAAGTACCTGCCAGTTCCTGTGGCCTGCTGGTTCCTGTTGTCTGCTGTCTGCTGGTTCCTGTTGTCTGCTGTCTGCTGGTTCCTGTTGTCTGCTGTCTGTTGGTTCCTGTTGTCTGCTGTCTGCTGGTTCCTGTTGTCTGCTGTCTGCTGGTTCCTGTGACCACTTACCTGCCGGTTCCTGTGGCCTGCTGTCTGCTGGTTCCTGTTGTCTGCTGGTTCCTGTTGTCTGCTGTCTGCTGGTTCCTGTCATCCCCATGTCCAGGATTGCTGATCTTCACACAGCCTTCTCTACAACACCTGACCTGCCTGCAGCTGTTGCAAAAGGGCTTTGAGTCCCTGTCTCTGGGAGAGCACTGCCCCAACCGCTATTTCCGAGGCATCCACTTCCAGAATGTATGGCAGGGTGGAGTCGGGGTGTTTCAGGACCTAGGCTGAAACGAACAGGTCCTTCAGCGTGGTGAAGGCCGCCTGGGATTTGAGACCCTGTTTGGTTAACAAGATTGGTCATCAAGATAAATAACAACAAATAGGTCGAGAAAGTCTCTGAAAATGTCATTCACAAAGTGTTGGAATGTGGCGGGGGCATTACACAGGCCGAAGGGCATAACTAAGTATTCAAAGTGCCCGAAGCGTGTACCGAAGGCAGTCTTCCACTCATCTCCACTCCGTATACGAACAAGGTTGTAGGCCCCTCGAAGGTCCAACTTAGAAAACACTGCTGTAGACCCCAGTCTCTGGAAAAGTTCTGGCACTAGGGGCAGAGGGTAACGGTTCTTGACCGTAATCTTTTTGAGAGCCTGATACACACATGGGCGTAACGAGTGGTCCTTCTTCTGCACAAAGAAAATTCCAGCTCCTGCAGGTGAGGTGGAAGGTCGGTGTTGTCTGCTGTCTGCTGGTTCTGTCAGCTGTTGATCCTGCCAGACACTCGTGCTCCCTTCAACTCCTGCACCCCCTGTCTCCACTATCAGGGACTGCAAGTCTGGGAAGTAAGAGAGGTCTCCTACTGCAATCTGGGCTCGCCACTAGGTACGTGACAGCTGGTTTGGATGTTCCCTTCGGGAAGCTGCAAGACAATGGGAACAGCCAGGTGAGACATATGGTTAGGTGACACAGGGGTAAAGGCAGGAGAGATGGAGAAGCACTTACGGAGCTTTGCTGGGCAGGTTCGTACAAAATGTCCTGGTTCTCCGCAATACAAGCAAAGGTTGCCGACTCGGCAGGATTGACGTTCCTCGGGGGTCAGAGAGGGGCGAAGCAAGCCCAGCTGCATGGGTTCCGGGACATCAAGCCTGGCGGTAGTAGGAGCTGGGGGAACTGGATACGGAGGACTGGGCACACGGGGAAGCATCCAAACAGGACGAGAATACCCGGCAGATCGCTCAGCGCGTCGCTCCCATAGACGTCTGTCTATCTGGATGGACAGTCCCATGAGGGCCTCCAAGGTCTCTGGTGTGCCCACACGGGCCAGTTCGTCTTTCAGGGGATCTGAGAGGCCCATGCGAAACTGGTAGCGCAATGCAGCATTATTCCAGTCTGTATCAGCGCTCCAGCGCCTGAATTCCGTCACGTAGTCTTCCACAGGCCTGCCTCCTTGCTGCAGGGTATGCAGGGCTGTCTCCGCGGTAGCGGTTAGCTGCGGGTCTTCATAAAGTGAGGACATGGCCTGGAAGAAGGTATTTAGGGTATTCAGTGAGGGGTCTTTCTTTTCCAGGAGCCGATGGGCCCAGGACTGGGGTTCATCTGACAGCAGGGAAATAACAAACCCAACCTTGGTGCCTTCGAGGGAAAAAGTCCTTGGTTGTAGGGCAAAAAGGAGCTCGCAAGCATTGCGGAATGTCCTGAATTTGCTCCGGTTACCGGAAAACTTCTCAGGCGGGGGAACCCTGGGTTCCGGTGGCAACATCACCACAGAGGGTGTAGCAGAAGTCCCAGAGGCAGCAGAAGCGGAAGCGGACAGAACTTGGACACGTTCCTCCAGGTTAGCATAACCTTCCTGCAGGTTCTTCACCACCTGAGATAGTCCCGCAAGATGGCGGCAGAGATCGTCCATGGGAGAGGCTCCCTGCGTGGGCTCGGACATGGCTGTCCGGTACTGTCACGTACCTAGGGATGGAGCCCAGAATGCAGGGAGCGGCCTCTCGTATGCCTCTGGCTCGTGAACCCCCGAAGGTGGAGACAGGGGCTCGCGAGTGCAGGGGAGCACAAGAGCCTGGCAGGTGGCAGATGTGGTCCTTGACCGGAACAGTGCAGGGATCTGGAACACGGGAACTGCAGGCAGTACGGAAAGTTCTGAGACTTGCAGGAACTTCTGGAACAGCTGGCAGCAGGGAGGTGTTCTGTAGGCCCACAGGGACACTGGTCAGCAGACTGATTGGAAGATGTGCTTGGAACACAGGAACGCTGGGCGTAGTCAGGCAGGCCGGGTCAACACTGGCAGACAGAGCAGGTTCAGGCAGAGGCAGGCGGATAGTCAGGGTACAGGCAGGGTTGGCAGCAGGCGGGCAACAAACAGGACCAGAGGAGCAGGCAAAGAATAGTCAGACAAGCCGGGCTCGGAGGCAGGCAGCAGGCAGGTGAAGTCAGGAACAAGCCGGGTAGCAGGAATCAAGCAGGTAGTCAGCAGATAGCAGGGGTCTCAGGAAACGAGTAGACTGGACAGCAAGAGGCCTCAGTCACAAACTTCCTTTTAAAGGCCTTTGGGCGGCAAGTGTTGAATCACGGCGTGTCAGCGCGTACCCGCGCACGCACGTGCGCGCGCGTCCACTTCGCCAATGCGAGCCAACAAGCGCTGATTGGTTCTGAAGGGAGTTCTGCAGGCAGGTCCTCCTGGGTCACTGGGATGTCTTCCTTGACAGGTATATGAATCGGAATGGTCTGCGATAGAAACAGCACTCGTGGCAGTACATTCATCTTGAGTATTGCCGCTCTTCCGAACCAAAAAAACCTGATGATGACCTGATGCACTCTCTAGGTCATTTGACATTCAGGATGAGGAGCCCACCTCTGAACCTGAGTGGATCATTCCTACCTCTTGTATTCTTGCCCATTCTACCCTGGACTCAAAAATTCCTCCTAGCAAAACCTTCGTTCCAACCAAGTTAAGAACTAAGATCCTTCGTTGGGGTCATGATTCCAAGGTGGCAGATCATGCTGGGGCCCTCTGATCTTTCTTACTCATCAGCCACCACTACTGGTGGCTTACTCTTCCTTCTAATGTTAAAGATTACGTTAAGGCTTGTCATATCTGTGCCAAGTCTAAATTCTCCACACAAGCTCCTGCTGGTCTTCTCATGCCTTTGCCCATTCCTAAGGAGCCCTGGTCTCACATTGCCATGGACTTTATCACCGATATTCCACCTTCTGAGAATAATATGGTCATTTGGGTGGTAATTGATCAATTCTCCAAGATGGCTCAATTTTTCCATACCTGGCCTCCCTTCTGCTCCTGCCTTGGTTCCCATTTTTTTTTGAGAAAATTTCCGGCTCCATGGAGTTCCTTCCCATATTGTTTTCTGACAGGGGTGTTCAATTCACTTCTCGCTTTTGGAGAGCCTTTTGCAAATCCCTGAACATTACCTTGGATTTTACCTCTTCTTACCATCCTCAATCCAATGGACAGACTGAGAGGGTTAATCAGGAGTTAGAGG
Organism: Lithobates sylvaticus; assembly: GCA_028564925.1. Classification (NCBI taxonomy): domain Eukaryota; kingdom Metazoa; phylum Chordata; class Amphibia; order Anura; family Ranidae; genus Lithobates; species Lithobates sylvaticus. Next base: position 135,091,857 of record CM053032.1, read on the forward strand.
TCTTTCTCTGTACTTTAGTCTCGGCTCATCATGATGATGATTGGTCATCACTACTCCCATGGGCAGTGTTCTCTCACAATAATCATGTTCTCATAATCAGTTCTCAGAAGACACCCTTTGTCACAGTTTATGATAGCAATCCTTTAGCTCCCTCTTCCTATGACCTGTTCTCCTGACATCGAAGCTTTGGCTACCGTTCAGGAATCATTAGATTCAATTTTTTTTTGGCTTTATAAATGCAATTATTGCTGCAGTAGCTTCTATACACAGTACAGATGTGCCACTTTACAGGTAGATTAAGGGGACCCCCCAGGCACTATATTGTAAGGAATTTTTCACTTTAAAGAGGAAGTTAACCCAGAACAAAAAAAATAAATAAAAATAAACCCTGCAAGGCAAAGGTAAGTTATGAATAACCTACCTGAGATCGAAGCCCCCGAAGCGGTCCTCGTTCTTTATCTCCGTCGCTGCCATGTATCCCGGAGTGACTTCCGGGTCTCGCGGCTCTGGTGATGTGATTGGCCGGAGCCGCGATGGCGTCACTCCGGCGCATTTGCGCGGGAGCCGTCAGTGACGGCGTGTTGGCCTTCACTTGCAGTGCGCCCAGTGTGCCTGCGCAGTTGTCTACGGTGCGCATGCGTCTTAAACAGCGGCACCCTTTTTTTGTAAAATATCTCCTTAACTGTGTAGATTAAGGAGATATTTCTTGGACCTACAGGTAAGCCTTAATCTAGGCTTACCTGTAGGTCACAGTTGCCTGTAAGGGTTTACAGTTTTTTTTTTTCCTTTCCTTCCTTCAGCTTACTAATTAAGGGGAGTGCCTAATTGCTCCCAGGTGTTTCAGGCCTATATAAATTTGTGTAGAGCTCATGTGAAATTGCCAGAATTTTGGTTGGAAGCCAAACAGTGAGGACACTGTGTGGAGAGTGAACAAATTTTGCTTTTTTGACTGCTGGTGATTGCTGGATTGCATTTTTAGGTTCTTTCTGGACCTTTTCCATTTTATCTTCTTAATACCCTTTTCTTCTTACACTTTTTAAACAGTTTTTTTTTTTTTTTTTTTCCTTTCCTTCCTTCAGCTTACTAATTAAGGGGAGTGCCTAATTGCTCCCAGGTGTTTCAGGCCTATATAAGTTTGTGTACAGCTCATCGTGAGCCTGCTCATCCTTGAGACTGGTTGAACTCTGTCCAAGTGGAACTTGTCTAAGTGGTGAGTTAAAACCAGGAGTTTATAACAGGAGGTTGTAACAGGGGTCATAGTACCTGTGCAGGGTAAGTACCTGAGTGTGGTCTGAGTAGTGTGTGTGGATTGTTAGTACCTGTGTATTGTCTTGTTGAGTATTAGTGTCAGGAAGCTAGTTGTTAGGTAATTTGGACTGGGTATAAACTCTAATCCTCATTAAATTTATAGGTACGATGCCTGGCGGGTGTGGAGAGGCAACTCGGTGTACATCTTGTGGCATGTATGCATTCCTTGATCATCTGATCGAGGGTGAATACTGCTGTGCAAAATGTAAGCACATTGTTTCCCTGGAAGCCCAGGTTCTGAATCTGGGGAAGCAACTGTCAGCACTGAGAAGTCCCTCCATACTAAAGGGGAGTCGGGAACGTACATGGCAGGTGCCGGCAGGGGCCAGCACAGAGATGGGTGGAGAAAAAGAGGTGAAGGCACTAGAAAATAGTAGATGGGTGACAGTCAGGAAGGGTAGAGGGGGAAGGGCCAGGGAGGCCGATCCAGGGCTGGAGCATGCCAATAAGTATGCTCCATTGAGTGACATTGGTGATACCAGTCAGGGACCAGCACTGCTGGAGCTGAGGGACTCTCCTAGCTGCCAGGGGAAGAACTCCTCCAGTGAGATTGGGGGAGGAGCAAAGGGAAAGGAAAGACAGATTCTGGTGATAGGGGACTCAATTCTTAGAAGGACAGAGAGGGCAATCTGTAACAAAGACCTGAAGCGCCGAACTGTATGTTGTCTACCGGGCGCTCGGGTTCGGCACATCACGGATCTGGTGGACAGATTACTGGGAGGGGCTGGGGAAGACCCGGCTGTCATGGTGCACGTTGGCACCAATGACAAAGTCAGAGGCAGATGGAGTGTCCTAATAAACGATTTTAGGGAATTGGGAGCTAAATTGAGGAAAAGGACCTCCAAGGTAGTATTCTCAGGAATACTACCGGTACATCGAGCCACACCAGAAAGGCAGAGGGAGATTAGGGAAGTAAACAAGTGGCTGAAGAGCTGGTGTAGAAAGGAGGGGTTTGGGTTCCTGGAGGACTGGGACGACTTCTCAGTCGATAACCGGTACTATAGAAGGGACGGACTGCACCTAAATGAGGAGGGTGCAGATCAGCTGGGAATAAGGATGGCCAAAAAGTTAGAGGGGTTTTTAAACTAGGCGATGGGGGGGAGGGGCCAGAGATAGGAATAGTCAGCGTGGAACATATTCCAGAGGGTAATATTAGGGGCATTAGTGGTAGGGTAACTAAAGCACATAAACCCAAGGTAAATATAGTAGCAAGTCCTAGTTGCAATCTCGGAACACCCAAGAGGGTAGTATGTGACTGGTCAAAATATAGTAATGCATTAAAGTGTTTGTTCACCAATGCCAGAAGTCTGCCAAGCAAAATAGGTGAGTTGGAAGCTCTGGTGCATCAGGAGAGCTATGATGTAATCGGTATTGCTGAAACTTGGCTGCAGTCCTCACATGACTGGGCTATAAATATTCCTGGCTTTGCACTCTTTCGGAAAGACAGAGTTAAAAGGAAAGGTGGAGGGGTCTGTCTGTATGTGAGAAGTGATCTCAAAGCGAGTGTGAAAGAGGACCTGGGGGATGGAGAGTGTGATGAGTCTGAAGCATTATGGGTGGAACTGCATACAGATGTGCGTAGTTCAAAGTTAATCATTGGAGTTTGTTATAGACCACCCAATGTTAATGAGGAGGTGGATACTCAGCTCCTTGCTCAAATAGAAAGGGCTGCAAGGGCTGGGACAGTGATAATAATGGGGGATTTTAACTACCCAGAAATTGACTGGAATAATGGCACTGCTGGGACAGTTAAAGGACAAAAATTTATAAACCTATTACAGGACAATTTTATGGTCCAGTTCATTGAGGCCCCAACCAGGAATGATGCTCTGCTGGATCTGGTAATCTCAAACCATGCAGAGCATATTACTAATGTTCAGATAAAGGAGCATCTGGGTAGCAGTGACCATAACATGATTTCATTTGATGTTAGCTGTAAGCAAAAATCACATACAGGAAAGATAAAAACACTTAATTTCAAGAGGGCAAATTTTCCAAGGATGAGGGCTGCTCTCCAGAACTTAGACTGGGAGAGAATATTGGCAACAATGGGCACAGAACAGAAATGGGGATTCTTCAAAAAGACTGTTTGTGAACTCACTGCAAAGTATATTCCCATGGGCAATAAATTTAAAAGGCTAAAAATAAAACCTATGTGGCTCACGGCCAAAGTTAAAAAAGCTATAAACTATAAGAAAAGAGCTTTTAAAAAATATAAAAATGAAGGATCACTAGTGTCATTTAAATGTTACAAAGAACATAACAGAATATGTAAAAAGGAAATCAAGGATGCAAAAATTCAAAACGAAAGACAGATTGCAAAAGATAGTAGGACAAACCCAAAAAAATTCTTCAAATATATTAATAGTAAAAAGGTCAAGTCTGAGCATGTAGGCCCTTTACAAAATAATCTAGAGTGGGTGACTGGGGACAAAGAGAAGGCTAATTTATTAAATACTTTCTTCAGCTCTGTGTATACAAAGGAGCATGGGGGAGCTCATGTCCACAATGGGGGTGGTAGTGACACAGCCCTAAATCCACAATGGCTCAAAAGTGATATGGTCCAGAAATATTTAGACAGAATAAAGGTGGATAAAGCACCTGGACCTGATGGCATCCACCCACGGATCCTAAAAGAATTGAGCTCTGTAATTTCAAAGCCATTGTATCTAATTTTTAGGGAATCATTAATGACAGGAATAGTACCACTGGATTGGCGCAGGGCGAACGTGGTGCCTATATTTAAAAAGGGAACAAAGTCTTTACCAAGTAACTATAGACCTGTTAGTTTAACTTCTATAGTTGGGAAGATACTGGAGAGATTATTAAAAGACCACATAGACGAGTTCTTGCAGGAAAAAAATATTTTAAGCAACAGACAGCATGGATTCATGAAAGACAGAAGTTGTCAGACAAACCTCATTTCTTTTTATGAGTTGGTAAGTAAAACCTTGGACAGAGGCGTGGCTGTGGACGTGGTATACTTGGATTTTGCAAAAGCGTTCGATACAGTTCCCCACACACGGCTCATGTGTAAGGTAAGGTCTACAGGTTTGGAAATATCGGTTTGTAAATGGATAGAAAACTGGCTAAAAGACAGAATTCAGAGAGTCGTGGTTAATGATTCTTACTCTGAATGGGCTAAGGTTATCAGTGGTGTACCCCAAGGTTCAGTGCTGGGACCCTTACTTTTTAATATCTTTATAAATGATATTGGGTCTGGGATCAAAAGTAACATTTCTGTCTTTGCAGATGACACCAAGCTATGCAGTGGAATAACGTCCTTACAGGAGGTCTCCAATTTACAAGCTGACCTCAATGCTCTGTCAAATTGGGCGACTATGTGGCAGATGAGGTTTAATGTTGATAAATGTAAAGTTATGCACTTGGGGGCTAAGAATATGCATGCATCATACATGCTAGGGGGAGTACAACTGGGGGAATCCGTAGTGGAGAAGGATCTGGGGGTTTTGGTAGATCATAAACTCAATAATAGCATGCAATGCCAAGCTGCGGTTTCCAAAGCGAGCAAAGTCCTTTCTTGTATTAAGAGAGGTATGGACTCCAGAGAGAGAGATATCATTTTGCCCCTGTTCAAATCATTAGTAAGACCTCATCTGGAATATGCAGTTCAGTTTTGGGCACCAGTTCTCAAAAAGGATATTGGGGAACTGGAGAAAGTGCAGAGAAGGGCAACCAAACTGATAAGAGGCATGGAGGAGCTCAGCTATGAGGAAAGATTAGAGGAACTGAATTTATTCACCCTTGATAAGAGGAGATTAAGGGGGGATATGATCAACATGTATAAATATATAAGGGGTCCATATAGTGAACTTGGTGTTGAGTTATTCACTTTACGGTCAACAAAGAGGACAAGGGGGCACTCTTTACGTCTAGAGGAGAAGAGATTTCATCTCCAAATAAGGAAAGGTTTCTTCACAGTAAGAGCTGTGAAAATGTGGAATAGACTCCCTGCAGAGGTGGTTCTAGCCAGCTCAGTAGATTGCTTTAAGAAAGGCCTGGATACTTTCCTAAATGTACATAATATAACTGGGTACTGACATTTATAGGTAAAGTTGATCCAGGGAAAATCCGATTGCCTCTCGGGGGATCAGGAAGGAATTTTTTTCCCCTGCTTTAGCAAATTGGAGAATGCTCTGCTGGGGTTTTTTTTGCCTTCCTCTGGATCAACTGTGGGTATAGAATGGGGTATATGGGATTGTATGATATATATATGTATATATATATATATATATATTTTTTGTTTAATTTGTGGTTGAACTGGATGGACTTGTGTCTTTTTTCAACCTAACTAACTATGTAACTATGTAACCACTTTAAGCATCAATAAATCACTGCTCATTTAAAAATGAATTTTTTTCAAAACTTTTTTTTCATTCATACATGTCCCCCAGGGCAGTACCCAGACCCCCATAACCATTGTATGCCCAATTACTTGCATATAAGCCTTCAAAATGGGTACTTTTGATTTTTCCCGTTCAGGTCCCATAGACTTTAATGGGGTTTGTTATTCGGTTTCCAAACTTGCTTAGCACCAGTGTCCAGGGGTGTCAACCAACACCACCACCATGGGACTTTGCCTGTAGCACCAACAAAAGTAAGATTTTAGGCCAAGAGACTCTTTGCTAAGCTCCGTGTAATGGAGATCTTACAGCACCCCTGGTATGTAATGGAACTCAGTGAGTGATTACTTGTATCTAAGTAAAGCATCTTTAGATGAACTGATCCAGCATAATTGTTTCCCTTGCACTGAACTATGGCAAAATGACAACAAACCCTGGAAGAAAGAAATCTGCTCACATTAAGTCATGTAATGAATATCCTGCCTTACCCTAGCTAACCTATTTCTGAAAGAATTTTAAGTCCAAAAATGCATAATTTCTCATCAGTCACAACATTGCTTAAAGCGCAATTTAAGCCAAGATCTTTTCTGTTTTGTATATAGTGAGAAAAGGTTGGAGCTCCTGTTTAGCTTTTGTTGCTGTTATGTCCCAGATAAGAAGATTTCCCCTAAATTCCTGTCCCAATGACAATATAGGAAGTGGAAATAAACTTTAACAAAGTGAGGTAAAATTTTTAATTTGACAGATGTCAACTGGTAAAAAGCCGCAGCAGGGTTGGGGTGTGGGGGGGGGGGGGGTTAATTGACAAAGTGTGCCCTTTCCTTGCTATGGTTCCATCTTCTGATCACCTCTGCACATTTATGTTTAAACTTTTTTGGACATAGATGCCTAGTTGCCCAGACCAAATTAACCGCTTCCTGACCCGTGCACGACGATGTACGTCGGCAGAATGGCATGGACAGGCATAAGGGCATACAGGTACATCCCTTTGAATTTGCCACCGTGCCATTGCGTGCGCGCTGCCGGTCGGGACCTCCGTGGGTCCGATTGCGGGTCCCGCGGACTCGATCGCCGCAGGGATATCCGCGATCGTCTCATGGAGAGGAATAACGGGGAGATGCTAAAGTAAACAAGCATCTCCCCGTTCTGCCTAGCAACAGTGACACCGATCTCTGCTCCCTGTGATTGAAGCAGAGATCAGTGATGTTCCACGCCCCCCACAGTTAGCAACACGCCCCTAGGACACACTTAACCCCTACACTGCCACCTCCTGGTTAACCCCTTCACTGCCAGTGTCATTTACACAGGAATCAGTGCATTTTTATAACACTGATTGCTGTATAAATGGTCCCAAAAATGTGTCAAAAATGTCTGACGTGTCCGCCATAATGTCGCACACATTTTGATATCACATTTTGATATTATGCACTATATGCACTATATGGTCCATGTGCTTAGGATTCTACGCATATAGGGGAATTAATGGGGAGTCAAAAAATCCAGTACTATAGAGGCTTTCAAGACAAGGCAGGCGGTAATTTTATCATCCAAAGGGTCGAGTGTATACAAAGGGTGTCCTTACTCTGGAGTGACTAAGGTCTACAATGTCCGTGAAATCTCCCCACAACAATTAAAAGCTGTTTTAATCAAATGCCTCATTTATTTTATAGTAAGAAAATATACAATATATGTTAATTTAAATTGTAGCCAAAAAAGAGGAGTTTATATATATATATATATATATATATATATATATATATATATATATATATATACTGTACATATACACACATACACGATACTGAATCCAGAGGAAAAGAAAATCTCCAACTGAGGCTAGTGTTATTGATGTGAGCTAAATTTTCTTTCCTTAATTGAAGCCAAATGTTGCACAGGTTGCATGCTGGGAACTCTGGCAGCCTCTCTGCCATACACTGAAACTTTCTGAAAGGCATCTTATATCAGGCACATTACTGAACCTCCCTGCAGACATTTCCTTTGGAAACAGACGTTTCTCTCTCCTTTTTCTTCAGCTTCCACAGCTCTGGATTTTCTGTTTGCAGTCTTCGCTGACACATACGCAGAAACAAATTTCAGTAAAATAATGTGTAATCGCTTAGTTGAAAATTATAGTTATTCGGAATTATGGCACTACTCCAGATAAACAAAGAATTTGTAAAAAAGAAATGTTCTTAAGAAAAAGGGCACTATACGAAGATGCAAAAGTGTTGTCACAGTTAATAAATCTTGAAATTCTGCCAAAGTCTTCTGAGAACGACATATGGAATTTCTTCAACTGACATGTAAGTCGTACATTTACCATACAATTTATTTCACATAGTGTTATTGTCTGGTGCAAGGGTGTGTATTATGCATGTATACATGTTTGTATTTTATTATAGACCGACTTGTATACAACACAAGTATTGCATTACTATCATTTGGGGAAAAGTGCCTCTGGTTAAATGTGTACTCTACATCTTAGTCTGGCAAGATAATGTTAACAGCCTGGCATGGTGTTGCTGGCTCCTCTTGTAGAAATGGAGATTAAACCAGAATACAGTCAGAAGTGGTTTGTGGTAGTGAATCAAAGAAATATATTTTTGATTTAAATTCTTCTTATTATTTATATTAGGCCTGTTGCATCTATATTTCAAAATTAGGTTATAATGTTTGTGGGAGAAAATATATGTGTGCTTTGATATAAAAGAATAACTTACCTCTGCGTATTACATGCTGTCTTGTTGAACTGTGATTTGTAAGGATGGTAATACTAAACTGTTAGATTATGTGAAATTGCTACGAATGCAAATATCTATCTTTATGGCAACTATAGAGAACGTTACTGGCAATTGTGTTAAACTGTATTGTGTAGTTCCTTTTGTTTTAAGAAACTTTAGGTTAAATGAGGACACAAATGAAAACGGGAAATATTATTATATGGTATTACTAAGCAGGAAGTCAAAGCAAACCTGGAGTAGAAATGCAAGCCCCTGTAATCTTAATCATCCTGCCCCTCAAAATAATACATTAAAAACAAACTTATAACACTTACCTGTGTGAGGAAAAAGCTGCTCTGGGCTTCCACAGTGTTTGATTACATGTCCATATGTCTAGAAATTTGGTTACATCATTTCACTGAAGTGGCAGGAAAATGGACTTTGAGGAAAAGCTAACTAATCAGTGTATTTATCCAATTCCTTACCTTCAATTGAGTTCTTAGGGCCAAATATGCCTAGGTATGTAATCATGTGACAGAGCCCTGAGACATATTTTATACAATGCATGTACATTTTTTTAACATGCTAAAAAAATCTTGATCTGGCCTAAACCATGTCAAAGGTTACAACAGTGCTGACATACAGGTATATTTTAGAAGGATAAGTTCATCTTTGGAACCAGCTCCTGCTGCCTCGTTCCCTGATCCCCCTTCCCCATTACAGTGGGCGGGGGTTCTTCTCCCCAAACTCACTGTCATTTTTTGAAAAGAAGAACGCGGCTGTGCGGGGCTTTGCCCACAAAGCAGCATCATTCATTCACAGTTTCCAGTGAATGAACAAATTACAAAAACTGTCTTCCATCATGGCAGATGGACAATTTGTATTACAAAGCGCTGCACATTTTCGGTATAATATTAAGCCTTATCCTTCCCGTTAAAAAAAATTCCAGGTGTGGCACCACCCCACCTAGCCACTTCATCCAATGACAAAACGCTTTTCATTCAATGAGAAAATACAAAGCATTCTCAGAATGGTGCCCATGCCGAGCAACCACCCTTCTGTGTTCAAAATGCAGCAGGGTAGCTGCTCACGATGGAACCTAGGAGCTAGTGGGGATTACTGTGGTAACAGTGTCTACTGCATTGACTTCCAGCTTCTAGAGGGATTCCACGGGTATGGTATATGCATAGTTACATTGTTCCAAGCTGGACTATTGGTCCAAGACCAATGTATAAAATGAAACACCTGAAAGTCTTCTTTAAGCACTTAAGCCCCAGACCATTTGGCTGCCCAAAGACCAGAGCACTTTCGATTCGGCACTACGTCGATTTAACTGAAAATTGCGCAGTGGTGCGACGTGGCTCCCAAACAAAATTGACGTACTTTTTTCCCCACAAATAGAAATTTATTTTGGTGGTATTTGATCACCTCTGCAGTTTTTATTTTTTGCGCTATAAACAAAAAAATAGCTAACATTTTTGAAAAAAAAAACATTATTTTTTACTTTTTGCTATAATAAATATCCCCAAAAAATATATAAAAATATGTTTTTTCCTCATTAGAGGGATATGGAAAAGCTCAGGGGGGGTACCTCGTCCTAGAATTGTGTATAGAAAACGAAAAAGGGGGGTTTTTAGCCAACCTAACGGACTATCACGGTACCTGAACGGACATATGTCTCAATACAAAAGAATAATTCTAAATACTTTTATTAACACATAATATACATAAAACATGTCACATATAAAAAAAGGGGGGGTCATTGCAGTCCAAGAATGTACATATACATATAGCTATTAGTAAATCAGAATGCTGAAACAAACTCGCAGAATGCTGGTTGACGCGTTTCGCTTAAAGCTTCTTCAGAACCAGAGTATAGCATTTCGTATATCTGTTGTATATATCAAGAAGACAGGGGGGTTATTCATGAATGGACTGACAGATTATATGTATTTAGATCAATACTCAATAATATAGGTGCAAATAGTTTACAATGGGTGAGTGCAATCAAAAAAGCTTAAAAATTGCCTACCTTCCAGTTTATGTTGACAAGGTAGAAGCTAGTATATGTCTGCCGCACCCAAGTTAGTTACCTAAAAGTGAGTCTCTCGGGATCGCCAGAAAGGACTCGCCGAGTTTGGGGTCTGAAACCAGCAAACAGGGCATAATCTGCAAATGGAGGAGGGGAAAAAAAAAAAAAAAAAAAGGGGGAGAATATTTTCAGTAAAGATTCTAAGAAGTGATCAACCGGTAATCAGTCCCATATGTGGATATTACATCCCATATAGACAAGTATATGAGGAAAATACTCACATAAAAATTAGAAAGAGAGGAAATTAGCAGTAGTAAACCAAAGATGTGCCGGGTTTAGCCAGTGGCGCAGTGGTATTTGCGGATAGATCTAACGTGCCGGTATCCTGGAATTAATAATGATAATATCAAGGATAGGTAGAGATATACTGGCTTCCATTTCCAAAGCCACTCTGTATATATACCTTGAGGATCCCACGGAGTTCTAATTAAGAATCCCCATGAAGGATAATAGTTTCAAATCGATGGCCTCAACACTATAGCAGATATAGCATCACATAAGTGAACTGAGAAAGAACAAAAGAAGAGAGGGATATATAAATATATGTCCACTAAGTTCCAACAGTATTTAATATTATCTATCAATGTGGTAGACCACAGCCTGGTTAATCCAAAAGCGTACCTAATAGCCATATGGGAAAGGGGAACTGCCACAACTGGAGAAGATCACCGGCTCTTCAAAGTACAGCTTTTAATAGCTGAATCCATCAATAGCAGACTCTATGTAAAGGAAAAATAGTAATGGCTAATAACAAAGCTCATTTTAAATTTTGTGTATGCCCGGGGCTATTTAGTCCCCAAGGCACCACCTAAAGCGAGGAAAACAGCCTAATAGTCAGTAGATATTTTCAATGAGTATACCTGAATACAGTTTGGCAGAGGCAGCTTCCCAGCACTCCATCTCAGACAACCATCTGATGGAGTGCTGGTTAAATAGTGTGTTTTGGCGCCAAGTTGGAGGGAGGAGGAAGGAGACCGCCCCATAGGGTTGATCAGAGATCACTCCGATCAGCTGGAGGGGCCGCCAGAAGGAATGCCAGAGTGCACTAGTATTGGCGCTGCTATGCGCATGCGCCAAATCAGGCCGGGGGGATAGAGTCCGCATATGAAGCGGCTCGTCCGCCGCGGCCGAAAACGAAAGTGCGCGCATGCGCAGTAAAGAGTATGCGCATGCGCAATGGAGGAACGGGAGTAATTCCCGATCCAATCGAAGTAAAACAGTATTGAGGATGTAAAGCCCTTACCAAACACATACTGTCACTTGAGCCAGCATCGTTCAAAGTAACACTGGCTTATGGAAATGAGAACAAAGTCGGTTTGCAAGATCGATCCTAAGAGAAAAGTAGAAATAGATATCAAAGATAGAATAGAAACTTTTTGTAAAAATGTAGGTAAAAATAAACAAGGTTTGAAAATAAATAAATATAAATAAAAATAAGATATGACAATTAAAAAGTGAAAAATAAAATAAAAATAAAAATAAATAGGAATAAATAAAATTAAGAGTAAAAATTAATAAATAAAAAATAGATGAAAAGATAATAATAAAAAATCAAAAAACAAAAAACAAAAAATAGGGGTTTTAGAAAAACAAATAATAAGGGTGAAAATCAGAGTAAATTAAAATCAGTAATTTTTTCCTTCAACATTTGCAGACCATGTCCGAGATGGAAAAATGGGAAATGAGCCTCCTCCGACGCCACCACCGCAACGCCTCCTCCGAGGCAGCTATGGTTGGGTCAAATTCCCCTCCACAATGCCTGTTGAAATCCAAGCCAGAGGGAGATCAAAAAAATAGCTCATTAGCCTTGGTGTTATGCTGGAATCATTATACCAATATACAGGGTTAGAGTTCCGTTTGGGTCCCATATGAGGTAACCGAAACAACACATTTTTCTTGATACTCCACTCAAGACAATGGGAAATTGTCTTGAGTGGAGTATCAAGAAAAATGTGTTGTTTCGGTTACCTCATATGGGACCCAAACGGAACTCTAACCCTGTATATTGGTATAATGATTCCAGCATAACACCAAGGCTAATGAGCTATTTTTTTGATCTCCCTCTGGCTTGGATTTCAACAGGCATTGTGGAGGGGAATTTGACCCAACCATAGCTGCCTCGGAGGAGGCGTTGCGGTGGTGGCGTCGGAGGAGGCTCATTTCCCATTTTTCCATCTCGGACATGGTCTGCAAATGTTGAAGGAAAAAATTACTGATTTTAATTTACTCTGATTTTCACCCTTATTATTTGTTTTTCTAAAACCCCTATTTTTTGTTTTTTGTTTTTTGATTTTTTATTATTATCTTTTCATCTATTTTTTATTTATTAATTTTTACTCTTAATTTTATTTATTCCTATTTATTTTTATTTTTATTTTATTTTTCACTTTTTAATTGTCATATCTTATTTTTATTTATATTTATTTATTTTCAAACCTTGTTTATTTTTACCTACATTTTTACAAAAAGTTTCTATTCTATCTTTGATATCTATTTCTACTTTTCTCTTAGGATCGATCTTGCAAACCGACTTTGTTCTCATTTCCATAAGCCAGTGTTACTTTGAACGATGCTGGCTCAAGTGACAGTATGTGTTTGGTAAGGGCTTTACATCCTCAATACTGTTTTACTTCGATTGGATCGGGAATTACTCCCGTTCCTCCATTGCGCATGCGCATACTCTTTACTGCGCATGCGCGCACTTTCGTTTTCGGCCGCGGCGGACGAGCCGCTTCATATGCGGACTCTATCCCCCCGGCCTGATTTGGCGCATGCGCATAGCAGCGCCAATACTAGTGCACTCTGGCATTCCTTCTGGCGGCCCCTCCAGCTGATCGGAGTGATCTCTGATCAACCCTATGGGGCGGTCTCCTTCCTCCTCCCTCCAACTTGGCGCCAAAACACACTATTTAACCAGCACTCCATCAGATGGTTGTCTGAGATGGAGTGCTGGGAAGCTGCCTCTGCCAAACTGTATTCAGGTATACTCATTGAAAATATCTACTGACTATTAGGCTGTTTTCCTCGCTTTAGGTGGTGCCTTGGGGACTAAATAGCCCCGGGCATACACAAAATTTAAAATGAGCTTTGTTATTAGCCATTACTATTTTTCCTTTACATAGAGTCTGCTATTGATGGATTCAGCTATTAAAAGCTGTACTTTGAAGAGCCGGTGATCTTCTCCAGTTGTGGCAGTTCCCCTTTCCCATATGGCTATTAGGTACGCTTTTGGATTAACCAGGCTGTGGTCTACCACATTGATAGATAATATTAAATACTGTTGGAACTTAGTGGACATATATTTATATATCCCTCTCTTCTTTTGTTCTTTCTCAGTTCACTTATGTGATGCTATATCTGCTATAGTGTTGAGGCCATCGATTTGAAACTATTATCCTTCATGGGGATTCTTAATTAGAACTCCGTGGGATCCTCAAGGTATATATACAGAGTGGCTTTGGAAATGGAAGCCAGTATATCTCTACCTATCCTTGATATTATCATTATTAATTCCAGGATACCGGCACGTTAGATCTATCCGCAAATACCACTGCGCCACTGGCTAAACCCGGCACATCTTTGGTTTACTACTGCTAATTTCCTCTCTTTCTAATTTTTATGTGAGTATTTTCCTCATATACTTGTCTATATGGGATGTAATATCCACATATGGGACTGATTACCGGTTGATCACTTCTTAGAATCTTTACTGAAAATATTCTCCCCCTTTTTTTTTTTTTTTTTTTTTTTTTTTTTTTTCCCCTCCTCCATTCGCAGATTATGCCCTGTTTGCTGGTTTCAGACCCCAAACTCGGCGAGTCCTTTCTGGCGATCCCGAGAGACTCACTTTTAGGTAACTAACTTGGGTGCGGCAGACATATACTAGCTTCTACCTTGTCAACATAAACTGGAAGGTAGGCAATTTTTAAGCTTTTTTGATTGCACTCACCCATTGTAAACTATTTGCACCTATATTATTGAGTATTGATCTAAATACATATAATCTGTCAGTCCATTCATGAATAACCCCCCTGTCTTCTTGATATATACAACAGATATACGAACTGCTATACTCTGGTTCTGAAGAAGCTTTAAGCGAAACGCGTCAACCAGCATTCTGCGAGTTTGTTTCAGCATTCTGATTTACTAATAGCTATATGTATATGTACATTCTTGGACTGCAATGACCCCCCTTTTTTTATATGTGACATGTTTTATGTATATTATGTGTTAATAAAAGTATTTAGAATTATTCTTTTGTATTGAGACATATGTCCGTTCAGGTACCGTGATAGTCCGTTAGGTTGGCTAAAAACCCCCCTTTTTCGTTTTCTATACATGTTTTTTCCTCAGTTTAGGCTGATATGTATTCTTCTATATATTTTTGGTAAAAAAATTGCAATAAGCATTTATTGATTGGTTTGCGCAAAAGTTATAGCGTCTACAAAATAGGCGATAGTTTTATGGCATTTTTATTAATAACTTTTTTTTTACTAGTAATGGTGGCGATCAGCAATTTTTATCGTGACTGCGACATTATGGCGGACAGATCGGACACTTTTGGCACGATTTTGGGACCATTCACTTTTATACAGCGATCAGTGCAATTAAAAATGCATTGATTACTGTGTAAATGTGACTGGCAGTGAAGGAGTTAACCACTAGGTGGCACTGTAGGGGTTAAGTGTGTTCTAGGTACTGATTCTAACTGTGGGGGGGAGGGGCTATGTGTGACATGACAATGATCACCTGTTCCGATCACAGGGAGCTGTAATCAGTGTCAGTGTTCTTAGGCAGAATGGGGAAATGCTTGTTTATCAGCATTTCCCTGTTCTTTCTCTCCGTGAGATGATCGTGGGTATCCACGTGGACATCGAGTCCGCGGGACCCGCGATCACAGTCACAGAGGTTAGCGGCGCGCGCGTGCGTGCCCTCAAGCAGCTTCTTAAAGGGCAACGTACAGGTACGTTAATCTGCCTGTACGTGCCCTTCTGCCGACGTATAGCAGCGTGAGTCGGTTGGCAAGCGGTCAAGTTATTAAGCCCCATTTCTACTTGAGCTGAAGTTGATGCCCCATGTACCCCATGTGTTTTTTATACTTTGGATTAAAGAAGCTTCATAGAGACATGGGGATTGATATGAAGATGACAGGGGGGTGACTGCACTTCAGCACTATTGTTACCTTAGAAATATTTTAGGCTGATAGTCCATAATATCTGCTTGTTGATACTTGGAGATACACATTTCAGTGCATGCCTATTTTTGGAATTCACGATTTTTGTGTATGTCAAAATTTGAATATTACTTTTCTACTGTAGTATGCAATGTATACTGTTTTCTGTACTGCAAAAAGTCCAATAAAAACTGTTAGGACGGGTTAGGTGCACTTTAGGGCCTCATGCACACTGGATTACTGTAAATGATGTTTATCCTGACAAGAGGAAATCAATGTTAAAAACTCACCTAAGCTGCATTTTTTTTAAACCAGTTTAGCAGTGTTTAACAGCGTTTGGAGTTTGGGCATTCATTTATTTCATTAGCCAGAATTTCATTTTTTTCCTAAAGTCCTAAATGCGCCTAGTGTTGGCACTTTTTATACCCAAACATTACTGAATGCGATTCTTCTACATTCAGGAGAAGGACCTATGACTGCCTCTAAACTCTGCTGTTCCTAAACTCCTAAATCGAATAGGCTTTTATTGAGGTGCGTTGGGGGGCTTAGGCAAAAAAAAATGCCAAAAGCCCCAAAAATATCAATTTAGGAAAAGCAGAGTGCATAAGGCCAAAGGGAGCTACAAGGCTTTTTTTTTGTATTTTTTTGGGCATGCATGCCTTCATGGCTGCACAGACTCACTAAATTAATTCAGAGAACCAGTAGAGCCAATAACTATTAAAAACTGGAGTTAGGCCACAGGTGCGTTGCTCCTGATTGCAGGTAAGATAGGCCTTAATTACAGCACGAAAAGCAGTCATTGGCTGCCTAATGCCTGTCATTCTTCTAAATAAACCTAAGGGGGTAGGATGGTGAGTTTTATGTTGACTGTAGACTCTCTTTTTCTCCCTCATTTAGGCTGAGTTCACATTGCCATGCAGAGTCGCTCACAGCAGGGGTCAAGTGCATCCCTGTTCACCATTTCAGGTCCGATTTCCGTCCATATTTTTGGTTGAATTCAGACCTGAAACAGACCAGAAGACGCGCAGGACTCCTGTGCAATTCGCTCCGCAGCTGTCCCGGAGATATGTGAACCAACTCCATAGAGAGCCGGTCACAGTCTCCTGACAGGCGAATAGGATGTGGGGAAACCCACATCCAATTCGCAATAGTGTGAACCCAGCCACAAAGTTAGAATTCAAACTGAAAATTTGTGGGGGTGTCTCTGGCTTGGTGGATCAGTTCCTCCATTTCAGCGGTTCTATCAATACGTCGGATATTTTTATTGTTTCTTAAATCAGCTTCTAATGAGGTAAACTGGGGTAGAAGCATGTTAGGAAAGCGTTGTCACAAGCACATATTTTTTGGTGCCTTGCTATGAGTATATGTGCAGTAGGCCTTGTATTGTGGGCTACTCCAATATGTCTGGACCAGGGCTTTTTTAGTTTCTTGCTAGAAGTTCTAACATTTCTTTTCTAAATCAGGGTATTACGTGGCCTGTGCTCTAGTTGTTTGGTGTTTTCTCCAGTAGGCTAATTTGTTTTGGCATAGGGCATTAAATTGCATACGGGATTCTCTTTTCGATTTGGCGGCGGTCTGCAAGGAAAATATCCCCCCTTATTACATCATTTGTGTTCTATGATAGGGTGAGCATTTTGCCATTGTGGAGCCTTTAAGAAAAGGAACCTGCCATGCTTCTTCAGCAATACGAGGTATCTAGGAGGGGGCAATTTTTAGAGAGTAGAATAGAGACTCCCTTGGATTTGGAGTCTGAGGTAGTGAATGATAGGCCGTCCTTGGTAGTAGTGATTGTGTAATTTTGGAATGCGTCAGTACGGAAATGAGTCTCTTGAAGGAAAATAATATCTGCCCGTATAGTAATCGTGTTCTCTTTTCTGGGATATTTAGTCCCTTGGCATTCAGTGAGAACAACAACAAAAAAAAAAGTTAACCAGCATTGTGTAATCGAGATATAAGCCTCAATTCACAAAGTCATAAGGTACTTCCCACATTAATATCCACAAGAACATTTAAAATTCAATTTTATCTCATTTTATTTACACCCAGAATGTTCTTTTTTCTGTCATCCTCATTAGACTCCCATGTTCATGCCAGACAGAAGGTAGCATTATTTTGTAGGATAAAAAATGATGTAATGATCCTTGAGAACATTCTTTTACTTATAGAATACCACAAAAATCAGTAAGCCAATATCTAAATTCTATGCAGTAAATTCAGCAAATTTGTGTAATAAACGCTTTAAAGAACTGATTTTGTTAATATTAAAATTAACAAATAGTTTGCCATTTACATATAGCTACCAGGTCCCTCTATTGCACTTTCCCATTGATAAATTGTTACCTCTACCTCTACCTAATGCTGCTTATTGTCAGACTTTTTTGCTCATCCAATGCTGATGGTGATATTTGTAACACCGAAGCCTTAGTATGTGATAACTTTAGACAAAGATTTCCAAATTTTTCAATAAAAATTCATATTGGAAAAAAAACACAGTAACAAAAAATGCTTTTGTGAACTGAAACAAAAGTTTTGTTAAGAAATAAGTTTTGAAATATACTTGTAACTAGATTATAAATATGGCTGGATTGGCTGCTCCTGATAATGTTTTAAAGTGTATGTCAGGGAAAGTAAAATAAAACAGATTCAGTGCATCTCTGCCAATGCATGCACGTTTCCCCATGTGTTATCCCTTTAAAAACAAATGCAAGTACACAATACCTGTTAATTCACCAAAATGTTGGTGCTCCTAACTTTTTTTTGGCTCACAGCAAAGTGCTTTTGCAGCACTGAAATCCCCAACAGTGTTGTATTGCTGGATCCCGGCAATATACATAAAAAATCATTTTAAAAAAATGGCGTGGGTTTCCTCCCCCCAGTCTATTACCAGGCCCTTTGGGTCTACTATGAATATTAAGGGGAACCCTGTGCCAAAAAAAAAACAAATGGCGTGGGCGTCCCCCCAAAATCTATACCAGGCCCTTATTCGAGCATGCAACCTGACAGGCTGCAGGAAAAGAGGGGGGGGGGGGATGAACCGTACCAGACCACATTCGAGGAGCATTAAAGGTTTAGAGGTAAATTTAGATAATGCCTGGACATACCCTTTAATTCAGACCAAAAATAGGAGCAACAATAAAGAGGGATCAGAGATTCCTGATGCAGGAAAGAAGGATAAATGACTGTTGTACCACTGGCATCACTACTGATGGTTTCCAAATGTTACCCCCTTTTCAGGCAGTTCAGACTATAAAGGATCCATACCACACTTTACAACTATGGGACGTGTACCTTGATCTCACTGTTTTCACACAGTCATAGACAGGCTTTACACCTCATTCACACTTGTGTGACTTTGGACATCAAAGTTGCATGACAAGTCTACCCCAGGTTTTCCAATGATAACCATACATATATGTGTGACTTAAAGTCATAGAAACTTCAAAATAGTTCATGCACTACTTTGGTCTGACTTTTATACAACCTGAGGGCCATAGACTTCAATAATTACCTTCAAATGTTGCATGAAAAACATACCTAAATGTTTTACATGCAACAGTGGGTCCAGCTTTGCAGAGGGACAACAAGTAACATCCAAGTTGAACCCATCCAAAGTTGCGTCAAAGTTGCCTCAGTCGTGCAACTTTGGAGTAGTAAATGAAGCCTTAATACAATACACCATGTAGTATAATATGAAAAACAATTGTTGAACTATTATATCGAAGCAGATAACAGGCAAATGAACTAATATTTAATCGGACACAAATAATTCATTAAGGAATTAGTAGAGACAGTTGTAGGGTTAAAGAAAGCACAGAAATGTAAATTAGTAATGGATGAAAATAACAATTAGTAACTAGTAATAAAATCCATTACACATTCCAAATTTTGTGGAGTATCTATATTGCCTAAGATAAGAATACTCCAACAGTTTACCTTATTAAAGGAGAACTCCTGGCACAGGGATTTTTGTTAACTAGTATGTAACCAAACGTTACTTCTGATGGGGTAAATGCCATGTTTGGTCCTTATCCGCATGGATAATGCTGGGACACTAGTGGCATTAGAAGATTTCCTCTAGCAGCACTTGAGGCTATCATCGGTCAGCAACATCATCTGGATACCATCTGGCCATTCAGCGAAATCCAAGTATACCACGTCCACAGCCACCCCTCTGTCCAAGGTTTTACTTACATCCTCATAAAAAAAAATCAGGTTTGTTTGACAAACTGAATAAGCTTGCGAGCAAACCAAACTAATGACTCAGAACCTTTCTTAATTGATACAGCTGCTGGCACTGATCACAATCTCATAAGTGCATAAATGTATAAAAACAAATAAAATGTCACGCTATATTAAAATTACTAATGTGATATGACACATACAAAAGCATGAATATCAACAAACCATGCATGATATTAAACATAATACCATATAATATATATAAAAAGTCCATTGTGCTGGCAAACTAAAACAATAACAGATGAAAAGTGCCATACTATATTGAAGTAACCAATGTGATATGTCACATATAAATAAAGTTCATGAATGACATGTAGAGGGGTGCCAAAGTCATTCATAAAAAATGTCCATTGTGCTGGCAAAGCAAAATCCTGTGATAGTGCTCTAAAGTTGACAAGGTGACAATGAACTTGTGCTCCCCCATGTGAATTTGCTCACCTCATGGCGTTTGACCGCACACCTAAGTTTAGTCAAAAAACGCCTGTGAACCACCCCTGGGTTCTATGTGAATGAAGCTCTTTGGGATCCTGAGATGTCCAGCAGTAAGTTCCTCCATCCATATGTAAAAATGAAGTCTAAACGTATTTTATTTATAAAACATCAATCTGGGTACTCACATCTTCCAGTTGCTGAAGCGCACCACTCTATAGCAGATATTTTGTACTTTTTGCTATAATAAATATCCCCCAATTTAAAAAAACAAAAACAAATTTCAAGTACGATCAAGCCCATTATTCATGGTTTGGGAGGATCAATATTTAAAAAATGGATATAGTACCTCGTTTTCTCTATCTATTCCAAACTATACCCATAGTGGCCCCCCGTTCCTTTTTTTTTACTCTACAATCTGCTTTCACAAGGTTTATTTGGGGTTGCAATAGACCTAGATTACAAAGGAGAATCCTATCTCTCCCTAAAGCAAATATATTATTACCACGTTGCAGCAGTGTTAACTAGACTAGTAAACTGGTTCACACCTTAAACAATGGGTACACATAGAACATTTGATTGCCCCTGTTGATCTCCAGGCGCTTCCCTGGCTAGATATCTCTGTCCGTGGTCCACTTTCTTCTTCATCTTTTCTTACAACACATTTACCTCATATTTGGCATAAATTGCAAACCCAATTAGGACTTTCTCCTTAAAGCGGTTGTGCACACATTTCATTTAGTAAATCTCTTTGCCTTCCAAATCAGGCAAAGAGTACTAAATTAAATGTGTTTTTTTTTTCACTTACCTTGTAATCGCTGACGTCCTTTCCTCTGTCCCTTCGGCGGTGGGCGGGGTCTCTGCGTCCATCCTCGTCACGCCGCACTGTCTCCTGGGATCTGGTGTCATTGATCCCAGGAGTCAGTGCGGACATCTTCCGAAATCTCGCGAGATTTCAGCCACATCTTCCGAAATCTCGCGAGATGTCGGCAGATGTGCCGAAATCTCGCGAGATTTCGGAGAACGTGAGCTGCACTTTGCCGTTACTGCGCACGTGCGAGCTCGGCGCAGTAACGGCGGTGCATGCTGGGCCATCTGAAGTGCCTGTGGGGTTTCACATGCCCACAGGCAAGATGGCACCCAGCAAGAATACATTTTTAAAAATATTTTATAGGACGAAAACCGGCAGCAATCAATTAGGAAGATGGAACACGTGAGTCCCCCAATTTACCTCCTAATCCATTGCATTGCATTAAAAAAAAAAAAACAACACACAGTAAAACAACACACAGTGCAGAACCGCTTTAAGTGGGATTAATGACGCCCCTGTTCGGTAACCCAGGTTTCCCTCTGGCATGGAGACATTTCTTGTTATGGAGTAAGGAGTCAAATCGTCGAATATCTCAAATCCTTTGCCAGGGAACTCTTCCATTGCTATCAAATTTGATTCCTATACAGCAGGAATCTATTAGACACTGGCTGGAATATCGACAACTATTGTCTTTTCTTTTCTCCTTTCCTTCCAGGGATGTATTTAATAGAGAGCCAGATACCTTTGAGTCTCTTCTGTTACAAGATATTATACCAGAGCACATTCTGTCTGCAGTGTATAGGGTTCTAATTCTTAGACTCCATCCATGCCTTACAAATAAGTGGACTATGGACTTGAACGTCAAAATTAAATCAGAGGAATGGGTAAAAGCGTTTATCCTTACACATAGTATGTCGTCAGCAACTAAGGCATATGAGACGAATTTCAGGCTTCTTTCTCCTTGTTATAGATGCCCGCTGTTGCTTCACCGGGTAGAGCCAAATGTCTCAGACCTTTGTGGGCACTGTTACTCCATTAATAGTTCTTTATTGCATATCTGGTGGCAATGTCCTCCTGTACATAATTTTGGGGATATGATACTCCAGTTTCATACTCGTGCAACTGGGGTAACTATTCCCAACACACCACAAATTACTTTGCTATCTTACCTGGCTCATATAAAAGCATTAAAAAAGGCATTTTAAGGCATTGGTTGACAGCTGCAAGAGCGGTTATACCTCGCCATTGGCTGTCGGCGTATGCTCCATCGTTGATTGAGTAGGTTTCAGAGATGGACCATCTCGAGATGATGGAGACTCTTCTGTCAAAGGAATTGGACACTTATGAACAATGTTGCCAAATTTGGCTCCCTTGGAAGGTGCTAAGGGAATGCCTTGAACTGCGGAATCTATATATGGGTTGGCGGTAGGACATGAAGTTGGTTCAGAGTTGGATTGAGCGAGGTGATTTTGGTTAGTGTGTGTAGCTATTTCTGGTTGTTTTATTTATATATATATATATATATATATATATATATATATATATATATAATATATATATATATATAATTATATATAGATATATATATATATATATATACAGACGAGCCTCTAGTTACAAACATCCGACTTACAAATGACTCCTACTTACAAACAGAGAAAGACAACAGGAAGTGAGAGGAAATCTACCCCTAGGAAGGAAAATTCACTCCTGTAAGGGTCATCACCAAGGCGTGTTTCTACAACAGCCCAATATTTTTAAAATCCAATTGTCAATGGGGACAAAAAGTGAGGTGAAATCTTCTGAACATGGGCACAGGCAGCAAAACAAACATTACAGGAGTGTTAACCCTTCTCTATTCTATCCAAAAAGCTTAAAAATCGTTAGTTAATGGAGCTACACTTAAATGTACTTAAATGTAAATGTAAATAAATGTACCTGTTCTGACTTACAAACAGATTCAACTTAAGAACAAACCTACAGACCCTATCTTGTTTGTAACCCAGGGACTGCCTGTGTGTATATATATATATATATATTTATATATATATTTTTCTAATTTCTCCCCCACCCTCCTCTTTTTGTTTTTGTTTAGTTTTTTTTGTGTTTGTTTAGTGTTGTTGTGTTTTGTCTGATATACCTACACCACTGTGGGAGTTGAAGACAGGGAGTAGGAAACTATGGGGGTTATTTACGAAAGGCGAATCCACTTTGCACTACAAGTGCGCTGAAAGTGCACTTGGAAGTGCAGTCGCTGTAAATCTGAGGGGTACATCTGAAATGAGGGGAAGCTCTGCTGATTTTATCATCCAATCATGTGCAAGCTAAAATGCTGTTTTTTATTTTCCTAGCATGTTCCCTTTCGGATTTACAGTGACTGCACTTCCAAGTGCACTTACAGCGCACTTGGAGTGCAAAGTGGATTTTCCTTTATTAAATAACCCCCTATATGTTTTATCTAGTTGGACGAAGGAAGATAAGGCAGGGTTATTTTTCTTAGGGTTTAAAAATCTGAATGGTCTAAAGTATATAACCATGTGTTTTTTTTTTTTTAAATAACATATGAGTTTATTGATGAGTAAACTGTCCCTAGTGTTATTTCCTTTTTTTTTTTTTTCCTCTCCCTTTTTGTAGGGGCTCCTGCAGGGTGTTGGCATATGTTTATATGTAATATGTCCTATGTTTATACATTATTATAATGTGGTATGTTTTTTATCATTACCTATAGTATGTGGATAATGTTTTTGTTATGTAAATAAAAAATTTTCAATAAAATCAGAGTTGAACTGAAAACTAACACACCAGGATAAGGATACTTGGTTTAAAAAAAGTGACAGCTATTTTCAGAAGTCCAATAAGATTTTAAAATAACCGTCACATTGCTAAAATTAATGATACTTTTCCTTGTGTTTAAAGCTTTGTGGATTCAGCTTTATGGCTTTAGATTGTAAGCTCTTTGGAGCAGGCAACCATATTGATGGTTAAACATTCTCTGTAAAGCACTATTATTTGTTTGCACTATAGATGTGAGGATAGGAGCTGTATATAAAATGATTTCAATGAGAAAAAAAAAAAGGAAAAGGGAAAAAAAAAAAATGTCTTCATCAGTTTAGGCCTATATGTATTCTTCTACATATTTTGAGTAAAAAAAAATCCTAATAAGCATATATAGATTGGTTCGCTTAAAAGTTAAAGCATCTACCAAATAGGGCATAGATTTATGTCATTTTTATTATTATTATTTTTTTTTTTACTAGTAATGGCAGTGATTTTTATGGTGACTGAGACATTGCGGCGGACAAATCGGACACTTTTGACCCTTTTTTGGTATCGTTGACATTTATGCAGCGATCAGTGCTATAAATAGCCACTGATTACTGTATAAATGTCACTGCCAGGGAAAGGGTTAACACTGGGGGCGATCAAGGGGTTAAATGTGTTCCCTATGTGTGTTCTAACTGTAGGGGGAATGTGGCTGACTAGAGGAGGAGAGAAATCGTTGTTCCAACTTGATAGGAACACACGATCTGTCTCCTCTCCCCTGACCGGGATTTGTGTGTTTACACACACAGATCTTGGTTCTCATTCTGTCACAAGTGGTCGCCAGCCGGGCACGCGCATCGGCTTAGGGGACATGCTGTGGGCGTGCGCACGCCTGCTACAGCATTTAAAGAGCCGACGTACAGCTACGCCAGCTCGCACAGCAGTGCCAACCTGCTGCAGTTATACTGCAGCAGCTGGTCAGGAAGGGGTTAAACTCCCCAGTATCTTCCCGACTATAAAAGTTAAACTAACAGGTCTATAGTTACTTGGTAAAGACTTTGATTCCTTTTTAAATATGGGCACCACATTGGCCCTACTCCAATCCAGTGGTACTATTCCAGTCATTAACCACTTCAGGCCCAGAAGGATTGACCCCCTTCCCGACCAGAGCACTTTTTGCGATTCGGCACTGTGCCGTTTTAGCTGACAATTGCATGGACGTGCAACGTTGTACCCAAACAAAATTTATGTTCTTTTTTCCCACAAATAGAGCTTTCTTTTTGTGGTATTTGATCACCTCCTGCGTTTTTTTTTTTTTGTGCTATAAACAAAAAAACTGACAATTTTGAAAAAAAAGCAATACTTTTTACTTTTTGCTATAATAAATATCCCCAAAAATATATAAAAAAAATAATTTCTTCCACAGTTTAGACCGATATGTATTCTTCTACATATTTTTGGTAAAAAAAATCGCAATAATTGTATATTGATTGGTTTGCGCAACCGTTATAGGGTCTACAAAATAGGGGATAGATTTATGGCATTTTTATTATAAAAAAATTTTTTTTTACTAGTAATGGCGGAGATCTGCAATTTTTATCAGGGCTGCGACATTATGGCGGACAGATTGGACACTTTTGACACTATTTTGGGACCATTGACATTTATACAACGATCGATCAGAACTACAAATAGCCACTGATTACTGTATAAATTACACTGGCAGGGAAGGGATTAAACACTAGGGGGCGATCGAGGGGTTAAGTGTGTTCCCTGGATGTGTTCTAACTGTAGGGGGGAAAGGCTCACTACAATATGACAGAGATCACTGCTCCTGATGACAGGGAGCCGTAGATCCCTGTCATGTTGCTAGGCAGAACATGGAAATGCCTTCTTTACATAGGCATCTCCCCATACTGCCTCTCCTCGCTGCAATCGCGGGCCGCCGGTGAACATCGAGTTTTCAGGACCTGCAGGCACACTCCCGCGGGGGGCGCACGCCTGCTAGGCAACAAACTTTAAGGGACATATGGGTACGCCCTTTTGCCTGCCTGTGCCATTCTGCCGACATAAATCGGTGTACGGCGGTTGGCAAGTGGTTAACGAGTCCCTAAGAATTTGAAACAATGGCTTTGAAATGACAGAGCTCAATTCTTTTAGGATCCCTGGGTGGACGCCATCTGGTCCAGGTGCTTTATCTACCTTTATTCTGTCTAAATATTTCTGGACCATATCACTTTTGAGCTATTGTGGATAATTTGTCAATACAATCCCCATTATGGACATGAGCTCCACCATTCCCCTTTGTATACACAGAGCAGAAGAAACTATTTAATACATTTGCCTTCTCTTTGTCCCCAGTCACCCACTCTAGATTATATTGTAAAGGGTCTACATGCTCAGACCTGACCTTTTTACTATTAATATATTTGAAGAATCTTTTAATGCTTCAGACTCGTCACACTCTCCATCAACTAGGTCCTCTTTCACACTCGCTTTGAGATCACTTGTCACATAGAGACAGACACCACTACCCCTACATTTTACCCTGTCTTTCCGAAAGAGAGCATAGCCAGGAATATTAATAGCCCAGTCATGAGAAGAATGAAGCCAAGATTCAGCAATATCAATTAGATCATAGTTCTCCTCGTGCACCAGAGCTTCCAACTCTCCTATTTTGCTTGGCAGACTTCTGTCATTGTGAACAAACACTTTAATTAATTGTCACATTTTGCAAACGTATGTGTTGCAATTTTTTTTATTTAGTACAATTTCCAAGGTTGTTTGTAACATAGGTACCTTCATATCTTCTGCCATAGCCACATAACAATTTGATCACAGTGTATGGGATTCATTTTGTTATATATTCTTATATCAGCGCTGTAACCTATTTTTGGGGTTACAACTATATTTCTAGGGTGTCTAGGGCACCTTGTTGCATCGGCTGTCAATAGGATTGCACACATTCACAGTTATAGTGCAGGTGATCTTTTTTGGATTGCATGTCCATGTGCATGAGGCCTTATACAGAGCTGGAAAATGACATACTCTCTGGCAGAGCTCTGCAGAGGTGAGGGCAGCAGGGCTTGTAGGGAGACTTTGAAGAATACACATAGGAGCTGACAAATTAGACAGAAGCAGGTTAAGGTGTTTGAAGACTGTTTTTAGTTTTCCACAAGCCCAGAAAAAAGTGTGTGTAAATGGATGCAAAATAGTATGAATATAAAATTATGCATTACCCACATAGTGAATTCAGTAAAGCTCTGCTGATTTCCATCATCGAATCATCACGTGCAAGTACAAAAACCTGTTTTTTTTCCAATGCAGCTACTTTGGTGTTCTTTACAAAGTGAAGCTTCACTGTATTCATTAGGCTCTGGGGAACATGAGTGCAACTGCACTGGCAAAGTGCACCATCTATTTGACTTTAGTAAATCATCCTCAATGGTTAGTAAAAAAATAAAGTTTTCTATTTTTTTTAAAATGACATCAAATTCAATACTTCCCAAGCAAACACAATAATAAGACACCACTAAAATGTTTTTGCACAATGACTTTTAAAAACACTGCACAAAGCCAAATAAATTTGTATCTACACACAACTCCAGTAGCATGATTTTCTGCAGTTACTGCTGCTGCATTGTGTGTCACTGTACACTAGCCATCAGTTTTTGACAACTGACTTTTTCCTGTGTGTTGCAGACAGCTGTTCCACATAGACAATGTTTAACCACTTCCCGACCGCCTCACGCAGATATACTGCGGCAGAATGGCACGGGCAGGCAAAATCCCGTATATAAACGTGATTTCGCATTTGCCTGCCTGTGTGTCGAGCGCGCGACACCAGCGGCGCGCTCGCGACACGGTCGGGAGCTCTGTGACCACGGCCGCTGGTGTCCCGCGATCGGGTCACGGAGCTGAAGAACGGGGAGAGGTATGTGTAAACAAACCTCTCCCCGCACGTCTTACTCTGCCTGTCATTGATTGGCTGTTCCCGATCATCGGGAAAGCCGATCAATGACGTCAGACGTCAGCCCCGCCCCTAATGTAAAAAAAAACACACACACGTCACAGCCCATAACCCCTCCCCTCCCCTAGTGGTTAACTCTTTCACTACAACTGTCATTTATACAGGAATCAATGCATTTAAATAGCATTGATTGCTGTATAAATGACAATGGTCCCAAAAATGTGTCAAAAATGTCCGATGTGTCTCCCATAATGTCACAGTCACAATAAAAATCGCTGATTGCCGCCATTACTAGTAAAAAAAAAAAAAATATTAATAAAAATGCTATAAAACTATCCCCTATTTTGTAAACGCTATAACTTTTGCACAAACCAATTAATAATCACTAATTGCGATTTTTTTTTTTACCAAAAATATGTAGAAGAATACGTATCGGCCTAAACTGAGGAAAAAATATGTTTTTTTATATATTTTTTGGGGATATTTATTATAGCAAAAAGCAAAAAATATTGCATTGTTTTCAAAATTGTCGCTCTATTTTTGTTTATAGCGCAAAAAATAAAAACCGCAGGGCCGATCAAATACCACCAAAAGAAAGCTCTATTTGTGGGAAAAAAGGATGCCAATTTTGTTTTGGAGCCATGTCGCACAACCGCGCAATTGTCAGTTAAAGCGACGCAGTGCCGAATCGCAAAAAGGGGCCTTGTCCTTTTGGCTGCCAATTGGTCCGGGGCTGAAGTGGTTAAACATAGGAATACATAAACATGTAAAATTAGGCAGTCACATATTTACTCTGCGGAGCATTCTGTGACCAGTGATGTATCTGATTTGTGAAAGACTCAAGACAAAAATCTTTCTACAAACTATATCCAAATTTAAGAGTGCAGTAGATGGCAAACAGTTTTTGAGGTGTCTCCTCACCTGCTTCAAAACTTGCTTTATTCATGTTATTGCATTGCAGTGTGTACAAGATTACCAGTAAATTGTTGCAAGCAGCTTTAAAGTGTATCTAAATCTAAAACAAAAAATTTTGAATTTTGAAGCTTACCAATTGTTAGTTGTGATGATTGTATTTGTGTTTATTTTTTATTTTTTCCCCATTATTTTCACCTTTAATTATTGCTCTCACTCTAACGATCATGGCTATACCTCACATGTGTGTTTTGAACACTGCGGGTGCTATATGCGGGTGCTATTCATGTATGCGTTCGCTTCTGCGTGCAAAATCGTCGGGACGGGGACAGGTTTACATTTTTTTTTCTCTTTTTTATTTTGACACTGTCCTTTAAAAAAAATTAATTGGGTCACTTTTTCTTTCAATTACAAGGAATGTAAACATCCCTTGTAATTGAAAAAAAGCACGACAGAACCTCTTAAATATGAAATCCGGGGTCAAAAACACCTCAGATCTCATATTTACACTAAAATGTAAAATGCAATAAAAAAAATGAATTTGAAAATAAATAATAAATTCTACTTTAATAGCATTGGGCGGAAGTGACGTTTTACGTAGCTTCTGCCAGTCAATGCTATGGAGCCGAGTGGGGGCCATCTTCCCCACACTTGGCAGCCAGCCAAACAGGGGAGAGGACTTGATTGTCTCTGCTGCCACCGCTGGCTCCGGTAAGCAGTGGAGACCACCGGAGCGTGGCGGGTGGTCTTCCGCCCCCCCATAAAAGTGATCCTGCGGTGAGTCCGCCGCAGAGACCACTTTTATCTGAAAGCGGACCGCCCGTTGAAGAAGAGGATACTGGGGTTATGGCAGCTATCTGCTGCCATAACAACGACATTCCTCTTCAAAGTGCCAACGTTTTAGGATGCCGGGCGGTCCGCAAGTGGTTAAATAATCTTCAAAGTGATCAATACCCAGTGCTTAAATCTCTAAATTATAAGTAATTCTTCTCAAAACACTATGATCAATAATTTTTAGGCATACACCACAAAACTTAGAAGTGAGTTATACAAATCATCAATGTCATCAATAGCTTTCACATTATTTACACCCTTCTCAAAAAAAACGAAACAAAAAAAAATGCCCCGAAGTGTTTAAAAATTTCCACAGCGCCTTACACCCAAAAAGCTGTGTTCAAAAGACACTATGGGGGTTATTTACGAAAGGCAAATCCCTTTGCACTACAAGTGCAAATTACAAGTGCAAAGTGCACTTGGAAGTGCAGTTGCTGTAATTCTGAGGGGTAGATCTGAAATGAGGGGAAGCTCTGCTGATTTTATTATCCAATCATGTGCAAGCTAAAATGCTGTTTTTTCTTTTCCTCGCATGTCCCCCTCGGATCTACAGCGCTTTGCACTTGTAGTTTGCACTTATAGTGCAAAGTGGAGTTGCCTTTAGTAAATAACCCCCAATAAAACATAATGTGTAAAAAGCCATTTGGAAGGTACATTACCCCAGATGCTTGAAGTGAAAGTGATAGAAAAAATATATATATTTTCGCTCTTCTTTTTTTCTCTTCCCTTAAAAAGTAAATAACACCTTCCCATAAATTGTAAACCACATTAATTAATGTTGGATTCATCCAACTTAAATATTATTCTATTTTTACCTGATTATCCTGCTAGCAAAACATTCTCGGTCCTGGGTGACAACTCTTATTCACCGCACTTTATGAACATTGTTACCCTGTAATCCTGATTTGGGCTACAAAAACTGTCTCCTATATTTTTCTCCACTATATTTAGTAGTTTTTGTAGTTCCCAGATAATAGCTGGAAAGGCTGATAACAATTTGAACAGGACGTTACATCCACCCAAGACTTCTAGCAAGGTTAATAGGTATTCTTTACATAAAGAAAATGTACCCAGCCTGATAAACAAAATTGAATGCAGCCACCACATTTAATGACTGATAAACATCAACAAATTTAATACATTTTTGTTCTTGGGTTTAGATATGTATAATCTTTGGTATGTCTCCACTACAAAGCTTCCCATAATTCAGGAATCAAGAAAGAATGATTCATAAACTGTATAATCCTCTACCATTTTGAGATCTCTGCATGCATACAGTGCATCCAGAAAGTATTCACAGCACTTCACTTTTTACACATTTTGTTATGTTATTATAGCCTTATTATGTTCCTCAAAATTCTACAAACACTACCCCATAATGACAATGTGAAAGAAGTTTGTTGGAAATGTTTGCAAATTTATTAAAAACAAAAAACAAAAATAATCACATGTACATAAGAGTAGCCCTATTATAGTGGGGGTCAGAGCAAGTTGCCCTCTCCACACACAGGCTATGGCTCTAACCTGCAGGTAATCAATCGAGCCAGAGCCTTAGTTAAAGCGGAAGTAAACCCTTTGATTTAAATAGTTAAAAAAAAATGGCATGCCGGAAATGCTACCTGTCACATTGACTATGCTTTCAACCAAACTGTCAAACCATTCAATGGCTGGTGTCATAACTGATCACATGTGCAGCATCATGGCAGTTGAAGATTGAACAGAGGCCAAGATGGCAGCTTCCTTGGCTGAAAACGATAGGAGGGTTTACTTCCACTTTAAAGGAAGAGTGGACTATGAATATATAATTGGCATTGCCTCCACCTAGAACAGGGCTCCAGCTTATGTAGAGATGATCCCTTATGTAGAGGTGATTAGTGTAACTTTATATATGATAAAGTGATGGAATTACATACAATCAAAGCAAAAACAGGAAGAATGTACATATGTCCTGATGGGTTTACTTCCTCTTTGTTTCCCTGCAAAGGTAAAGCATAGTAAGTCCATTATGTGTCACTTACCTGACACAGGGGCCAGCGAAGTCACCGCTGTCCCCTTGTGTACGGAGCCTCCATCTTCTTGGTGGGTCTCGTGGCTCCGGAGCTGTCATTCGACGGCACCGCAATGACGTCACTCCTGCGCGCAGTTGTCTACAGCGCATGCGCCATAGACAGCGGTGCCTGTCTTTTGGCAAATATCTCCTAAACCGTGTAGGTTTAGGAGATATTTCTTGGATCTACAGGTAAGCCTTAATCTAAGCTTAAAGTGGAAGTAAACCCCCCTATCGTTTTCAGCCAAGGAAGCTGCCATCTTTGCCTCTGTTTAATCTTCAACTGCCACAGTGCTGCACATGTGATCCGTTATGACACCAGCCATTGGATGGTTTGACTGTTTGGTTGAGAGCACAGCCAATGTGCAGTTAGAATTCCCGGCATGCCTTTTTTTTTTAAACTGTTAAATCGATGGGTTTACTTCCGCTTTAACTGTAGGTCAAAGTGGTTTGTAAGGGTTTACAACCACTTTAACACCAATACCTCCAATGAGCACTGTGGCACAGTTTAGTTGCAGGGGCCCCTGATGAGCTGGCTTGCAAGGCTTAACACAATCTTGAGAGGACGAATGCTGATGCATCTGTGGAGCGGTGGCTATCTAGCCTATCTCTTGGTCTATAACCTGATTATAGGCTATCAATGCTACCGGGTCTCTACCTATCTAAATGGCTGTCTGGAGTCTATCCTGTCGCTATCCTTAGCTGTTTACTGTGCCTCAAAATGTAACCCTATTATAGGGGCGGTCTTATGAAGTTGCCCTCTCCACAGGCTAATACTAGCTAGGACCCCCCAGATTTGAAAATGTATCAATCCTGATGTACTGTCAGCTCTAAAATGCCAGGACAATACAAATACCCCCTAAATTACCCCTTTTTGCAAAGTAGACAGTCTGAGGTATTTAGCAAGAAGCATGAGAAGTTTTTTAAAGTTTAATATTTTTGTCACAATTTTCTGGAAAATAAAGAAATTAAATACTTAATATTTTTTTTTTTTACAATTTTTTTTGTTACATACAAATCACCAGTGCAATAAAGCATCATAATATGACTGTGTGGCGGCAATTAGGGATACTGACTGGTGATGGTATGTAAATAATAATAATTTTTTATTAAATTTTTTATGTTTTCAATGGTTTTTATTGAAGTTTTCACAGTACAGGAAACGACCTTGGCATAAATTTTTAACTTTTAACAGTTTTCATACTTTGTCAAACACAAAATACCATTACGAACAGTGCATCTTAAGTTCTTTTAAGGCTATTTTTCTAAGGTTCTAGTACCTGTTTTGTCTTATCCACTACATCAGTTGTGGTTTAGAGAACAGACTATACTGTGGATTCTCTACCTTAAACAGTATATTATAATCTGTAGGCTTATGTCAATTTCTTGATGTAGGTCTCAGAGCACGCCCTCCGATCCAGGAGACACTCACCCCCCATTAATTGTCTGGGTTGGCCCGGTTCCCCAGACCATGGAGGGACGCCCTCCAGATTCTGCAATGTCAGGGTCTTGTGGAGGGTAAAAGGGGGATAGGTAATAGAAGGGAGGAAAGATGAACTCAGAGGGGATGAGTGACAGGATTGGGGGGGGTGGAGGGAGGGAGGACTCCACGCTCCTGGTCATGTTATTTAGGAAGGGTCCTGCTTAGTAATTATCCGGGGGTCATTTGTCATGGATCCCATATTTTATTAAACAACTTCATTTTATCCTGCATGATTGTTGTTAGTCTTTCATTTAGCATAAGCCAGGACATTTTATGTTTAAGTTGGTCGAATGGTAGGGTTGCTGACTTCCAGTTTCTTGCTATTGTAATTTTGCTGAGATGAATATAAATATGAGGAGCCTTTTTTGATTTTTTTAAAGGCTTCTACTACCCTGCTACCCAAGAGTGCGTGCTTTGTGGACTTGGTCAAGTTAATCTGTGAAAGAGTGTATATAAAATTGTAGACCCTGATCCAAAATCTCCGTACCTTGATACACATCCACCATATATGGTATGCCGTTCCCATCTGGCCGCAGCCCCCCGAAAGCACTCTGGAGTAGCTCCGGGCACAAATTTTGCCAGTCTAGCCGGTACCATGTACCACCTTAGTAAAACCTTATAATTTGCTTCTATAATTGAGGTATTAACAAGCGAGCTAGAGGCTGCTATTGCTATCGCGTGCCATTCCTCTAGGTCCAGGGTTTCTTGTAAGTCCTGTTCCCATTGAGTAATATATGTCAGTTTTATTGAGACATATGTCAAAATTGTGTATATTGCTGATATGTGACCTCTAATGTTATCATGTTGTCTACACATGTGTTCCATGGGAGACATTGTTGTTAGGTCTCCCTTGCGTGCTAAGGTTTGTACATAATGGTGTATTTGGGGGAATATAAAGTTTTCAGAGTTTGGTAGTTGATATTTATCTATTAGTAACCTTTTGGATAGCATACCTTTGTGGTCACAGAGATCTGCTATCCTCATAAAGCCCTTGTTGGACCACCACTTAAAGGTAGGGGGTGAGGCCCGGGTGAATTCTCTATTACCCAAGAGAGGTGCAAGCGGATTATGGGGTGATTTAAATTTCTGCGTCCTTGAAAGTCTGTCCCAAATGTCTAACGACAAGGAGAGAGTGGGGCATAAAATGGTCGATCTCTCTTTCATCGGTAGCCACATAATATGGGAAATTGGGTTGGGGTGACAGGAGAAAGACTCCATGGTCTTCCATAGTGCTTGGGAGTTGTTAGGAGTGGAACTTGGGGAGCTGGGCCAACTGCAGTGTTTCTGCAGATCGGACAGTCCAAGACCTCCCTTTTGTTTTGGTGTAAACAAGATAGCTTTGTTCACCCTGGGCCTCTTATCTCCCCATATAAACTTAAGGATCTTTTTTTGGAATGACCTCAGGTCCTATCTAACTAGTGCTATGGGTATAGTGTGAAACAGATAAAAGATTTTTGGAAGAATGTTAATTTTTATGCAGTGTAGTCTGCCGAACCACGATGGAGGATGAAGTTGCCATCTAGCTAGGTCTCCCGTCTCCCGCGCCTAAACAAAGCAAGGTGATTTGGGGAATATAGGGTTTGTATGGAGGGGGGCAGTCGTATTCCTAAGTAAGGAAGGGCTTCTGGCTTCCATTTAAATTGATAGATTTGTTTGAGCGCTCTCTAAAAGGAACTCTGTAGAGAAATATTTAATGCTCTTGATTTGTCGTGGTTGATTTTATGACCTGATATTTCTGAGAATGGTCGTAGAACGGCATATAGGTTGGGGAGGGAGGTGATGGGTGAAGACAAGGTCAGCAATAGATCATCGGCAAAGAGTAAGCAGTTGTTCTCTCTGTTTCCGCATTCTATGCCCCTATTGTCTAGACAGGATCGGATCTTTACTGCCAGTGGTTTTATTACTAGAATGAGAAGCAACAGGGATAGTGGGCACCCCTGCCTAATTCCCCTTTGAATATCATTGGGTCGCGATGAGTATTCCCTAAGCATCAGTGATGCCGTCGGGGCATTATACAGCATTCGAAGGAGAGCCAGAAAGCATTTGCCAAACCCAAATCGGTGTAAAACATTAAATAGATGCAACATGCCCTGTCTGGGTCCTTTACGGTCCCAGTCTGATTGAATTGCTGAGATTAAATGTATGATTCTATGGGTCTCGTCTGACGTTGGCAAATTGGGACAAAGCCTGCCTGATCTAGATGTATATATTGTGAGAGAAAAGAGTTTAATCTTAGGGCAAGTACTTTTGTCATTATTTTTAAATCCACGTTAATCAAAGAGATTGGACGATAGTTGGCGCAATCTCCATGATCTTTACCCAGTTTTGGTATAACATGTAGGTATGCTGCGTTCTCATGTTTAGGGATGTTGTTTCCCCGTCTCAAATCGTTAAAGT